>CM057811.1:43858437-44458437 GCA_030067965.1 Latrodectus elegans | reverse complement strand
TTTTTTTTTTTTTTTTTAATTATTCTTATTATATTTATTTTTAGAATTCCTTTTTTTATGGCAATTGATAAGCGTTCATTTCTTCAACTGTGACAAATAAATCCTCAACTTAAATAACCCCACAAACAAAACTTCATTTATTGATTTGTTCTAATGAAACAAAACCAACCACAGAACAAGAGTGAACAAACTTTTTAATAGTGTTTCCTCTGTCTACGTTTTAACATATGGGGAGGAAAAAATTTTTTCTCATTTCTGTGTTCTTACATACAAGAAACATTGAAATTGAATTCAGTACCACTGTTCTTTCCCATTAAATGTTCGATATCCATGTGTTTTGACCATTGTTCCCTCAATGACTGAAATGCTTGTAGGTGTCCTGTTGTTATTCAAAAATAAATCAAAGGTGTCATATAAAAAGGAATCAAATAAAAAGTTTAAAAAATATTAGATCATAAAAAATAATAAAAAACTGAAGAGGAAACTCTTTGTCAGAATTGAAAGTTGGCAGAAAAGATTTTTCAAAATTTTAGTTTATAAATAGGCATTGAAATTATTTTTGTATCTAATACAGGATAGGGACTAATCACTAGTTCATAAAAACAGGCTTTTATTCTATTGATTTAAATTTTTCTATTCTTTTAAATTTTCAGTTAATTAGTTAAGCTTAAATATAAAACTATTTTATATGATAATGAAATAATAATTAAAATCCTTTTTGATATTGGTAAATGAATGAGTGGGAATTCTTTATATGTGTGAAGATGAGATTTTTTGTTTGTCAAATACATGAGATAATGATTAAAGTATCTGCAGATTTTGGTATTTTTTATATAAGATTTTGGGAATTGAACTAAATGGCACATTCTTTCTAAGGTAGCAGCATGGCTCGTAAATGTGAATTTTTAACTGGAAAGAAGGTTCTTGCTAAATAATTGTGTATAGCCGAATGAATTTCTATCAGAATTAACAATACATTGTTTTTGCATTTGTCATGATGTCACTTGAATGTATTAAACCCTTACATTCCATTTACCAAAGAAATGCATTGTGTTTGCAGAAATCTAATACAGAATAGTGCTATACAACTACAGAAGAAAGGAAAGACTGCTAGCAAAATAACTTCTCATAAAAAAAAAGCCCTGTTTAAAAAAAGTAAAAAAAAATTAAGAATCTAAAAAAAGTATTGTGCTTTAAAAGTTTTTGCATTATGTGACAAAAAATTATTTAATTATCAATATAAATAATAGTGCTATTTATTTTTCAATTATCATGCAGATTTTGTAACACATATTATTTCAATATTAAAAGTGTATTTAAGTTTAATTTATAGCATTATGTTACTAATAAAATTACCAGCTTGTTTGTGAGGAGTTTATTTCTTAAAAATAATTTTTAGGTATTTCCTTATTTTCCAAACAAGGGTTAAAGAAGTGTCATACTTTTATCTGTATAATTTAATACTGTTTTAATTTTACCATAGAAATATGTCCTAAAACCTCCCGATATCTTTTAAATTTCATTATCCTTAACCTATAATTAATGTCAGATCAGCATTGAGGATTTTTCATATTTATTCTAGAAATGTTTAAGGAGAGAATATTATTCTTGCAAGTTAAATCAATAAATAAAATAAGAGATTTTTTTTTTTATTTTAAGACTAATTGAAATTATTTTCAGTTTGTACAGTATTACAGTTTATTTTTTAAATGAAAGATCTATACAGACTTACCTTAACTTTAACCAAGGACTAAATCAGATATAGGTATTGATTACTAATTACTAAAATATGAGTTGCAAGAAATAAGAATTTTTATTTATGGTGGATATCTATGGCATTAGAAAAGAAGTAACATGTTAGAAAAATAATGCATGTTTATTAAGATAATAAAAGTAAATTCTTTGAGAGAGAGAAAGAGAAAGAAACTTATTCCATTGTTAGTTAATATTCTTTTCTATTTTTTTAGTAATTAAAATATTATAGTTTATTCTTTGGTTTTTTTATTTATTTTTTTATGTTAAAGTTTGTCTTTATTTTTAAAAATTTCATATTATATATAAACCGAAATTGTTTTAAGTTATAAATGATTATTTTTCTGGTTATTGCCAACTGCAAAATATACCTAATCCTTAATAAAATAAGTATATGGTAAGTTGTGCATTTTAACAATAAATACAGTGCTTAGCATACAATTTTGAAGTTATGCATTTTTTGTATATTTTAGATTGCTAAAGAAAGTTCAGAAGATGGAGATCAAATGCCAAATTCTCCAACAGTTGAAGATATGTGCAAAACATTTGTATTATGTGAACCTACTACTGAACTTGCTGAAAGTTGAAACTTATAGATGTTAAAATTCATTATCGTCTTTTATTCTCATTCAAACATTTGTATATTGACACATAATCTTGGAAAGATGTATTTTTCTTTTATTTTTAATTCTCTTTAAACTTTCTTTCCTTTTTTTTTCTTTTGGAAGAAAACATGCAGTAAAAAGTATGTTTTTATAGAAAACTGAAAAACTATCATATTTGAACTTTTTAGCTTTTCATCATATAAAGCTTTTTATATAAAAGCTGAATTTCTCATATTAATAAATATTTCTTAAACCAAATATTTTCATGTGCGTCTCATTTTGATTCATTTCTTAAAATATTTTCTTTTAAAATAATTATTAATTTTTAGAGAATTGAGAAATTGATTTTTGTTGTGTTAAAATTAAATATCTATTTGATTAAAATTAGCTTATTATATAACTTATTAATGGAAGTAAAATATTCATATTGCTTATTTATAATGTATTAATTCACTGGAAGTATTCATATAAAATGTTGAAATTTACTTGAATTAAAGTTGAATTTTGATAACTTCGAAAGCATTTTTAAACCAAAGTATTTGATTCTATTAATCTAAATGCCAAAGTTGTATGTTCTTATTAAATTATTGATGGTGTATGTAATTAATTAAGGAATTAAGTAAGAGTAGAAAAAATTCTTTCATTGTAATCCTCTCTTAGTGCATTAAAAACTGAAACAAATTCATTCCTACAAATGCATTCATATGTTAATGATATACATTCCCATTTGTCAATGATATGCATGAATACAATACCCATAAGCAGATTAAATTTAAAAATAATAGTAATAATAAACTATAAATATTGCAGTGTTGATTCTCTATTGTTGAGAGATTTTTCTTATATTGTAATTTTTAAAATATATTATTGACATTCCTACAAATTATTTTCAATAGTTGTAAGTAGATCCTGGTTTAAGTAGCCATTGAGGTCATGCAACTCAAATCATCTTGGGTAATATCATGCTGGCTCCCAGTTTAAAAGAATGGCTACAGTTTGAATGATTTCGCACAAATGAATATGCTTAGAGTATACTTTTATGAAAGAAACGAAATATTAAATAAACAATATTGAAAATACTTTACTCATACACATTAAATTAATGGTTAGTGCTCAACCCTTCAGTTTAACAGATTTATCTTCAAATCTCGCCTTGTGATTTGATATTTGTGGTAATTCGGAATCCACTTTTAACTGTAGGTTTTTGTCTATTTAGTTTTTCTGCGCAAAAAATGACCATTGTGCAGTAAACCAAACCTTTCTTGTTGATAATCTATATTATAGCTCATCAATAACTTATCATTGGTTTTGGTCCAGCTGCTGTTATTCTAGGTTATATGTTTGTAGTGATATGGAATTCACTTATAGATCTTGGTGGAATAAATCCTCGTGACTAAAATGTTATTGTTGAGCAGAAAGTATTGATTCTGAAAAAATTGATAAATTTGAGCAGAAGATTAATGTAATGAGCGCTTAAATTATTTAATAATAAAATAAAAGGTTAATAAACTTAGCAACATTTACCTTAACAATTAATGGATAAATAATTGTTTACCAAAAAATTTTCTTTACAATGTCTCTAATCCTTTAATTTGGAAACTGAATCTGTCAATTGATGATTTTGTTAACAAATCTTTATAGTCTCTGATAAAAAAAATAAACATTTAATTTGCCATTTTAATGGAATGTGTCAAATTAATATAGTTTATGTATTTTTGCAGGTATTGATTTTGAGGTTTCCCCCATTTGTTTTCGACAAATTTTTTATATTGTTAAATATTGAATTATCTCTTTACTTTTAGGAATATTTTACTTAGATGTTAAACAATTTATAACACTGATTAATATTCTGTTTAAATTAATTCATTCTTATGTTTTCAATATTTACTAAATATATAGTTCTTTGGAATCAGTGTTTGTATTTTTTCCCCCCAATTGTAATTTACTTTGCAATTGCTACCTCATACAGGTTTTATCTGTCATAATCTAGTGTGAATGTGATTATTGGTGTGCAGATATTAGATAAGAAATAAATATTTTTATATCACGCAGTTTAAAGTATATTTCTATGTGGTTTTATCTATTGAAAATCCTTCACCCTCTTTTTTATTTTTGTTATTAAAAGTTGCTATTATAAAGAGTGATGGTAACAGTTTTTATAAATGTAAACAAATTTGCATCCTTCTCACATTTTAAAAGATATTAGAAATTGGAAAATAGCAATATTTATTAATAATTGGAGAGTTTTGTATAAATGAGAAAATACTGAAATTTTCACACACTGAAAAAAAAAAACAATACTAAACTCAATTTATCATCTATGGAAGAACAAAATATTATTGGCAGTTAAGTTATATGGGCTAAGTGTTATTGACAATCTATTACAAGATGAATAAGATGTTGCTTGCCTTCAAAACATTTTAGTTAACTTGCAAAAAATAAAAACAAAGTTTAAAGTTATGCTTTTCAATTAAACATTATGTGGTATTCAACGCGATTATTTGTAGTCCATTTGAGGAATTCATTTTAAACTATAGGTTCTGGTCTAATTAGTCTGAGTGCAAGAAAATGACATTTTGGTAAAAACATAAAAGTATAAAATAAAGAGAGAAGTCCATAAATGTATGAATTTTCAGAAAAAGTTATTCAGTTTTATTAATAATGCAATGATTTTTCCAAAAGATGCATTATGAAGTACTGGTTCCATTATTAATGTGTAAAAGCATTCTAATAACCAAGTATATTTTGATTTTCTGGGGAAAATCCATATTTCGAAAGTCTGGAATATGTTTTAAATAGTGTAGTGTGCAATGTTCTTATTTGGGGATTTTGCTGTTCAAAATTAGTTTGATTGTTCTTCTCTTATTTAAAAAAAGGTGGGAAAATTTATAAATATTTGAATAGAAAAAGCAAAGATTTTTCAAAATATCTACTTAATAAGACTACCTAAAATAGAATAAAATACACTATTTGTATACTTTGTCATGATCACTGGTTTTTACTAATAAGTGAGATTGTTAACAACACAAAAATGTAGAACCTATTAGTGGAAAAAAAATTTTTTTTAATTTATTATATTAGAAATGTGTTGAAATGAAAGGTTAATTTCTTTATGTCTAAGAATTATATGATAATCTGACAAAACACTTGAGCCTTGCATACGCTAGATCCGAATGTTTTGGTAACATGCACTTTTTTTTTTGTAAAATTGCGGCCAAAGCTCACTAGAATGTTGGTGGCTTCTCAAACGAAGTGATTTCTGCGTATAAAACTACCGTTTTTTAACCAAAAAAGCGTGCAATGGTCATCTAGAGACTTTTGAAGAGCCTCACTCAAATTGGTAAGTAAATGCGCATCCATGATGAAACAGAGAACACTGCGACTGCCGATAAGCTATGAATCACAGCTGATTCCAGATTTTTCTTAGAAGTGCAGCTGTGACATTTTTCCTCTTTACTACTGGTCATGACTGTGCGTGCATACTTACTATTTCGCTTGGGCTTTGTGATTCTGATATTTGATGCTACTCATTTTGACTTGTGCTTTGCACTTGTATTTCTTAACTAAAGTTTAAACTGTTAGACGTCTAGGAATCTTATGACGTGTTAGCAAAACTTCTGGGCATCTACAATAAATGAATTTTAAACAAATGCTTTATTTTCTCATCTATTGTAAAATATCTACGAATTGGGCGTAAGTGGTTAACTTTAGGTGAATGAAATAAAAATTTTGAAAAGTCACGTGTCTGGTAGAGCTAGTTCGAGCGCAGTTTAACGACTAAGAAAATGAAAACATTGAAAAAATTTGAATCTGTAATTATAAGGAAACTGCAAAGCTGTTAGACTGCTGTAAAGAAGCTTAGACTACAAAAAACATAAAATCCGCCAAATTGAAACAACACCTTAGTACAAACAATATTTACTCGAGAATTTTGGGAATAAATCGGAAAAAAATTTAGATATATTTCGCTGGACTCTCAGAATAAATGTTGACATACATGTTTCTTTTGCTATAAGTTCATCATTAGAAAGCACCAAAATAAACTATTGAATAGATTTCTGAAAATACTTCCCTTCCAAAAAAAAAAAAAAAGCATGGGCAAAAGATCTTGGTTTGCCCGGAGAGATATCACAATACAGCTCTATTTGTTCTAAATATTTAAAACAGTTGTTATCGTACACTTGTTTTAAAGTTGGTGAGAGATTTTAACTCCTCATTTATTTAATTTGCAGCCATTTGGATGTAATCAATGAATTCTGGCATATTAATCACTTCAATCTTTGAAATCGTCATTCTGGATCACAAAATGAAGTAGCTGAAAAGATGTATTCCTTTCAACTGCATTTTGTGGCCCAGAAATGTTTTGCAAATCTATTATGAATTTACCAGTGATGTCGAGATATCCCATATGACGAGGCAATGTTTTCTTATTTTTCTGCTGAAAGGAATATATTATGAAATGTCCTTTAATTAAATTAATTGGCTTAAAACCTAAGTAAGCAGCCAAGAGTTCTCGATCATAAGTTCTATACTTTTTTGTGTATCTGTAATAAACCTCTTGGATGTATGAAAAAAAAAATACTCTCCTAGACACATGAAACATTTTACTGATTTCACATCCACCCATTCCAGTGTCTGAGCCCTCAACCACAAGACGTAGTTTTGTTCTGTGAAATGGATAAACTAGTCATGTAGATGATGAAAATTGCTGTTTACTTTCCTCAAAAGCTTTGATTGTCTATTCCACCTAAACTATGATAGACTTATTTTAATTTTTAAGAAGTTACACGAAATTACTTGAGGTTCTAATGTTTTATGGAATAAATCTGTGATAGAAGTTTATTTTTCATACATTTCTTCGAAAGTCTTTGTTTCTGGCCTCTTATGTTCTGTGATTAATTTTTTTTAAAAATTAGTGTATGTCCTATACCAGGGATGGCAAACCTTTTTTGATGTCCGTGCCACAAAGTCATAAAAATTCTTTTTTAAATAGGTAACGTGCCACAATAAAATTTCCTTCGAATGTTACTGTTGTGAAAATATAGGTTAGTATAATTAAATAAACAAATAAAAGCAATTCTTTAAACAATTTTTTATTAATCAATGTTTTACAAAAAGCAATATGCTAGAAATAAAATTCACGTTAAAAACAATTGTTTTAATGTGATTTGTGTGTTGCTGTGCACAAGATGACAAAGATTTAATATCTGGTTCATATTTAATTTCAACAGTACACATGCAGAGCCCTGCTCATCCGTCATTCTATTCTTATATTTATTTCTTATAAAATGTAATTCTGAAAATAGAGATTTACATGACTACGTCAATGAAAATATTGATAAAATTGTCTTTGCTAATATTTTTAAACAATTAAACGTGTCAGGAATTAAATTCCATGTAATCAAAATTTCCTCTACTTCAATTATATTTATTTTATTCAATAATTTCTTAAATCAAGAAATTTTTAGTTCCATATGGTACACATTTTTTCTAAGAGACAGTATGGGGGTGGATCATTAGTGGGTGGTATGGACTAGATTTGGCAATGCTGGGCGGACTAACATTGCTTCCCTACTGGTCGAATGAGAGCAATAGACTATCAAGACTTGTTGGAAGAAAATTTGTCGTCTTTTGGAGAAAAAATTGGAGGTCCATTTTGGAAGTTCCAACAGGACAATGCTGCAAACTCATCTTGGGAATGTTTCTTGGATAACGGAGTGCAGATTATCGAATGGCCTGCTTGTTCTCCTGACATGAAACCCATGGAAAACGTGTGGGGTATTCTAAGCAGGCCAATGGCAAGCAGTATTTAACGGTTCAAGAATTGAAAGACTATTGTTACAGAATGGAAAAATCAGAATGCATATATACTCAAACGCTTAGTCGAAAGCATGCCTAATCGAATTTTTCAACTTATAACCAAAAAGGGTGCTTTTGTGAAGTATTAGCTGAAAGTGGTTCTATCATTTTGCAACTTAAAATTTGTATTTTTTTATTTTATTATATGAAAGTGTTGACATGAGTAATATTTTGACTTTGTTATTGTTATTCTTATTTTGTGTATTTTCAATGAAAATATTTATTCTAATTACTGCATGCTAGGCTGAAAATACATGGGGGTTCTATCATTGTTGTTTCTAAAACTTTGTCAGTCATTTCGACAAACTGTCTAAGAACATGAAACTGATAATAAGAATAGTTTACTCTTAGTGAAGTAACCTGAATAAAAATACAGGGTGTTTCAAAACGACCGCATAAACTCTGCACAACTGGATTCTTCGTTGGAATCCAGCTCGAGTGCATAAAAACTGCTGAAAGAAGCATTCCTGTACGATCCATAGCTTACGAAAAAAATGCAAAAAGCAAAGTATGACGTCACTGCGGAAGTGCTAGGAAAAAACACTTTATTGGACATATTAACAGTTTTGCAATTTTCTCGTAAACTAGGAATCGTACAGGAACGCTTCTTTGGGCAGCTTTTATGGACTCCCCACGAGCAATCTAGCTGTGCAGAGTTTATGCGGTCGTTTTGAGACACCCTGTATAGCATCATTTATTTAACCACTTGTTAGATTTTACATTTCGTGTAATAAATATTAAATTCTAAGCTGGAAAAAGTTTTTTGATTGCGTAGGATTCAGATTCGATTAATTTTAAAGTTAATTTATTATTTTATTTTCGTGAATGGTTCGCATTTTGGAGAGCACAAATAATTAGAATTTTTTTTTATTGAATTAGCAATGTGATGGTATTATTAATTTTGTTAGTTTTGATTTCACATTACACTTTTTAAACTAAGCTTCGATTGAAGTGTTATTTTCAATGCAAAAAACTCTGAGTTGTCATCTGAAATTTTCTCACTATTACCGTAACTGTTTGAACAACTCTGTTGTTTTGCATATCATTCCTGAGCGCATACCTCAAAATACCTTACACCCAAAGTTTCATTGTGAATGGTATGATAGTTAAGAGTAAAAATGTCTTGATAGCTTTTTTTATAATCACCTTGTGTAATGTCTCCATGTTAATTTCTTATAAATTTTGACCCCTAAGTAAGTGACCTCATCTTGCCAAGGTATATTAGACCTAGCAACTCGAGCATTTGGGAAGATTTAATACCTCCATATAAATAAAACGGCTCTAGATTTATCGACATTGACTTTAATCTTCCAAATTATTAGCCAATTTTCTATTTCAGAAATATGTTGTGGGAAATTTTCATGGATGGTTTGATGAATTATGTTACTTGTAATAATAACGATGTCATCCGCAAGGCAGAACATGGCTCTTGGATTTTAAGGTATATCATTATTAAATATATTAAGAAGAAAAGAACCCAGCAATTATATTCCTGGGAGACGCCAAGAATAGGAATTCTCATTCGATTATTCATTACTAGCTCTAGCACAGTGAAAGATAGTCATTAACTTAATTAGATGATAGGGAAATTTATAAATAATAAGTTTATAAAAAAATCCCTATATGCCATACTTTATCATTGGCCTTCACGATATCTAAAAAAATGCCTCCTCTATTGATTTTTTGTGTGTGTAATAGATTTTGCTATTTTTTCAACAGCTCCGAGCAGTTGGTAAGCAATTGAGAG
Organism: Latrodectus elegans; assembly: GCA_030067965.1. Lineage (NCBI taxonomy): Eukaryota > Metazoa > Arthropoda > Arachnida > Araneae > Theridiidae > Latrodectus > Latrodectus elegans. The sequence continues at coordinate 44,448,474 of CM057811.1, read as the reverse complement.
TTTTTTTCCTAAGCCCGAACTGCTGAAGGATGGTGATAGTATTTTCTTCTTTAACTGCAGTTTGTAGTAGTTTTGTTGTAGGAATTTTTCTACAATTTTCTCCATGGGGAGGTTTAAGGAGAAAGGTTTATAATTAGTTAGTGGTTTTGGGTTTTTTACCTGCTTCTTAACTGGAACAACAACAGCTTTCTTTCACTGTAGAGAAAAGTGTCCAAATCTTAAAATGTCATTAAAGATAGTAGATAACAGACAGATAGCAATTACTGGAATTTGCTTCATGACTTTGTTTGAGATATTATTCCCGGCTCTTTTTTAGATTAGGGCCCTTTTTTTTAGAACTTCGACCGCAGGAGTTCTCATATGTTCACAGTTCCAGCTTCTGTGTTTTGCATTGAGGTCACCACCAAGAACAATTCTGTAATTTATTGAAACTTAATTTTTTAGGTCTAGATTAATTAACTTATTTCTTTCAGGTGTAAAATAAAGTGAAACAAATGCATTTTCATTATTATCGGTCTGGTGCAGTTTAATTATAGTGACTTGCCCAAAGTAGAGTTTGGGGGTGGTGGTGAGATTTGGTTGGTTGGTTGGGTTTTATGGCGCAAGGTTAATAGATTGACATGTTGCGCTAATAATGATGAGAGAGTGATTAATTCTGCTTTTAACTAAAAGGGCAGTTCCTCCTTGTTTAGATCTGAGGTCGTTTCGGTAGATTTCGTAGTTAGCAATTTTAAATTTATTATTCTTATTAAAATATGTTTCGTAAAGCAATACAATACAACAACAGATTAAATTCAAATTTTTTTTTTCCAAATGCTATCGGCATTCCTATACATTATTTTCAAATTATTTATATTTTAATTATCATTGTTCGCAAGTTCGTTAACGCTTAGTGCTTTAAATGATATGTGCGATGCTGTCTGTGCGATGCTGGGCCTTTTAAGTTTAAGGAACCTCTCTCATTAATGAGGGGAATGGCTTATTTACGGCATTAATTTCATTGATGAATTTTATTATTGAATGAAGATTTTCAAAATTGTTTAGCTGGGAAATTTCATTTGATTTGACAGGCTGGGAAGTCTAGCATTCATAGATGCAATTTTTGTATATGAAGTTTCGATTCTAGTAAATTTAGTTTGGGGGTATATTACTTTAAGTCATTTTATTGCAGCGATTTTTGGAGCAGCCACCTTAAAATGCTATTGTAATTTTGAATATAATTACAGCATTTAAGTACCTTTGCTTTTTTAATGAGAGGCATTCACAAGACACAGCTTATCTCCATATTTCCCACATTGAGGTTTTAGATAACATATGGAAGAGTTGTGGATAAAGCCTTGGCATTGATTTTTTGTTTATATATTTTTCCGTTTTTATTGTTACATTGAGTATTTCATTGATTTCAAAGATTTTGGGAGAGATATCATTAGACGTGAGATATATATTAAAAAGCAGACTATAGGATCATATTTCCGCTGTTTACACATGACAACAACACTGGCTATACCATATCCTCTTTCTCCTAATTCAGATTTAATTATCTCAGGTAGAGTGGTTGGGAGAAGACCTTTTATTACTGCCTTGATAAGCTTTTCAGTTCTATTTTTGATTATGAGGTATTCAATGTCGTTATAAGACAAATATTTAGTTATTTTTCTATGGGAATCAAAGGAGGAGAGGAACACTTTCAAGTATTCATCGCTTAATTTATCATTTAATTTATTATCATACTTTACTTTTAAAATATTAATTAGTTCGCTAAAGTTAGTTTCAAACTGAATAAGTATAGATGGAATTTTTAACCATTGCTACCATCTGCTTATGGATTATTTATGGGATTTTCATTTGAACTATTATATTTTCTATGGAGGAGGCCTGAATTGTTTTTGTTATTAGCAATTTTTGGGAGGTTTAATAAACCCATCATCATCAGAATGCTTCCCTCTTTTATTATGGTTGGGGGTACTATTTACTCTCACTATACCAGAGTTAATACTAGGTTCATTTAAATTAGTGATTACACAATCAGTGATACAATCATATTAAAATACATTACTATTACTGGCAAAAACAATGACATTAGTACTAATGCTATTGTATTAATTGCAGTATTAGAGCATCCAATATTTACTCTTTCACATTATAAGAATCAATAGTTACAATATTATTTACACAAATATGGTCTTCACACAGATTTTGAGGAGGTATTATCAAATTTGTTTTTATTTAAATTCTCAGCAATTAAGTGAAAAAAATTAACATTGACAAAGTCACACAATTTTTGTTTATTTTTAAATATTTTGTTAGATTTCTTGGCACATTGCTTAACTCTAAAATTCCTATTTGCAACTATACTATTTACAGCAAAAATATTATCATACCTATTAACAGTATTAACCGCATCTTTTTATTTTAAAAATTGAAACATTTAAGTCAAAACAATAATCCTGTTTAAGCGCATATTCTCTGACAACACTTGTGTAATCCAGATTGCTGGTTGAAAGTTTCTCAGAATAATTGGCAGAAAGACCCCCCACCAGAAACATTCACTTGCTGGCCTACAAGGACCCTTAAACCCAGAATTATCCAAAGAAATGTGGGTTAATTAAACTAAACGTAGACTAGCGTTACATAGAACATTAACGCTTGTGTCACTGGGATGCATAGTACTAATGGTAAAACCCTATATACTTTCACACATGTATCGCTTTCTTAGGAAACACTATCGCTAGCACAGGTTGCTTGAAGAGTTAGTTGTGAGCAGCAGGTGGATCAGCTGATACCATTGAAACGGACTACACATCGTGGGTATCACCACCAACATCCGTTGGGGAACGCTGGACACTCTCCGGAGGTTCGTGTGTTGAGTTGTGGTTCGCAGTTATCGGTTGCAGAGGTAGCAAGAGAAACTATCAGAACTAAGTTGTAGGAGAGGACAGTTGAATCTCATTGTGATTCCCAAATTTATGTGTGGTTATTGATTGGTAAATGTAGCTTGAGAATCCAGAAAGTAATGGGTGTTAACCTAGTCGAAAAACTCAGAAAGTTTATATGTATTAAAATTCTATAGGATTCAATGTCTTCCATTTTTTTTTTAATTGAAAACGAGCCATTTTGGATGTTAACCACGTCAATCAACAGTGATTCAAATTATAAAAGAGTTGACTAGTGTTTGATTTGGTCGACCGGCCCAAAGAAACAGCCCCTAAATGAAAAACGAAAAGAAATCTCTGAGAGGCTTTTACAAATAACTATTTGTATTAGACACAGACCAATATTTATCTTGGTATCTTGATCGTTGGTATTCGAAGCATATTATTGTGATAATTCTGTCTACGATTTAAGATCACTAATGTTATAAATTTGGATTAAATGCTTTACATCTGGTGTTAGGAATTAATGAAAAATAAATTTTGATCTTAACAAATTAAACATTAAAAATCCACACACATGAGAAGATTTAACTCGATTTCTGGGAAATATATGATTTCTAATGTTGGACTAATAGAGAATATATTTGCTGTTTTTGAAGTGTGACATAAAATAGACTATATTAAGGTATTTTCTAAAATAATGAAAAAATACCTTTAAGTATTTTCATTTATACAGAATATATTTTTAAACATTGTGGGAAAATAATCATACTCTTAAGAATTTTTGCACAAATTTAATGAATTAATGTGAAACAAAATACTTTAAAAATGTCTTGTTCAAATGTGCGATGGGCATTTAATGTTAGTAACTGGAAACCATCTAAAGAACAATGGAAATTAGCTATGCAGTGTGTTCAGAAAGATGAAAGGGACAGATGCAATAAATTTTGTTTTGCAGAGGATTGCAAATCATCATTGGTAAATATGTTTTATATTGTAGTTTTTGGCTAGATCCTAGCAAACCCCTCACCCTTGGTGTGAATGATTTTGGTTGGCAATAATTGTGGTTTGCACCAATATTTATAACTCTACTTCAATACACTAGATATGGTGAACCAAAATATTTCTGGAATTTCATTCTGGTTGGGCGTTTTTTTCAGTTAACCACCATAGGTGTGGGCTCTCCTAGGATTTTACCCGGTTTTTTATTAGTTGTAAAATAATATTCAGTATTTTGTTAAAATTTTTTATTTTTTTTTAAATTAAGAAAAACATCAAAACTTCTTAGCTTTTATATTTAAGTTTAAATTTTAATGGATCATTAAATACTAATGTAAAAGCATTTAAAAAATTTAATTATTTCTTATTGCTGTTTTAATTTTTTTTCATAATCTATTCATCTTTGATTGCTGTGCTTGAATTCTATTATTTGAATTCATACGATGTTTAACTAAGTATTTATATTCAAACTATCATCATGTGTTCATGTAATTATTTATAAATAAAATACTTTTGTTTTAAATCATTGAAATTTTTATCCAAATTAGGAATTAATCTATTAAGACAACAGGAATTGTTTTATAAGATATGAGTGGAAATTCTTAATAGGCTATAAGAAATTATATGTTTATTTCTCAACATTGAACAAAAAATTAGTATATTAGTAATTTTTATCATCAAAATTTAAAATTTTTATTTTGAAAAATATTTAACACTCTATGTATAATAACATTTCAAGACAAATTACCCAAAAATAAATATGGAAAAAAAAAGTAGAGCAAATTTTAATGTATTATTTTCTTATTTATATCTATTAAATAATTACCAGTTGATAACATTTTATTCCTCAGTAAGAAATTATTTTATTTTCTATTTCTAGAATTTTATTGTAGTGTATTTTATTAATTTTTAATAAGTGTGTTTTATCAAAACTGATGCTCTTGTAAAAATTAGTAAATACATGTAAAAATAAAATTCTAGTTTTGAATTTCAAATCTGTTAAAAATTCTTATTTTCAGAATATAAATTAAGGAGATAATTAATGATTTAAAGATTTGACATTTGGGACAAATGGTTCCATCAAAGTCAGTAGTATGATTGTAATTTTTAGATTAGTAGATATTGGACTTAATTCCAGTAAATGCTAAACAAAGCACAATAAAATAGTTTTCTGAATTTTTTGTTTGGTTGATTTAGAGTTTTCCAGTTTCTCCCTTGTGATGTGCAGATATAGCCCACTATTAAAGAAACATTCTCTTGAAAAGGAAAATGTGAATGTAGTGCAGTATGTGAATATAGTCCACTACAAAAATTTTCCTGAAAGATAAATGCACTTGAATGTTTAATTACCCATATTCTTTGACCATTAAGCGATTCAATTCATGATGTCAAATTTGGTACTTATGTAAAACAGCTCATATTGTTATATGCCTAAAAGTTTTAAGAGATTTTTTTATTAATCAAATTATTTATAATTTATGGACTTAATATTATATTTAGTTTTAAAAGCAACTTGTATATTTTTATAGATTGGACAGTTACTAATAAGAAAAGCAGCCAGTGAAATTTGTAATATACCTTATGATAAGGTACAATTTTCACGAACTGATTCTGGTAAGCCCTATTTAGTGAATGGACATAAGAATTTTAACTTCAATATTTCACACCATGGAGATTTCTGTGTTTTAGCATCATCAATATTAAATGTTGGCATTGATGTTATGAAAGTTGAAAACCGAAGTGAGTTTCAGTTCCATAGAATTATGATAATAAAGATTAGGATTTCCTATTTTATTTTGCATTCTATGTTCACATTAAAGCATTTAAGTTTTTTTAACACAGCTAAATTTTCTTTTTTTAAATATTTTAATACTATGTGTAATTTTAAAAGCAATTATTTGGTCAATTTCATGATGCTATAAAATAGATATTAAAAAATTGAAAGTAAATAGAAGGGCAAAGAATAGCTTAAAAATATAATACTCAATATAAAGCTAACTTTATTTTAAATGTAATTTTTAACATCTATTTATGAGATTTAATTAAAGTTATTTATATTTTTCACAGGAAAAAGTTCCCTAGAAGAATATTTTTCTCGCATGAAAAAGCAGTTTTCATCTTATGAATGGAATTTTATATCACAACCTGGATTAGAAACTGATCAACTAAAAAGATTTTACAGATTATGGGTATTTAACTGTTATGGCTGTGAATTTGCAAAAACATTTTTATTTAACAATATAGTTTAACTATATATTTGTAATGTAATTTTGCTTGTTATTCTGTTCTGTAAATCATGCTAAAAATTGTTGCACATTAAGCATGATAGTAATTATGTTCATCAAACATTTGCTCACTGAACACTGTTCAATATTCTTAAAATACTGCATACTTGAAAGAACATGTTGAAATAATTTCATATTTTCTAAAGTTATGATAAGGTTCTTTTTTTTTTTTTACAACGGCGGACACTGGATGTCTGCCCTTTGGAACAAGGCTAGAAACTGCTACTCATTTATCACTCACTACCTTCTGAACCAATTCACTTAGGCGAGTAATATTACTCTCACCATACTATCATAAACCCATAATATGGTCAGTCTTATAGTGTCTTAAAAAATTTCAAATTTCATTCTATTCTCCCTATTTATTTCAATCTCAACCTAATTAGATATAATACATTCTGTGAGACTATATTGAAAAAAATTTTTATATTGCTCAGGCAGAAAAAAAAGGGGGGCTGTTGTTCTCTTGTCTGTTTAGTGTTTTCTATTGTTGACAGCAAATGTCAGTTGAGAAACTTGAATTTGCTAAATCATTCTTACTCTTGTGCATCTCCTATCCTCACTATTTACCTTAAAATTTTTTTTGTATTTTACCTTGTATTTACATATACATTTATACTGTTCAAAATTCAACTTTTGATTATTGATATTTATTCTTTGATTTTTTTCATCAGAATTTCATTTTTTTAATATAAATAAATATATAATTATGAAAACCAAACTATGAAAGTGATTGCTGGCTGGCAGTTTGCTGGGGTACCTGGTTCTGGGGAACCTCAACCCTCATTGGCTATCTGAAAAGGAAACTAGGAAGCTATATCGTGATATGTTTGACATTACAAGTAGAAGTTTTAAGTAGGTGGGGCTTAGTTGAGTTTACTTGAGAAAAGTTAATTTTTGATACAGAGTAATTAAAAAATTAGTAACTAAATTTGGATTTTTTGGATAAAAATTAATTTGTGTTATAACACATAAGAAATATTTACAAAAAAGTTAGTTGGATTAACATAGGAATATCTTTAACTCATCTGCTAAAAACAGAATGAGTAGAAAACATGAGAATACATGAATACAAAGACTTTTGAAACACTTATAATCTTTTTTATTCTTTTTAATTTTTTTGGGATATTATATACTTTTTATTTATTTATGTTAGTGAGTAAGAATGGAAAAAGGTTAGTTGTTAGTATTAACAAGGACATATTGCTATGTGTAAGGATCATGGTGGCTGGTGAGGAAATTTTGGACATAAGTGAAGTAGTGAGCAGGGACGGTGCTGAGGTAATTATAGGATGGAAGATTAGTGACTGATATATTTTTTTGGTTTTATTTAGATTTTTGTACATGTTGTATATGATTTTGGCAAAATATTCTCTTACAGTTGGAAGTTTAAGTTCTTCTCTTATTTTTTTGTTCTGAAAATATCAGAGTACTTTGACTGCCTGTCTAATTATTTTGTTTTGGAGAATTTCTAATTCTTTTATCTTACTGTCATGGGTATAACCCCAGAGAGAGCAGGCATAAGACAGAGTGGTCTGAGGTATGCTTTGTAAATGAGCACTTTATTTTCAATTGTCAGTTCTGAGTTGTATTTTAATAGGGGGTATAATGCAGCAGAAGTTTGTTTGAATTTGTAATATTTTGGATATGAATATTCCAATTATTCTCTGGTTGGGGATCATGGGAGTGTTACTTCATTAATTTTAATTCTATGACAAATTATTGCTCTTTTCCTGGTAAACATGATTGCAATGCTTTTGCTTTCATTAACTGGGATTTTCCATTTCTTGAACCAGAGCTCAAGTGGCTGTAAGTGTGTTAGAAATGGTAGGTGGTTTTCTACATTGTGCTAGGATAAGTGTATCATCAGCAAATAGAGGCAGTATTGTGTCATGATTTGGGTATATCATTCACATAGATAAGAAATAATCTGGGCCCTATATTGGAGCCCTGTAGTACACCTGCTAGTTAATTATAAAAACAATGTGAAAGGCTTAAGATAACTGAACTTGTATCATTATATTATTTGTGTAGCATAATGAGAGCATGTTATATACACATTATGTAAAGTTTTGGATGATTTCTTTATCGTGCTTAATTGTATAAATTATGTAATTGCTACTCTCCTAAATTTGATCAGATCGGCAGTATCTTTTTTTATGAAAATAATTCTTAAAATATTGGATAAAACATTTTAAAAATACTTATTTGAAAATAAGATTGTTAAAGAAAGGATCATTATTTGAAGAAAGTAGATTATTAAAGAAAAGATTACTATATAAAAATGGAAAATATTCTTGGAAAATGTAATGTTTTAACATCATAGTTGAATTTTGATTCCATTAATGAAATATCTTGATAATATGTTCTAATCAGTTATGATCTTAGACATTCAGTTTTAATAATTCTAAAATTAAAATTTTGTTTTCAATTCTGTTTTACATTGCAAGATATCTGCTAAATAGGCTATATTTCATTTATAACAAATAAAATGCTTGCTTATAGATCATAATTACACAAATACTTACATTAATAATTTTTTGTGAATTAAAAGTATCTATAATCATAAATTACTTGATATAATCATACCTAAAAATTCTTGAAAAATCTACTACACATTAGTGATAAAGTGTAGTAGTTTTTTCAAGAATTTTTATTTTACATATTTATAAAAACAACGCATTTTTTCTAGCAGCATAAGTCTGCTTCAAATGAACAAGGATTACTTGTTCATGTAAAAAATACTTAAATAGCCAACTAAAATTTGTAATTTTTATAAGTATACAAAATGAAAATTATTTTTAATTTTTTATCAATAGAAACTCCATTTTTAAAAAAAAAATATTTTAAAAGTGGGTAATTTATTCTTGTTTTCACATTTGCTCTTAACTGTTTTCTTCAAAAATGTACATATATGAAATAAAAAATAATTTATGTTTTTGAAAGTGTCTAAGCTCTAAATCATTCCAAACAATGGAAATTTGTATTTATGATGTTCAGTTATATGCATTATCTATTTATGTGTTTATAACCAGACTTAGGTTGTAAAATGCTTCTGTGCAAATATTGTTGAATGTTTATAAATAAGTTTTTTTTTTTTAAATTAATAGAACAAGTAAATATGTTATGATCTACATTTTCGCTCTCTCCCATTTTTTGTGTTGAGAGAAGGATAGGTATACCTTAGCCTCCAAAATAGAAATGTCCATTTAAACAATAACAAATATGAAGACAACATGAAAGGTTAAAAGCAAACTGAATTTCTATCATTATATTATTAATGTGATCATAATGAGTAAGTTACACTACAAATTTAGACCATTTTTGTATAATTTCTTTATTGCTTAAATTTATGTAATTCTCCTAAATTTTATCAAATTAACTTATTTTCTTCTCTTTGTTGACTTTTCTTTAAAAATAGTTATTTTAAAATAATAGATATTAGATTCTTTAAAGAAAGGATTGTTTTTTTAATAAACAAAATAAATTGTTATGTTTTTTGCCTGAGCCTTAACTTAATTTGAAAGAATATAATAAAAAAACTTTATTACATATGTTTCAGTTAAAAAATAATATGCAATATAAAATAATAAAAATTTAGATGTTCTTTCAATTTTTGTTATTATGTAATAATAATGAAATATAATTTCATGATGCTGGAGAGTAAAATCTAGAAACCAGAACTTCATTTTAAGGAGATAATAATGGAAAACAAAATTAAATTTTTATGTTATCTTGCAATTCAACTTTTGTTCATGTTATTAGGTAAAAAATATTCTATAATCATCTTAATTTAAATGTAATAATTTTTTATTGAGTTTGTTAAAAAGAAAACTTTATGTTTCATTTACATATTCTATTATGTGCATCCTTTTTTCCATATTTTACTGCAGATGTAATTAAAATTGTATATTCCATTTTGTGAAATTTTTATTGCAGACATATATAAAAATGTTTATTTTTTAAAAATTTATTAATCTAGAAAAATAATTATTGCAGCTTATTGATTTATATAATTAGCTTAATTGAAGTTTAAAAAAATGGAGTGAAAGAGAAGGAGTTGTAAATTATATTCCATTGCACGTCCAAGTAATTTTAATTGTAAAGGCTCATTTTTTAAAAAAAATTAAGATTAACAGTTTCTTCAATGAGCGATTTACTAATCCAGGACAATTAGTTGAAGATTGAGTTTACAATTTTTATGCAAATTGCAATTAATCAAGAAAAATTAGTGTACAACTAGTAACTACTAATAAATAGCACGACTAACATTTTATGTTATGATATATAACTTACTTAATAATTAAGTTTCATTATGATTAAAATAAAAAGGCGAATTTTATAAATACATTGCTAATCCAATTTTGCTATCCATGTTGAGAATGACCTGATCAATTTGGAATTTACTTTGTCACACAACTTCAAATGTGTATTATATAAAATTTTCAAGTTACTTCTATTGTAATGTAATTAAACTTTACTAATTTGCTTTTAATACAATACTGAACATTAACTATCATACTTAACTTACTGTTATGTTTGGCTTAAATGGATTTTATTGCAAGTTTTCCCAATGAAGGATTTTATGTTCTCATCAAATTTAAAAACTGCATTTCATTAAGTTGTTTTTTTGTTTAAATAAGTTTTATATGCTGATGTAATTTGATTAATAACAGCAAAAATGAGTTTTATTATTAGTAACAAACATATAATAAATTTATTAATTGTAACAAAACGTATGAAGTTATCATTAAAAAGATATTTCAGTATACATTTTAATTTACTGACTTATAAATAATTTGAGCTTTAGTATGTAAAAAAATTAAGAAAAATATAGTCTAGAATTGTTTTGAATTTATTAAATATTTTTTAGTGTTTGAAAGAAAGTTATGTGAAAGCAGTTGGTATTGGAATAGCATGTGATCTTCAGACCATTAGTTTCGCTTGTCCAACTCCTAATCTTCAACAAAATGTAATTACAGAGGATACTAAATTATATTTGAATGGAAACTTATCATTGCAATTCAAGTTTGAAGAAACATTTCTTGATTTTAATCATTGTGTTGCTGTAGCTCTTGAAGATAAAGAATGTGTAAGTATATTATTGCATATTTATTTATAACTTATTCTATATTATTATGCATGTATTTCACTTTTTCTCATAGATTCTAGCAACGAGAAAAAAAGAAACTGACTGTGATTCAAAATATTTTGTATTTTTAAGTTTTGAAGATATTATGAAGTTTTGTAAACCTTTTGAAAATTTTGAAGAACATTTTTGGGAATCATTTCAATCTAAGGATGAAAAAATAAAATTAATGTAATCTGAAAATACAGATTTATTTTTAATATGTTGAGTTATTGAGCTGTAAATTTTATGAGTAGATAAATTGTAATCACTTCTTACTCAAGTATTTTAAATAAAGTTTTGTTCATGTATATATTTAACAGTATATCATATTTATTCATTATTACAGATACTTCAATTGACTTTCAGATTTATTATTCAATAATTTTCTTTGTAAGAAAAAAAATTATTGAATAAATTTGAAAAAGTTAGCATGATAAAATGTTTTTCAAAAAAATAAATACGTTGAAAGCAATAAGATTTTTTCAGTGAATTTAATAGATCACAAATTCATGCATTGATTTTCACATAATATATCATTTTTATATTTAAAAAAACTAGGTCAGTTTTTAAAGTTATTCTATTAAAAATTTTGAATTTTTTTATTATTAAATACTTATTTTGATTTATTAAAATTTTCATTAAAAATTCATGTCATATTGAATTCAGTAATTTTTAATTTCAATATATTTTTCACAAATTTGTCGATGAATGCTTCATTTGCTAAAATGATTAACTTGATATATGGTTTTTTTGTGGTGTTAATTCTTATTATAAGTGAAGTTCTGAAAATGCACAGTTAATATTATATACCACTTTTAAAATTTAATAAAATTTTGAAAGTGGAATTAGTTGATTTAATAAATGAAATATCAATATATTTCTGTTATATATTTTTTCTAATAAATTGGATTTTATTTAAAAAAAAATATTGATAATTCTTAAATGGTATAAAAACATTCAAAGTTTATTAAAATTTAATGAAATATTGGTTATTTAATGATGGGTAAAAAGAAATATTGTTTGAAATAATTTTTATTGTCTTCATTATTTAAATTCTTAAAAAATTTCTAAATATGAAAAATGTATGCTAAAACGTAAATTAAAAGATAACTATTTAATAGAAATTCATTATATTTGGGGAAAAAATGAATTTTTCATATTAGATACTTATTATTGAGAAATGTAATTTTAAATTGACAGTTAAATTTTTTCATAAGATCTTGAATAATAAGCATTTAATGGGTTAAAATGTCGAATATTTATCAGTAGTTTTTTTTTTTTTTTTTTTTTTTTTTTCAAATTTTTTTATCCCCTTCTTTTAAATTTATAATACCTTTTACCAGTTAAGTATGTCACAAACATTATGTAACTTTGAAGATTAATGTTATTATAAAATCTGCAAATATTGTACACATGTAAAACACATTCAAACCATTTGTTATTGAAAGTATTTGTTTCTTCAGTTATATTTATGTATAAATTCTGAACTAAAATTGAAATAAAAATCCTTCATTAAGATCGTAATTAATGTATTTTTTATATTTAATTATCCACAAATATATTTTGTTGCTATATAAATGGATAGTTTAAACATGAAATTTTGTCTTAGATTTTTTTTTAATTTTTAATTTATACTCAGATATTTGATTATTAAAGAAATAAAAATGATCACAGAATCACCTATAATCATTCATTAGTAATATCCAATATTTAACCTTACACTACAATTTTGATTTAATCACATTAAGAAATATATAGTTTCAGACAGATTTCAACTTACTGATCAATAAGATTATTTTAGTGATATGCAAAATTTGAATGATGAAGTGATTTTGTAATAATATATTTTTGTATATTTATTTTAAATACAAAATTATGGGACTTACCCACAATATTAACTTAAAAAATTAATTTGTTAAATTTCCTAAAAATAGATTTATTGTAAGGAAGTAGTAATTATTGTAGAAGTAGTAACTCTGAATCTTGTTCTTCTGGTACGTATAGTTTTAAAGACATTCAGGATATAGAAAAATTCGCAGTAATAAAAAAAATAAATAAATAAATAAAAAAAAAAATCACAAATAAATCTTAATTTATTCTCATAGTTTCTTTCATAGCATTTTAACGTTTTTTAGATGTAAGAAGCATAAGTGAAATATTATAATACATAGATCTGTTTTTGGGTGATGAGAAATTTTGAAAATATAATTACATTTAATATATGACACTGAGACTAAAATCTTAGTTTTTCACTGTAATATCTTAAAATTCTTTTTAGTTATGGGAAAGAAAGGACTGAAAATATTTTATGGAAGATGTTTTTAAATTTTAAAGATAGAAACATTTATTAAAAAGAATGGGCAGTTAAAAAATTCACAGTTTATTCTTAAAATAACATACTTAATGAGATTACCCATTTTCTTCTATATGCTCACCTAAGATAGACTGGACAGTCTTTGCTTGGTTAGAAAATAATGAAATAATATTTATTTTATACACCATAAATCATTGAGAAATAAATAAAAATACTAATAATAATTAAGTGCTATTTATTTTTTTATACATAACTCTAAAAATCGGCTTATCAAAAATTGGAAACTATAAATATTGAATAAAAAATAATTCTTAAATAATTCAACCCTTTAATCAATATTCAATTTACACAAAGATAGTCCGTTGATCATACAAAAATAAGAATTCAACCTTAAAATTAGCTCAATCACTATGCCCAAAATTGGCACATTCTTATCTAGCATTACTTCATTTTAAAAATAAGGCATTTCTGTAGTCTTCAAGCAAATTATTCAGCATCACAAATTCTAAAATCGAAGTTCACTACTGAAATAGCACATATTGCACAAATCTTTCCAAAATTAAAAAATCGGGCATTCTCTTTTTCCACATATGAGATATCAGACTGTAGTATAAATATTTTTTACTGATTAATGGATTTATGCCGGGTTATTCTAACAGAATGTCTTTTCGATACTCGATATTTTCTTTTAACTTATTGAGTCAATATCTTCCTATGACGTGATTAAATAACAATGGTAAGATTATAGTAAAAGTTTAATATATTGTTCATTTAGACACATTAGGCTCTTCTATAAATCACCAGGCATCATACAAAGGCAATGTAAAAACTATCCTTTATAGGATTTTGTATTTAAACAACTCAGATGTAAGAAAACAAATGCAGGAATGGATAGCCACGTATGATCACAACAATCACAACTGAAAGAAAATCTGATTAATTGCAAATGAAAACCAATGTGGTTGAATTCGGAATGTTTTCCATTTGAGTTCCTCATGAAGAGTGTGCCCCATGGCCGAAGATGTGGTTAGTAATGAAAGATCATTTTGTTTAAGTTAATAGTTAAGCTTGACTACTATCTTCATTCGGGGAATCATCAGCCAAAGACATAGTTGGGCTGCCACCATCTTCACCCATTCCAAGAGAAATGGATCCGCGTTTAGAGCCCATTCCACCAAGACGGGAAGAAAGTGAAGATGCACTAGAACCTCCTGATCCACTTCCACCTCTCCTGTGAAATATTAAAATAAATAAACAACAAATATATACAAATTTCATTGTTAATGTTATAATAAAGATAAATAAAAAAACATGTGATTAAATTTCTACAAACTTAATTTTGCTGCCAAAATATAGTACAATAAATACTCATTTTTATAAATTTGTAAGGACCAATAAAATAGTTTGTGAAAGGGAAAAGGTAAGAGTTAAATTATATATATATATATATATATATATATATATATATATTTTTTTTTAAAAAAAATATTAAGTTACTTTTTTTTACAGATAAAATAACAAAAGAAACAATTCTTACAAGCAATAATATTTTTTGATAAAAATGTAAAAATAATCACTTTTTTCAAAACTATATTTTTTCCAATATAGAAAAGCATTTCAACGTGTTTTGCAATAAATACTTGAATTTTATTAGTCATTCATTTTGTTCGTCTTGCATAGACACAGCAAATCATTTTCTTTTAATCTGAATTCTGAAACTTCTTTTCAATTCACATGTTCACTAAGTTCTTAATCATTTAATCCTTCAACGAATTACACTTGACTTCATTTTCAAGAAATTCTGAGGAGAAATTTTGGGTAACAAAGGAGTTTTTGTTAAAGTTCATTAAAAAGTTATTCTTTTTTACTTGAGTTATCAGGTAAATGTTCTCGGCTTTTTTCAATTATGATAATTTCTTTAATAAAGCCTGCATGTCAAAATGACCTAGATATAATATTTTTTGCCATGCTATTCTACACAGATTGACAAGAGCATTACAGCTAGAATGCTAATTTCATGAGAATTCTAACCCAGGATCATTCTTTGCAAAAGCAACTTATTGCATTTGCACTTGAAATTGTCAATCATTCTGGTGCATGGAGAATATAAGATGGAGATTAGAAAAAAGGTGAGAAATTCTATGCAACATGCTTAAAAAAATCCAGAGTGTCAACATCAGCAATGAAGTTGGTTATCCACAAATTGTAGAATTTACGATTCTTGAATAAAAATTTTAATCCGAATTTTGCAGCTATTGAAAGAACAGATGATAAAAAGTACATACAAATGAAAGTTGCATGACAATAAGTTCATATTTTTGAAATTTTATTCCATAAATAGGAATCAATCACTATGTCTATGAGACCAGTCACTAATTTATATAATTATCAGTATTCATAAATTAGAAATTTGCAAAAGTGAGCATCTTCTGTATAAAATGTCAGATACAAGATAAAATGATACATTAAAAGTTTATGAATTGATATTTATAATATTTTATAATTTAGATTTTATACTAGCATGAAGATGAGTGTCGGACAAATGAAATAAAATGATATTAACTAAATGTATAGTAAATTAATTTGAAATTATTTAATGCAATGAATACATTTTACAGTTGTTTATTAAGTAAATAGGTTTGTTTGGTTTAGTAGATAGATCCTATGATATAAAAATAATAGATACAATTGTGTAGCCTTCCAAAATGGGCATATGAGCAAAAAGAACAGTATTTATAATTATTTTGTTCAATTAGTCAAAAAGAAATTACATTAAAATATTCATTAATTTGAAAATTTTTTAATATTTCTAAGGGAAAAAATTTGCACATCTCTTTAGTTGCCAAATAAACATGCTGCTTGGGATTGAATATTTAACATTAATTTTATGTGTTTTCATATATTATTGCTTGTATTGTATTTACCATCCATCTCTCTTTCTCAGCAACTCACAGATGCATTCTTCAAAAATAAGAGGTTAATTGAATCTTAAACTGAATACTGAAAGTTCTAGAACTCATTCCATTAAAAATTCCATTTATATGTAATAAGTAATTGATATTAAGATACCATGATTTTTGTGCTTTCTTTTGTTGAAATAAAAATAAAAATGAAACTAAACAGAGTATTACAGGGGAAATTATTAAAATTAGAATTTGAATAATTCCTGCTGAGAATTGGTATGAAGAATCCTTTGTATCATATACAAACTTGCTTTTGAAGAATGTAAAATAAAGAAGTCTTATATTTTTTTAGCTCAAAGTGAAGGTATGAAATGATTACATGGTGATTGCACAGCATGCAATCTAAAAAAGAGAGATTCAAATTAATTTTATTTAATAGACTTGAAAATAGAGAGAGCTCCTTAATAAACTCATTCATGAGACATGAACCTAATGATTTAAGAAAAATAGAATCTTCAAGCTTTGTATTACTTTTATATATATATATTTTATGAATGCAGAAATGGATTTTAAATAATTTATGACATCAAATATCTTTTTTTTTGGCTTGGAATGATATAATATCCATGCTCATCCACTGACACTTCCATTAAGATAATTTTATTTTAAATCTGAATTTGGTGGTTTTTATCAAGTGCCTTTATTTGTAAATTATATTCTCATAGATGGCACAAAATTTGTAATCATTGTCAGAGCCTGACTTAGTTTAATTTGACTGGATCAAAAACTTTTTTGGGAACCCTTCTGCTTTACAACAATAAATAAAGAATAATTAACTATAAATAAAGAAAAACATGCATAATTAGAAATTTTATTACAATAAAGGGAGATTAAAAATAGTACAATAACATAATTTTAATTTTGTGTTTGCATACAATTTTGCTTGATATATCAATTTTATGTAAAATCACAGAAATACAATAACTTTTTATTAATAAATTGATATTTAAGTTGTATTGTAATAGATTTCTTCCTGCTATTTTTTCAGTGTGGTTTTTTTTAAATTTTACTTTTTGCAAAATTATCAATTACATTATTAAGTTGAGACAATTCTTCTTGAAGAACACATGATTAATCTTTTTTTACAATGAAAAAGATCTTTCCCTAATGCAGTTTATAAAATTAGTGTTAATAATAATAATAATAATTAGAGTGTTGTTTCAACATTAGAAAATGATTTTTTTTTAAACATTTTCATCATATTTAATGAAGTTGACTGCTTATCTACTAAGAAATGGAAATGTTGTATCTACTAAAGACTGGAATATTTAACATTTTGGGAGAATTTGGAGAAAATACAACTTAGAGCTGATTTTTGTGATTTCTCAGCATGGAGCATCTGAACACGTTGTAAATGAATTTTTTTCAGTTGCAATTAAAATCATTTAACATTGGTGCACTTTTCTGATTGTCAACTTTGTCATCTAGCTGTGAAAAAATTCATATCCTTTCTGTTAGGGCAGAATTCAGCTAAATTTTCAGAATTACAATACCTTAATTAAGTTAATCAGAAAACTATATTTTTATAAACAGTTCCCATTTTGTGCTAAGTAAAAATGCAGGCTTTTGATTGGCTGAATTTGTTTATTGTAATTGCAAGAATTTAGCTGAAATCCACCCTAGAAGTCATGGATTTATGAAATACAGAATACTTTTTGAGTTACACAATAGATTAATGAAGAATCTAACATAAAACTGACAGATTTGACATTGTAGTGATGTATATATGTTTAATAAAGGAAGAAACATAAAATAAACTTTATTTGATTTAGGGGTTGGAGAGTGTGCCCTGTATTCCCCTGTTTCAATCAGACCCTGATTCTTATATACTTTGCTCCTAACCAAACTGAATATTTTTACACCAATGAGTGAAGTCATGTTTGAACCTTAATTTTATAAATAAAAATGAATTTTTCATCTATAAAACTTTTCTTATTTTTTTTCATAATTTAATTGCATTCAAACATTTCTCACCTCATTTTGTTTTTCAAGTTTGTTACTTCTCGTTGTAAATTTTCACAAATTTCATGGAGATCTTCAAGTTCTCTTTGTACTTTTCGTTTAGCTGCTTTTTCTTTTGAGCATTCTTCTTCAGATTCATCTAACTGCCTTTTTAAATTTTTCATACGATTGTTAGTTTTTTCAAGCTGCAAAAGAATTACAGAATTATTCAAATTTCATTAAAATTAGTCTGAATAGTTTAACAAAATACTTGAAAAATTATTTTTACTAACACATTTTTAAAAATATTTTTGATAAAAGAATATAATTGTTGTTCCACTTTTAAAAAAATATCTCTACAAAATTTTAACTTTAACAGTTAAAATTAATCTATAACAAGAATTTTTTTGGACATCAATCACTTCAATAAATTTTGAGACTAGAATCTATGATTATTTTAATTTGATTTCTCTTATAATAGTTCAAAACATTACAGCATAAACCTTGCACATTTTGAAAATTAAATTACATTTACTTTTAAAATCTTTTTTCTGTCCCTTAATAATTAGATTTAGAAGTTAAAATATTCTTTTTTCTAAATTAAGATTTAACAGTGCTGAAAATTATTTTCCCGAGATTCATATTCAACAATGCGGTAAATTGTTGCATTTTCTTATAAACAAGCTAATGAAGTCAGTTATTAACTTTTGATATTACGTTTGCCATTATTTTGTTAAATATATTAGATAAAATATAAATGTTGAAATTTATAATATTTAATAGATATTACAGAAGCTTTTTTTCACCTCATTTTGTTTATAATAATTAGAAAAATATTTAGCGCAGAAAGCTACTATTAAATCAGCAATTTATCAATATTAATTTTATTATAATAAATATTACCTGTTCTTTATACTGATCAGCATGTCTACGCTCATCTTCTAATTGCAATACTAATTCTTTTATTCTCTTTTCAAGTTTACGACTAGATTTTGCAAGCATTTGCTTCTCCCTTTAAAGGAATTAAAACAAAAGATTAATAATTTTAATACTTATTTACAAGAAACTGCTATATGTCCATATTATACTAAAACAAATAGTTAAAAATAATAAATTATATATTGTTATAGAATCATTCAATTATTTTTATTTATGTCTTTTGTTTATATAACTCTAAGATGAAATCTGAAATAAAAAAATAAAATCATATATTCTAATAAACATATAATAAACAATGAGCTTCCAATAGAAGCATGGAAAAGAAACAGTGTAAGAAAGCATTTGTGGTGGTATCAGCAGTTCAAGGATTTCAGTTGGTTGCTCCAAATTGTATGGAATTCGACTATTATCCTGATATGTGTCCTGTCACTAAAAGGGATCACAATGAATATTTATAAAGGGCATATAAACTTAATGAATTAGTGGTTCTTTTCAAAGATCTTTCATGTAATATTTTTGAAAATACAGCCTTTTTAAACATGAATCATTTATGCTATCCCTGTATTGTAAGATTATGATTTTATTCTGAATTTCATAAATCACTAATCACAAATTTAAAGAACACGTCTTTTAATATCTAATCATCATTCTGAGATATTTATTTAGGAATCCAGATTATAAGGATTATTCTTTTTCTATATGAAATAATTTTCCCTTACATAATAATAAACATTTACATCAGTATTAAGCTATCATTTATCATTAAGCTAAATATTAAAAAATAAACCAAAAATATAAATTATATATAGATATTTTTTAAAATAAACATAATGCATTATATGCATCAAAATTAATTCTGACAATATACTATTTCTATCACTTGTATAGTTATTTTAATCACTTAATTTTTATAATTAATCATCATATCTAATTTATTTATCAGAATTTATGCATTAATTAATGCTTACATTTTATTTTTATTAGACTTATATTTTAATGTAAAACAATATTTTTTAATATTTCCAATATTTTTACTGTTGTTAGTAATTTCAATTCAGAGACAATAGTATTTAATTAAGAAAAGTCTAATTTTGCTACAATTAAAACATGGATTATAATAAAATTCATATAAATACTTTATTAATAAAACAAAAAATAATCACTAAATCTTTACATCTTTATTTACAAAAGTTAAGATAAGAAAGATAAGAAACAAAAAATTTTAACTTGATGCCTACACATAAAAGCGTGTCTCTAAAAATGTCTTTCATTAACAGAATTTTTTCCCTCAAATATTTTAAGTTCATAGCATGAAGAATAAAACTATATAAATTATATGCCAGGATTTATGATTAAGTTATAACACTTCATATATATATGTTAAAACATCACTATATTCTGTGTAATAATGGCCTGATTTTCAGAAGTAAATTTTCTGCTCAAAAGACATATCTTGAAAATAAAATCAAATTATAATATTAAAATTTTCAAAAACTGAAAAGTGAAGAAATATTGATTAACGAACATTTTATTACTTTTTACTTCTAGTACTTAATAATTTCTAAAAGTGAAAAAAAACATCCAACACAATATTTACTCTCAAAAGGAATGTTCTCATGCACAATTTTAAAAGGAAACACTTATGATAATGAAAAGAATTTTTGACTTTAATATATTATAGAATACTGCAATATAATTCACATTATCAAAACAAACCATGTAACTATTTTTTTATAAACTGTTTATTATTTTTATGATCCTATGTTCTCTGGGTAATACATGTATATGAAATAAGTAAAGAAAATCCTTATTCTTTATTTTTCTTGGATATAAAATTTAGAATATTTTTCTTATGGAGCTTTCCATTTTAGTTATAATAAAGGATAGGTGCTGAACTCAAATTTTATATATGAAGCTGTTTAAAAACTATTTATTTCAATTTTTAAGTTGTTTATTCAGGAAAATTGTTCACCATGTATAGCTGTCTTTCTTCCATAATTTTAATAACATTTTTTAAATCTAAAATGTTTTGCATCCTTTTAATAGTTTTACAGCTTTTTTTTAAATTTGTAGGCAAGTTTAATCATATTTTCATAATACTTCATATAATATATCTAAAGCTTATGTTCTAGCAATAATTGGTTTGTTTAAGATAGCAATGCATAATCTCAAAAGATTTTTTACTTTTAACATCTGAATTAAATTCATTCTGATTACATGCAATATTAATAGTGAAATGTTTTTAAAATATTATACATTAATTGAAAACAAAATTAAATGAAATTTGTACACCATCTACTTTAAAATTTTTTCATGGTAGATGAGAATTTGATAACACCATAGAGATTTTAAATGTTAGTTAATATTATCCACAGCTGCTTTGAATAAAATATTTGCTTCAGACTATTGAATAAAGGCAGATTCTATGTACAAGATTTACCTATTAAGTTTCTACAAAAAGTAGTAAGAAGAAATTTTTGGGAGCAAAAACTGTTTATTGCATTTCAAAAATTTTTGCCTTTAGCATTTATACCCTTTTTCATCCATCAAACCAATTCTTGAAATAATTTTTCCCCTATGAAGCTAATAGTTCAAAAACCTGGTTTTTAACTGCAGCATAAGAGGCAATTTGCATTCCTTAATTAATTGATCTTATTTATCATACCTTGTTTCTTCTTCAAACTGTTCTTCTAACTGTGCAAGTTTTGATTCTAAGGATGTTATAGCAGTCTTAGATTTTGCTCTGACAGAACTTTCTACTTCTTGTAATTTAAGCTTCAATTCTTTGTTCTATAACAAAATGAAGTTCAAAATTCTAACAGTACTCAATTAATTATACAATATAATGTTAAAAAATATTAATTTCAAGTTATTTTAGAATTTTTACAAAAAATTTAAAAATAACAAATTTTTCAAATTTTTTTTAATAAATAGGTAAATACAACTTATAAGAATGAAACTGATCATTGAAATAAGAATGACTTATTTAATGTATTTTGTTTTTAAAATATATACCATTGATAATGTAGTGTCCCATAAAGTAAAAAATACACAGTATGATTATATAATAAATTGTACAGAAAAAGCATTTTGTTGGATTGATTCTATTGGAACTGATCTCATTGTCAAGAGTGAAAAATCTCAGATGAAAATAACTGATTGATTGTCAAAACCTATAATTCCAAGAAAATTCTAATAAAACTTGTTGTTAGTTTTTAATTACTTTTAAAATGAGGCTATATGTATATTTTAAAAATGAAAAATATGCTTCATCTTTAGTATGTTTAAATGTTTAAATGGAAGAAATGGATTATTTTCAAATTGGGAATATATGGGGGAAAGTTTTCAGTACCATCTGCTATTCATTTAATAAATCATAAATAGCATTTCCTTCAAAACTTTTAAAATAAATAAATAAAATAAACAGATTATCTATAATGGCATATAATAGGCATTAAAAGAAACGTGAAACTTTTTTAACAAACGACCTGCAGATTATATATAAGAAAATATGGTAATCACAGTTAATAAAAATAAAATTCATGTTGGATTAATAAGAGAAATATTTTAGTCTTTATTCATCAATATAGATATTAGTTTACATATCTCAATGTTTCTTCAAAAAATACAGCCAGGTTTAATTTTGTACCAGCAAGAATAGTAAAAAATTGTTTATAAAAATATATTTAAATAAAACTTCCATATTATTTCATTTTTATCAAGTACATATGTCAAGATAAAGAAATATTTATAAAACCACTTTTAAAATTATTATAATATGCGCAAAAATTGTAATTGATTCAAAACAAAGCAGAGATAAATACATACATATATTAAATGAAATCAAATAAATCATTAAATGATTGTAGGATTATATGATATAATTTTTTTAAATAAATATATGTATTAACACCATCAAAAATTAAATAAATACATTTTCAGATGAAAAGAATAATTTTTACTAAAACATTCCACTCATCAAACGATAATTTTATAATATTTTTATAAAGGGTCTAAATTTTCATAGATTTTTAGATAAGTTTAAATGTCCTAACACTTCTTTAGTCAATCAAAACAAAATTTGAGGTAGTAGGTGAGCATTAAATATTCTTAGGCAGCTTTACTGAGTGCAGTTGAACATCTTGTGAAAAAAAAAAAAAAAAAAAAAAAAATTTTATGAGTTAAATGCTACGGAATTAAGAGTAACTATTAGAGGGAGGCATAACAATTTGCCACCAGATCTGCTAGTCACATTAAAGAAAATTACGCTTTAAAGTGTAATTTTCTTTTGAATAACTATTCATGATAAAAATTAGAAGAATTAAAATTTTTCAAAATACTTTAGCAAAGGAAGCAGTGTTATGAGAAAAGAAATACTGTTTTTATATCTTAGTTTTTGAACAAGAACATGTCAAAGTTATCAATTTAAATTGAATCTAAATTTGTAGTTATAGAAAATTAAAATTCACTGAAATCCTATTTAATCTCTGGGAATAGTTGCATTGCTTCAGCTGTATTATTAGTTGAAGTGTATAGCATTTTAAACTATATCTGGTTTTACTTTTTTCTAATCATCTGTGATGATTTGAAATCTTTTATATTCAGCTACACAGAAAAGGAATTGAATTTCTCTTTAATGATATTATACTGTAAAAAGGAATGTTCCCTTCTCTCATTTTTCACAGCCAATTAGGCAAAACTTTTCCTAGTTTAAGATGTTTGTCTTCTTTACATTATTTTTGAAAATGAGCACTTTTGCAGGTACTATTTCCTTTCTTAAGGATTTTTTTCCAAGTTTTTAAAATGATTGAAAGGCTGTTCTTTGATATTTCCTATTTTTTGGCAATTTTTGTGATATTTAATATATTTTCATCCATTTCTTTTAGAATTCTTTTTTACTTCAACTAATAAACATATTCATTTCTTCAATTGTGACAAATCAATGTTGCTCTTGAAAACAAAACTGCATAAATTGATTAGTTCAAATCAAATTAACAAAAGAAAACAAAGCTTAAACTTTTCCTCCCTGTCTATATTCAAATGTATAGAGAATAGCTTTGTCCCCTTTCTATATTCTTAAGAATGGGAAGGACAGGCATCGAATTCGGCACCTCAGTTCTTTCTCATCATGTCTAATATCCATGTATCTGATTCCTGCCACAATGTATGGACTGCTTATACATGTTGCTTTGTCCAAGAATGAATTAAATTCTCAGGAAGATTTTGAAAAGAAATCAAATAAAAAATTGAAAAATATCACATTATAAAAAGAAAAATTTGAAAAAATAGAAAACTATTTGTAAGAAATAAAAGTTTACAAAAGAGATTTTTTAAAATCTTAATTCGTAAATAGGAGTTGCGATAAATTGTGTTTTTAACATGAATTTTAATGATTTTCTTATTTTGATAGAATTAGAAAACATAATTTCTTATTAATATTTACAACCTTTTTCTGATATTGCAATTTTAGTGCTTGAATAGCATGCAAATTAATAAAAATATTGTTCAATTATAAGACACACAGAATTATTTTTGAAGTGTCACATCATAATAAATAGAAATTAAACATTATGCTTCATAAATCACAATTTCAACTTTTTAAAAGTCTGACATATATAAATATATTAGGGTAATAGTAATGCTAAATAAACTTGAGTTTAAAATATATGTGACACTGGAAAAGAAAATTTGATCACATACTTTTTAGATGAATTTTTATATTTTTAAATTAAAATGCTTTAATTTTATGGTATAAAACTTCCAACAATTAAAAAAAAATCGATTTCACTAATATTTGCGCAATTCAAATACTTACTTGACGTTCTAAATGAATTCTGCTATTCTCTAACATTTGAGTAGTTGTTTTTTCATTTGCTAATTCAGCTGCTAGTTGTTCAATCTGAAATAAAATATAAACAGAGAAATATTTAAATTTATATAAAATATTTAAATTTCATAGAACATTTTACTAATTATAGAATGAGAGACAGCTAGCATTTATTTTGTTTGTCACAGGTTAAAAATTTTTATTTGTTATTAGAACTAAAAGATAGAGATAACATCAAATAATTTTATTATTATGTAAGCTAAATTTATTTATACTGTACAGAGACTTTGCTTACTTTTCATGAAATATTAATTATTGCTGTAAAATTATTTCTAATAATAATTATTTCAGAAATGCTTTATTGATTTTATAATAATTATGTATAAAAGCTGTTAAAAAATTATAGCAGATATTTCATTGTAAGAATAAATTTTCTAATCTTTTCAAATTTAAAAATAAATATATTTTTACAAAATATTATTTATAAACAAATTATCATTTAAAATAAAGTATCATAAGTATAAAAAATTAATTTAATCATCACCCCAAAAAATATTTTATTAGTAAGAAAATCTTTGATACTTGTAAAAATTATAAGATATACTTAATTGTAAATTAAGCACTTATTAATAGTTGATTTCTGTAGTTGATGTAATAGTTGATAAAAAGTAAGTAGAAATGAAAATATACAGATTTTATGCATAATTTATGTACATTATTTAATTAGTACCTTATTAACAAGAAAAATTAATACATTATTTACTAAGAAAATAATTTTTAAATATACAAGTAAAAATATTCATAAATACATATTTCTACCATCAGTAATAACAAAAATTAATTATTTATATATGTAATTAATTAATTTTTGTTATTACTGATGGTAGAAATATGCATTTATGAGATTTTATTTATAAATGCTACATTTTTTTAAAAAATTTTAAAAATGCTTAGGTATACAGTTAGCTGACATACAAATAAGTGTATATATTAATATAAATAAAAGAAAAAATATATAAAAACAATTCTGTCAATTTGCTTTCAAATAAAATATGTGAATAAAAAATAAATTCTTAAAATAACAGCTGAATATGTTACTAAGCAGTTGAGTAAAATTCTATAAGAAAAATAACAATTCAGCACCTAACATTTATCAGGGTTTATAAAGATTTCCAAGAAACCAGAAGTTTTCAAAAAGTCAAATCAAAATTTTTAAGGAAGTGTCAAAATTCATGTTAAATAATTTTTTTGATCTTATTTTAAACATAGTTTTTAACCAAATATGCATATAAATTTATGTATATGCAATATTTTTCAATTATATTTATAAATAATAGAAATAAATGAATGCAAAAATTAATAATATTTTTTTAAATTTTTTTTAAAAGAATATTATAAATTTTTTTTAAGTTAAAATTATATTTAATGATTATTTTAAAAGCCTGCAATGGATATTAATTACAATTATTTCAATATGTTACATCTATAACAAATTTTTTTTATTTAAGTAATCAATATTCTTCATATTAATAGATTATGCCTTGTATAAAATAAAGAGTAATTTTTAAACTTTTTCAATAAATTCTTATTTATTAATTTAATGTATATTTCAAGATGTGTACAACAACCTCTTTTCAAATATAAATACACTTATTCAAAACAAATACAATTATTAGATAAAGTTTCAAGAATGACCTTTTTCTCAATTATTATTTAATAAAAAAAATCTGAATTTTTCTTTTGTTTACTTACAAATTCTTTTAAAACTATACAATAATAAATCCATATTCTAGGATTTTCTGTTTTCTTTTTCTTTTTTTTTAAAATATTTTTATAGATTTTCACATTTTTTTGGTTATTAATATATACAAATATAGGAAAAAATATATTTGCAAGGTTTATCCAGAGTCCACTGCTCATTGAAAAGACATTTTTTACCAGGTATATTAAATAATTTATTTCAGCCATTATTTCACTGATAAACAGATTAATCTCAATTCACTAAAATTATACAGAATTTTCACCATAGGAGATAAAAAAGAATACTTTAAATAAAAAATTTTACATTTAAATATTAATAATTAATGAATTTTATATAAAATATAAAAAAAAACAGAAACAAATTTTAAAATATCCATTAAAATTGTCTCTTTGATAACACAACATAGTAATCGATTGGTAATTATTAAAATCTATTTCACTTCATATACATAAATCTAAATACTACATTTGGTCCTGAGTAAACTGGATTATCATTAAATTATTGTGGCTGAATTGGATAATAATGAATTCAACAATCTGACATTGATCATGCTGCCTTCAAGTAGTAACATTAAGAGCAAATAATCAATCAGGTTTTCAGATAATTTCATTGAAAATCTTAAAATATTAAAGCAAAAAACTAAAATAAACATAACTAAAAATAAAAATTATAATATTTTCTAAAAGAAATAATAAATTCATGGAGGATAACAAAAAATTCTAAGATTATTTCATGATTTTCAAGGAATTAAGTTGAAATTACAGGAATTTTGAGTGCTTTAAAAAAAAAACTTTTCAAATTCCAGGAATTTCAATAAGTTGTATGGATCCTGATTTATATAACACAAACGGCATGACTTGTTTTCAGTTTAATGTAAAATTATAAAATTAGCTTCATACCATAAGATATTTATAACTATAGAAAGTTCAGTTAACTATAATAAATATTTAAAGAATTATTTTTTAAAGTAATTTTATTTCATTGGTCAAATTACCTAAAACTTGAGTTACTTGCATCAAATATTTATTAATATAAAAGATATATCTAAACCATTAATATTTAATTTGATAGTGAAAATAGAATTGAATACATAAAACAATTTATACCTGAGTTTGAGATTTTCTTCCTTTTTCTACTAATGCCTCAGAATTGCCTTGTTCTTCTTCCATTTCTTCTTCCAGCTGCTGAATTCTTGCTTCTAATCTTCGTTTTTCATCAATCAAAAGTGATCTAAAAGGATATAGCAATTAACATAATCCACTCAAACAAGATGGCTGTACATATGAAATGCAAAGGTTTAAAAAATGAAGGGAGGATATGTTATTAAAGAACAAAAATATTTTTTTTCAAATGATCAAAGATTGGCAAACCTATCTTTGTCTTCACATAATCAACATATAATGTAAACTAAGCAAATAATTATTTCAGCTGATGTGATTAAATACTAATGTGATTTAAAACAGGGAGTGTAATTTTAGATCAGAAACATAAGAAATTATTAATTTTTAATTTGAAACACTTGATCAAATTGTAACAATAAGTTACTGTAAGCTATTAATTACTAGATTTATTCTGAACATCTTACTAATAAATATACAATGTTAATTCACAGTTTCATTCAACTTGTTTTAATAATATACATTAAAAATTTTAAAACATTAAATTACAATTTTATGTACTAATCGTCTTTTACTCAAAATAAAAATAATAACTAATATAACAAAACTTTTACTTCTTATAATTATAAATTATTTTAACTTAACTTGTTAAAATAATTTATAATTATAAGAATAATTAATGTAAATTGTAAAAGTAATAAAAATTAAATTAGTTGTTAAATTTTGGTAAAATTAATCTTGTATTACATAGTTACGCTGTAAAACTTTTATATCTTGACAGCATTCTTAAAATTATAATTATTATTAAATCAAATGAAAGGATTATTAATTATCAAAACAAATAAAAAATATATAAATAAAAATATAAATATTTAACAAAAATAATTTTTCAAAGATAAAGTTGAGTGATAAAGATCAAAAATGATAAAGATCAGTTAGCGCAGAATATCAGCAATGCTCTAATTTAATAATTTTAAATGATGTGCAAATCAATGAAAGATTTTAAAACTCTCTGAAATCGACAAAAGGCTGTCAAAATAATGGAAATACTTCAGGTTTATGAATTATTTATTAATATACTGAAGGGTCGACTTTAGTGTGTTATACAGCTTGTATATTAGCCTGGAACTTAATTCCATTATATAATGAGTAGTGTTTAGAAGCATATTATAACATTCTACACGTAAATATTGTGAAAGATCTGGGAAAAATGCCAGTGAAGTATATCAATTAATCATTTAACGCTCCAAAATAGATCATGTTTCAATTATATATAGATTGAGTGACTGAAGACCAAGGTAAATGTTTAACTTTACTCTCATTTTTATCACGTGATGATTAGCCAATTATTACACTGATAGATGGCATTATCATGCTGGTAAAATGAATTTCATTTAGTATTCCAAATATTTCCAATAAAATAAAATGTGCTATCACATCTACATCATCAGTGACAAAGTTTCAGATTTTTTTGTATTTTTTAATAAAAGGTGATTATTACAAGGACAAAATAAAAAAAAAGGAGAGAAGTTAAATATGTCTTTTCATTTTATGACAGAACCATATTAGTTTTCAACAACAGAATTTCTACAACATAGCAGTAAGTCAATGGTATTTTAAATCTGATTGAGTTGCCCTTCAAATCATACTGGATTTGCATATCAGCAGGACTTGCATATTGTGTTTCTGCTTCTCCAAAACAACTGCTTTGGAAAATAAATTAATTGATCCTCTTCTCTACTGAGTATGTTTGGAGTATAATAAGCAGAACTCTCCAACCAGCTCCAGATTTTGATGTCTAATATGATAATTAGACAGAATTTGGCCACATATTTCTTAGAAAAGTATCTACTAACTCTAGAAATCAACCTACACACAATAACTGCTTATATATAGAAGGTCAAGAAGATAACAAATTGGTTACTGACTCTAAGACTTTGTGAAGCTTTTCTCCTAAGTAAATCATTCATTATTTTGAAATCGCAATAATTTGTTTCTATAAAAATATATTCAAATGGAGCATAAAAAAGGAAAAGACCAAAAGGAGAAGAATATGGTGGATCAATTGTCACAAAACAGATCTGACAATTCTTAAAATAAAATAAACAAATAATCTATCAAAACGAAGAACAGTCTGGAAATAAGCTCTGTAGAAGGTCAAGACCTATCCTGGACTGTGTATCACAGAGGAAGGAAAGAAGAAGAATTTGTTTTATTAAACATTACTTATCCTATATTTACTAACACTACTTGTCTTACATCGATTTTCGTCACAGTTAGATAAATTTTTCTAGATGTGCTATTTTTTTATATTTTTAAACCATTTTTTTCCAGCATTTTAGTTTGTATTAAAACAATCCTATGTAAAAGAAATTATGAGCATGTGAACAAACAACAGAAATACCTAAATTGTTTTTAAATTTCATTACTCTATCTGTTCAAAAGTAACAATTCAATATTTAACTAATCTATTGTTCTCAAATAATCAGTAATTATATTTTCTAAATTAAAGCTAAATTAATGGCCAGAGAGTAATAAGACAAATCATGTTTAATAAACATAATGGAATAATGAATCAATACCATTAGAATATACCAGATTGCTCTTTAATGTTTTCCTGAATGTAATTTAATAATATAAAAATATTGTTTTAATATATTTAAGATATATTTTACTACAGAAATACTCATTTTTACCCTTTAGATGCATTGTTGTTGATTTCTTCATGCAACTCATCTCGTTCAGCTTCAGCACTTTTCCTAGCTCTTTCTGAACTAGCTAAATCTTCTTGAAGTTGAATGACTTCAGCTTCTAAGGACTTTTGTTTTTTTTCTATTTCTTTAGTTTGCGTAGCAAGTTCTTCTCGAGCCAAACGAGATTCTTCAACTTCTCGTTGATAATCTTTCATCTGAGTCTAAAGAAAAAATAAAAATAATTATAATATGATAAAAATACATAATTTTAAATACTCTTAATATGATTTTAAATATTTTTCCTTCAATCAGTTTTATTTTCTTAAGTTTTGAAATACTTTCTTTATATTTCATTATTGAATATTTTTCTGTATTGAAATATTCCTTTTTTAATTATCAATCTAGTTTCTGTGATCACTTTCAAAGTAATCAATCGAAGCAATTATTTGAAATTTTGCATATCATTTGAAAATTTCTCATATATTCTTAACATTAAATTTTGTACAGATTCTCAAAAAAACAAATTTCAAGAATTTCAACAAGTTTTCCAAGTTACAGGAAATTTTTCTTAAAAACATCAGCATTCATAGGTATAATTAATAATGCTTTAACAATGATTTTTGTCCATATACATTTGTAATTATGTATATATAACACTTTTATTTATATTTTAAAATGATAACAGCAATAAATACTTGCGAAAGTTTAATATTTATATTGATTTCAAAAGCATTTAATAAATCCAAAGCTACTATGCAAATAATTTTATTTAAGATTTGAACATTTTTATACAGGACTCCAATTTATTAATTAATTGTGAATCTTAAAAATGAATAAAAACAAAATATATGTAATTAATGTGATGAATAACTTACACAAAGTTTTAATTTTAATAATTTCTTTTTCAAGAATGTTACTATTTATAAATTGTTAAATTTATAAATTTTCCTAATTACAAAAGCAACAACTCATTTGATTCCAACTCATCAAGAGTTTAATATTGAATGAAATACTATTTTGCAGTACAAAACAGCATTTTGAATGAAGCTAAAAATATTGTTTAAAAAATATATAAATAGTTTTAATTTTCTGAATTGCAAATTTTCCTTCAAAGGTACAAGTTTTTCATTGAAAGTTAATGTTTATTAATTTTGTATAAATTAACTAAAAGCTATAAAACTGATCTAGCTTAGAAAAGACAAAATGATTTAAAACATTCCTTTTATATTACAGACAAGTTTAATGCTTTTCATATAATTGGTAAATATATACAATTTACATAAACATAATAAAGAAACAGAGTTTAGAATATAATTGAAACTTATAGGATCAAGTTCAATAACTTGAGAAAGTGATTAAAACAATGTTAAAAGAGGACTTAAGGCTTAGTTTTGAAAATTATAGTTCTAAACAATTGTGAAGTATGACTTCATATAATACAGATATAGCTTTTAAGTGAAATTTGTAAATTTTTTCTTTGAGTAATCATACTTAAAGGATCTTAAGTTTTAAGAATTGCTTATACCAAGAACATACACTATAAAAATGAAATATTTTTCATTAAATAATGTATATTACACAAATTTTCATATGATTTAAAACTCCAACTCACCTGCATTTTTTTAAGTTGCCTTAAAGTATCTTCCTTAACTTTATTTGCAATTTCTAATTGCTGTTCCATATCCTTGAAATCTCCTTCCAATTTTTTCCTAGCAGCAATAGCAGCAGAACGTTGTTTTCTCTCATCTTCTAATTCAGCTTCAAGATCACGAGTCTAAAAATATAAAATAGTACTTTACATTAATTTTCGGTAGGAAAATATTTACAATTAGCTTTCTAAATTTGTCCAGCTGATAATTTATTTATTTTGCAAACAATTTCTTAAGCAAAAAATTTTTATATTTCAAAACTTTATTATAAAAAAATTTTTTTTTTTTTTGGAGTTACTTTTTATTTTAATTTTAACTCTTTTTTTTAACACAGTTTCTTCAAAATGTTTTGACTTTAATGATTACTGTAATGAAATACTTTAGAAAATGTGACAAATAAAGTTTTTTTTATACTTATATATAATGGTTAACTATAGTAGACCAGAAGTGGATCTGATGAAAATCCTGAGTCAAAAATAATGGGGTATTTTCCCATTCAAAATATTTGAATAGGAAGACACCCCATGATTTTTTTTACTCAGGATATTCAATAGTTTATATAAAATATTAGAGGAATAAGAAATAGTAATTCTGTGCAGATAAGGTTAGATATTTTTGGTCAGATTTTTTTGTATTTTCTTTTTGACTTACATGTTCAAAATGTATTTGATGTTATAAGTCATACATATTCAATGCAAAAAATATTCATATAATATAATAATGAAAGCTACAATGGATTTTCAATAATTGTGTAAAATTTAATAAGACAAATTTTTAGTATTTCAACAATTTCATGTTTTTAAGGAAAATAGGTCTCTAAACGTACAAAAAAGATAGTAAATTACAAAATTTATTTGCTACACAAATGACTAACATTTAAATTGAGATATTTACTTTAAAACAGTATACTAATTTAATAAAATACTATGGTTTAAATAAACAGAATGTAACTAAAAAAGACTCATATAAATAATGTTTCAAAACGGTTTTAAACATACGCATTATTACACATTTACCTGTTTAATTAAAGATTTTCTTTTTTCTTCATTTTGCTCATCTCTTGCTTGCAAATCTCTCTCCAGTTGAGCCTTCAAAGCTTGCATATTAACTTCTAGTCGTAATTTAGAGTCTTCAGTAAGTTGTAATTCATCCTCCAATTCCTCAATTTGGTGTTTTTGCTCTTCAAGTTGGTTTTCTAGAATTCGTTTAGCTTTCTCCAATTCATGTACCTAACAATGTATATCTTTAATGAGAAATCTTGACAAAATATGTAATTAATACTATGCAATTAATTTCATTTTTTAACAGAAAAAAATGTTTATATTTTGTCTTTTTATCATAGTCAATGACCTTAATCGACTTTTTTTCCCCCTTTAAATAAATAAAATGTCAAGAAGCATCTTTTATAATACTTTACTCCTGCATTGTCTCTTTCATACAAATTCCTGAATTATAAAAATAATTTTAAAAGTTTTAAGAAAAGAAAAATGTGGAACCATAATTTACAATTGCCTATCAATCCCAACTATTGCTTATATCATGTTATTAAAATTTCATTTGTTTTTATGTATTCATATATATATTTTTTAATTTATAGAGCTGGAAGCATTTACATTTAACAAACATAAAATATAATGCTAGCTTAATGTAAATACTTTCAGTTCCACACATTAAATATCAAAAACCCGCCTTAAAAACTTCGAATCTATTTATAAATAATGGCACAATAATTGTCTGCTTTATATTTTTAATTGTATTTAAAACATATGTTATGTTTGATTCCACTGTATCACACACACTATAATTTCAACAGTTTTTTTAAAATTCACAATTCAAACAATATCAAAATACAAAACTTTAAACAACTATGGACATATAAAAAGAAAGTGACTTAAGCAC
This sequence comes from Latrodectus elegans, assembly GCA_030067965.1. Taxonomy (NCBI): domain Eukaryota; kingdom Metazoa; phylum Arthropoda; class Arachnida; order Araneae; family Theridiidae; genus Latrodectus; species Latrodectus elegans. The sequence continues at coordinate 44,414,081 of CM057811.1, read as the reverse complement.
CAACATAATTAAAATAAATAACACAAAATTTCAGATTTTTGAAGGCTTTGAGTTTATCCAAGATTATTTATAGAAGAAATAAACCATTTTTTACAAGTTCATTTGTCATTTTGACATTTAACAACTTTGAATAATTTTTATTTAGAATGTGATTCTAAATTTTAAAATGGTGAAACTATGATTATACTGGAATATTTAACAATTTTATATGACCAGTTGGTACATATTTGGCTTATCATCGATAACAAAGAATTAAAGATGGTTTATTTAAAAAATAAAAAAGTGGATATTTTACTTATAAAAGCTACATGAAAAGCTTGATTTTGTCTGATCTTAAATAAATTAAGAAGTGGTAACTGATATGAAAAAGATAGATATAAATAATTTTAATCATAATAAAGCTATTGATTATTGATATTTAACAAAAATATAAATGGACCATTATAACATATTCGCCACAATGAAATCTTATTTTAGACTTTAAATTATTATTTTACTTAAGTACACATAAGATTCTGAAAAGATTATTAGGTTGGGGTTTCAGGTATAGGTTATCATTGAGGTTTCAGTTTTTCTTTATTCTAATCAGAGTTTATAATAAATATATTACAAATATTTCAAAGAAATATCAAAGAATTTTAAAGCAACAAATATAGACAATTCTACTTCAGTAGAATGTCAACATACAGATATGTTTTCACTTACATAGATATGTATACTATTTTTACCGCAGTAAAAACATATCTGAATGAAGAAACTAACCATGCATATCAGACATAAAGAGCTTAAGAATTTAATTTTTAAGCTTAAAAAAGGATGATTTAATTTTGCATTACTATAAAGTAATTAAAATTTTAATACATAATCTTTTTCACTAATTATTTGAGCTTTAATTGCCAGTAAAAAAAATATACCTTGATAACATGCTTTTTGCAATTCAGTTATTTTGAACTGATCAGAGAAAAATAAATAGGCACATTTAGTAATCTTATATTCATAAACTATATTTGCATATTAGGTATCATTAAAGTAGTCCACATATTTTGCAAATATGTAAGCAAAATAAATGAATATCTTCAATAATTATGCATATATATTCACACATACAACTCAAGGCAGGAGTTGTTCTATTTATCAAAATGCTTCAATATTCTTTTGGTCCTGAAGAACAGTAAAATATTGAATTCAGGATTAATAGAAAATAATGGTATTTAAAGAAGAAAAATTAAAAACATAAATTTTTCTGACAAGCAATAGCAACATCACAGCAATTTGTGAAGGGAAGGGATAGATGTGGAATTTGAAACTTTTTAAGTAATTAGAAGATTTTCAACCATCAAAATATTTTGTATTCAATGGAAATTCAATAAAGAATAATTAAAGCAAGAATGAAAAGTATTTAAGACTACTGAAAATGGAGAAACTTTGAACTCACAAAGCTTCTGCAATTGTTTAAAGATAAATCTAACATGGAAAAAAAAAAAAAAAAAAAAACACAAACACACACACACACACACAATACAAGACATTAATATTTAAAATTTCTTACATTTTTATCTGCAGTTCCTTGATTATTAACCAATTCGTCCAATTCAGCTTGCAACTGTTTTTTAGAACGTTCTAATTCTTCATTGTGTTCTTCTTTATCTTCCAATTCTCTTATAAGTGTTAAGATTTTGGTTTCTTTTTCCCGTACTTCTCTTTCTGCATTATCTCTTTCTAAAGCCAATCTTTCAGAAATGGCCTTTTCTTCTGCCAGTAGTTGATCAAATTTTCTTTGTTTTTTCTCTAAATCAGATACTTTAGTTTTATGATTATCAAGTTCTATGGTTAAATCTTCTACCTGAAACAAAAACATAATAATCAATATTCTGTGTATTCATGTTTGGCATATAATAATAGTTTTATGATTATGAAAGTAACTCCATTGAAATTTTTACTTAAATTAATTATACCATTAATTGAAGTGCAAATTAAAAAGGAATTACTTTTATTAGGCGATACTTTTTTCAAAGCATTCAGAGTATAGATGGATGGATAATTTGTTTTTCCATTATAATAAAACAGGTAAATTTAACGGATAATACGATCAAGTAATGATGTTTTAATAAAATATGGCAATGCATAAAATGTAAACAATATTATTATAGTGTTATTTAATTAATAAACATAATTTGTTTCTTTTCTTAAATCCTTTATCATCTAATTATCTCTACATTTTATAAAGTAGAACATGGTAATTTTTATTAATTGTAATAGTTGATGTTTACTACAACAGTAAAATTTTAAAATACATTTAAAAATTTTTTTTAAAGCATATATATTAAAAAAAAAAACACACACACACATAGACAATGAATAATATGTTAAATATTCATAGTTAACACAGTACTTATATTTAAAAAATTCCTTTCATTTTGAAGTTAAAAGAACTTGTTCATTATATCTTAAGCATTTTATTAATTAATTTTATAATTATAAGTAAAAACTTTAATTCAAAATTAATCAACAGAATATATAAAACTATAAGAACATAATTTTACTATTTTAATATGAAATACTTTTAAATAATTGTAGATTAAATTATTTAGTTTTACTTTAGAATAATATATTAAAATTAAAAATCAGACATCTTCATTAAACAAAAATGTTCTCACTAAAATTTTTTTTAATAATAACAATAAAAGAAAATAATTTTACTAGAAATTACTTCAGATTGCAGTTTCTTCTTGGATTTATCTAGTTTTTCATGAATTATCTGTTGTTCTTCTAATTTGTGTTGCAAAACTTCTATTTCCTTCATAGCTGCTTTCTTTTGTTCTTCTAAATTTACAACAGCATCTTCTTCATCCTCAGCTTTCTTTTTATATGCAGCAACCTTAATACAGTAGAACATAAATTTTGTCATTTATTGCAAGTTTAATTTCTTCATCTAAAAATATAGAATCAAAGAGCACTCAAAATTTTAAAAAGTTCTTTTTGTATATTTTACTATACAAGAACTCTTTTTTAATCATTTAACAGATAATATTTACAAATATTTTAAAACTCTATAAATAGAATTTCTTAAAAAAAGTTAAAGAACCAATAAATTTTATATACGTAATTTATCCATTATTGCAGACAGACAGAACTAAAAGAAATTTTTGCTTTGCTATAATAAGAATGTGAATTAAATAACATATTATTTTAAAAAATAAAATTGAATATTTTGACTCCATAAAAACCTTAATAATAAGATAAACACTAAACTTTTAAGCAATTAAAAATAATATTTTACAGGAAATTAATATTCAATACAACATTTTAAATATTTAATTATTTAGAATAGTAGTAGTTTTGTTATCCATTTAAGAACCAGTCTTATGAAAACATTTTTATTTTAAAATAAAATATTACTTGAGTTGTCAAGAGATTGATTTGCTTTTCCAGATTCTTTTTAGTTTCTTCTTCTTCATCTAATTGTTCTTGAAGACTTTCACGTTCATTTTCTAGCTGTCTTAATCGAGAACTAAGAGCTAATTTTTGCCTTGTTTCATCTTGCAGTTGCTCCTAAAGTAAAATATTAATATTTTTACGCAAACTTTAAAAATTCTAACTTTTTAACTGAAAATAACTCTTGAAAAATGCTTTGGCAGATACTATTACTCACTTGACTTTCAGCAAGTTGTCCTTCTAATGTAGTTACGCTTTTAATAGCTTGTGTAGCTTTTGTTTCCATGTCTTCAAACTGAGCACTTACAGATTCTAATTCAGCCTAATTATAAAAAAAAAAAAAAATAAATAAATAAAAAAAAATGCAAATAAATTATAAAAAAAATTGTTAGTTAATTTTTATAGATGGATAAATATATCACATCTCTATATAATTTTTCAGTCTTACAATATACCTGTAATTTAAGTGCTCTTTCTGACATCTCTAATTTATTTCTTTCTGCTTCCTCATGCTTAACTAAAAGCTCCTGAAGTTGGTTTTCCATTTGTTTTCTTCGCCTTTCTGATTCTTGTCGAGCTGAAGATAGTGTTTGTAGCTCAGAAGTCAAAGTATTATTTTCATTTTCTAAGTTACTTTTTGACTTTTCTAAAACAGCTTTAGTCTAAGTAATAAAATAAAACGAATATATTTTTTAATAAAATGAATATATAAGACATTAAAAGAAATTAACCTGGATCATATCAATACTTGTAAGTAAACTAACATTAAACATTAATAAGCTTGATATACAGAAAAATTATCAAAAAATTAATTATCAAAGCGCTAGCTTTCAAAAATCAGAAATTGGTGTAGTTAATTACTTACTAAAAACTTAATACTAAATTAGAATGTGAAAATATTATAAATAAAATAAATTGTTAGAGTTATCATAAAAATTATACGCAATATCTATATATTTATTGAATATTTACATTAAATAATATTCTCACAATAATATATTTTTAGAACACTACTTTCAAATATTTTGATAAAGAGCAAAAGCAATAACCTTTTGTAAAGAATCTAATTGCTCATTTAATTGTTCCACAGCAACAGTATGTTTTTGACGTAATTCTCCAATTTGGTTTTGGTGCTTCACTGTTTCATCTTTTAAATTTTGTTTTAAATGCTTCAATTCTTCTTCCATTTTCTTGCGTAAAGCTTCTTGTGATGCTGTTGAGTTAGTTGAATCTAAGAGTTCAGTTTTCAGAGCTTCTAACTCCTGCAGATTTAACAAAATGACATTATAGACAAAATACAAGCAAAACTAAAACAGTCATTATTATGATGATTTTATTTAACAACAGTAAAAATTTGGAAAGGATATAAAATACTAAGAAAGTATACCTCATTTAAATCTCTTCGTAGTTTCTCTGCTTTTGATCTAGCGTCCTTTTCAGCTTCCAGATCTTCTTGCACTTCAGTTAATTGATTTTCTAAATCTCTCAATAATTTTTGTGTTTGTACTTTTGCTACGATTTCTTCATCACATCTAATGAAAAATATCATTAGCCCAAATTTTATATTGCTGAGCAAATAAAAACAAGATGTATTGGACAATTTATAATTGTATGATTATAGAAAAAGAAATACTGGATAATTTAAAAACAGCTCTATCTTTTTAATGTAAAATATTTAAGAAGAGAGAAACAAATATTTTTTATATTTTTGCTATGATTGTACTTTTGCTACGATTTCTTCATCACATCTAATGAAAAATATCATTAGCCCACATTTTATATTGCTGAGCAAATAAAAACAAGATGTATTGGACAATTTATAATTGTATGATTATAGAAAAAGAAATAGTGGATAATTTAAAAACAGCTCTATCTTTTTAATGTAAAATATTTGAGAAGAGAGAAACAAATATTTTTATATACCAATTATTATATAATAGGGTATTATCTATATTTATTAAACTGTTTTGATTTGATTAGAATAATTAAAAACATATATGAAAAACAGTTTTAAATTTAATATGTGGTGAATATACAATGATCTTTACATACATTATTATTCCAGATAAATATTATGATACATAAGGAATTTTTTTTCTAGAAAAATATATTATTTTCCAAAACATACTACAATATATAACTATGACTATAAAATATTAACACAATTATAATTACCATTTCACTTAAAAAATTTAGCGATTTTATTTCAAAAGGATAATAAGTTTGTATACAAACACAAGCTAAAATTTTGTAAAAATGTGTACCAAATTTTGATAGTGAGTTACTTATCTAATAAATTCTATTATCATATTTTCCTGAATGTAATACAAAGCAGCATATTATCCACAAGACTTTTTTTCTGAGTAAAAGAAAAAAGCGTTGCACAATCCGGAGTAGCATATAATCCATATAAATTTTTTCAGTGATACGTCGTAAATATATACTTCTGATAAGGTGGGTGTCACATAAAAAAGAACTGTTTGAATACACCTCATCGCAAAGTGTGATAAACTAAGATTAAAACACAAGATCGATCAAGAGCGATAATTCCTAGAAGCTAGTAAAACTTGTCTATTATTATTTTTTGTTAACTTCTAAACTGAGTTTAGGCATATTTTTTAAAAATGAAAGTTGTTTATTTAGTTATTAAATGAAAGAAATGGATTACTTGCACATTTGATACATTATTTTCTTTTATACCATGTCTGTTTTAAATCCTTTTTTAACACATTTGTTGGTATTTTTTGCCTTCTTTATAGCTTTTAGTTTAAAACCTGATGTGAAATTTATAAGTTTTTTCCACTTAATAATATATGAATTTGAATATTTTTAGAATGAAACAACTGAGCATAACACAAAATGTAAAATGATGGCAGCAACTGTTTCTGAAATAGTAGTTAGTATTTTTATAAGGAATCAAATTCGTTCTTGGACAAAACTGATCATATATGAAACAAATTAGCTAAGTTGAGGTACTCTTTGTTATTTATTAAGAAAAATAAACAGAGTTTTTTTTATAAAGTTTTATTGTAAGCATTACTAATGGAGAATGGGTTTTTATATTTCATTTTTTTAAAATTTATTTATCAGATTATTTGCAGTGGCATATAATACACAAAACAAAATTTGAAACTTTTAAGCATATATATAATCTACAGATTACTAATACATACTGGAAAACATAGTAATTTAAATTAAACTATCACTATTAATTCTACACATTTATATAGTTACTTTCTGCACTTGATAAATAGAAATTTTTTCATAAAAAAAAAAAAAAAAAAAAAACTATAAAGCAAAATTATACAATACTCATAGTATAAAATAATCAGAAAGATAAAAGAACAACACACTTTAATTTGCTTTTTTATATATTTCTAATTGATAAGCTTGCTAAAGAATTATTCGTATGAATTTCATTGACATTATAGTTTCACATTACAATTTTCAAAGAAATAAGAACATTTACTTTAACTTTCAAGATTTTATTAAATATACTCAAATTTTTTTCTAAACAATTTATCCAAGATTGAAATAATAAACACAAAAGACAGAATTTTATACCTTCTTAATCTACAGTTAAAATAAAATAATTTTGAACAGTAAAATTCTCACATATAACAACTTGAGCATTTAGAAGAGAATTAATTAAAAAATATTAACATTAAATAAACATTTCAGAAATTAATAAAGACACACCTATTTAAAGCATCTGCTAATTCTTCTTCTTTACGAGATAGTTGAAACTGAATTTCTTCTACAAGCTGTTTTTTTTCTAGGAGTTGCTCTTTAACATCACTTAACTCTGATTCCACTTTTCGAGAAGCACGTTCTAATTCTTGTCTCATCTTTGACAAATAAAAATCACATTAAATTTGTTCAAATTCTTTATTTACAAATATTAAAAATTGCCTATTAATTATTAATCAAAATTATTAGTTTTATACTAATAATGATGAATTAAGATTAATAGGTTATCATATGAAGTTTCCTCTTAAAAGACTAATTCAACATTGATTTAGAAAATATACTTAATTTTCAGAATAATATACGTACTAACAAATATTTAAAATTTTAAACAGTAGTTTTTTATCTCTTTGTATTGATGTTCTCACAAAACATTCATTTACAATAATATTTCTACTTAGGAATGAAATAACTTGCGCACCTTTTGAAATAAATATATGTCACAATAAAACAAATATTTCATAAATAAGGTTTAGTTGTTTAAAAATTTATATCATTCGAATAACAGAGAAGTAATCGCCAACACTGAAATACAATTCAAATTTGTGTTTCTGTCAAAACAAGATGCAATTTGATAAAAATATATAGATAATTTCTTAGTAACAAAATCTAACAGCCTCTGGCTGATTTAGTGTAAAATTATCTTAATCAGATCAAAAAAGTTTTTGAATGCCAGAATTTAGAATGCTTTATAATACCAAAGTTCAATCAAGTGATATGAAGATGAAATAATGAAGTTATGTCGATACAATTTAATTGTGAATAACACAAGTACATAGATAATTTAAGAAATCTAAATATTGTATTTAAATTAATATTAAAAAAAAAGATTCTATTAAAAATTAAATAAAAACTATAAATGGTATTAAAAGTTAAATTATTGCATAAAGTTAGTGAACTGCAAAATAATAAAATTTACTAATAAATATAGATTAATATTAAAAAATTTTGTAAATTAGAAATTAATAAAACATAATTTTTATTTTAAAGTTATTATTTTCAAACAAAACCAATTCATAAATTTTTGTAAACTCAGAATTTCAATACACTGAAATTTGCTATACATTTTTTTAACAAGTGAATAATAAAAGAAGTGTAATAATAAAAGTGTAATAAAAGAAGAAAAATAATAAAAGAAAGAAGATTTTCAATACACTTCTAATTACCTGTTGCTCACGGCGCAATTTGTCATCAATATCAGCTATTGTAGCTTCATGTCTTGCTTTTAGCTTGGACAACTGTTTAGATTTTTCCTCTTCTTCACTAAGATTTTGGGATACTTCAAGAAATTTTTCTTCAAGTATTTTCTTTTCTTTTAGAACCTAAATAAATAATTATTACACGTTAATGATAATTTACATTACGTAAAATATCTTTTAGAAAACTTTTACACTTAAAAATTGGCTATTATATAATTTACTTTTTGATTACTGTCCTCAAGAATAGCAAAATCTTCTTCAAGTTTCTTGATTTTTGAATCTAAAGTAACTTTCTCGAATTGAAGTTTTTGACGAGCACCTTCTTCTTCTTCAAGTCTGTAGTGAAAAAAATTAAAATACTTGACACAAACTCATTTTTTCCTTTAATTATTGCAGTTAAATATTTCATTATTAACTTTTTTTATGACAAATTCAGCAAAGTTATATCTTTGTTAATTTAAAACATTTAACTTAAAGAAAATTGTACTAATTTTTCTGAATAAAAAAAGACTCGATTTATTTCTATATTACAACAGAACTATATTACTTATTTTGTAAGTAATATAATTTGGCGAAATTTTGCATTTTAAAAGTAATATAATATATTCAAGTGATATGTCAAGTCATTAATAATTAAAAACTAAATAAACAACAAAAAGTGCTTATTTCTGAGTTTCTAACATATAATAAAGGTTATTATTCAAGCTGATGATAGATTAAGCACTCAGTCACACATAAGCAATCTTTCTTATATAAATCATAATTGATCATGTTATGTCAGTGTTATTCTATAACAGCTAAAATTTACAATATTAAGTGTTTTGAAAACATTCAGTGAGAATATAATTTAGTAATGAGAAATGTAAGGTAAAAATGTTTTTAATTTTTGCAGACACTGATGCAATTTTGAAGCTTCTTTTAACATTGTTAATAAAATATTCAGTACAAATTCAGAAACAATCTATAATATAGTTTTCAAAGAATAATTATTAATCTATAATTATAAAAACCAATTTAACAACTTTTACTGTATTTTCACTAGTATATTTTACAGCATAAATGTCATAAATTAGGAAGTATTATTATTCAGAAATGAATTAAAATGTGCTTGTAACTAATTTGAATATAACAGGATGTGGCAGATTAAAATGGTTAACTCATAATGATTACATATATATGACTTTGACTTTTCATTGTTAACTTAATATATTTTAATAATGTCAATTTTTCCTTGGCTATTCATAATTCTAAATATAATAAAATGAATACTGTGATTTGCACACAGCACACATGTTCACATATAGATCTAAATATATTATATAATCTCCATAAATAATGAAAAAATAACAGACTCAAAAAATTTATTAGTGAAATAATTTTCGGTAGAATATTATCAATCATAAGGAACTTTCTTCAGGGAATTGTTTGAGGGAGAAAAAGTTTAATGGTCCAATGGTTCAAAAGACCAATAGATCATTAAATTTCAAATATTTTCAAAAAATTGAGTCAGTAGTATTTATTAGAAATGATTATTGGAATGAAATATACAAAACTTAATGATGTTTTCTTTACCATATTGAAATTAGAAATGTGATTTTTTAAAGAAAACATATAATCCTTATTCTTTTCACCATAACATAAACCTTCATGAATACCATAAGTTACCATTATATTTTATATGGGACACATGTTTAAAACAATGTTTGAAATTGAATATAACACTAGTTTGGTGTGTTAGTCAGTCATCTTTTGCACATGAGGGCTAATTAGATTGGGGTCTATGGTTTAAAGTAGTAATGTGACACTAGATTCTATCACCCAGTCCTTTAGATTATTATGGACTGGATGATAGATTTTGACATAGTTATTACATTAAACTTTGTAAGTAAATGATAACTATCTCATAAAATTTTCAACTTTGGAGCAGAGAAGTACTCCACAAAAGCTTTTCAGTCTTTTAATGAAATTGTTTATAAGTTTAAAATATTCCACACAATTATCTTTTACTTAAAACCATATAGCTTAAAAGTTTTAAAATATAATATCTGTTGTGTATTGTCTAATGGGAAGATTTCTAATATATACTTCAGAAACAGAAAACCCACATAAAAATCCATAATACTCAGCACTCAAATTGACAGATTCATACAGAAAGCAGAAATTCAATGTTCATTTACTATTATATATAACAGTAGTTAGAATTAAACTTGATATCTTCCATTAAAAAAATTGTCTTAATACTAGGACACACTAAGACAATACTTTCTCAAGATTAAGTCTCTTTCAGTTAGAAAAATGCCCATATTTTATCAATTCATAAACATATAAAATTTGAAAAAAAATGCTTTATACCATTCTATTAATCTAATATCAGTCTGAACAAAAATTGTTGATATATTATTATAAGTCAGATATATTATATATATATTATTTGATATAATATTATATAATATTTTTATTTACTATTATTTATTTATTTTCATGATCACCAATCAGTCTTCTCCACTAATATTGCAGATATTCATCCAACTTATGATTGATTTTATATTGTGTGCTGGTATTATTCTAACAGATTTAAATACTATTAGCACAATTGCAATACTACAAAAAAGATTTAATATTTTTGATCTGCTATTTTTTATCTGCAATATTACTAATATTGCAGATATTCATCTAGCTTATGATTGATTTTATATTGTGTGCTGGCATTATTCTAACATATTTATATACTATTAGCACAATTGCAATACTACAAAAAAGATTTAATATTTTTCCAAGAATAGTATTTGAACGTTAAATGTCAGAATTGTTTTTTTTTTCATTTGAATTATTATTTTATTTAAATATCAAATTTGTTATCTTTTATTAAAAGTTATATATCTGCCATAGTAAGCACACTGCTTTTTTAATGTACATAAATAAAAAAAATTTAAATTGGCAATTTAGTTTTTCAGAAGAACATAATCCCTTCTATAGAATTAATAGAGAGAAAATTGGAATTTAAGCCTTGGAATTTAAATATATAAAGCAAATAAAGATATAAAGTTTTGAAAAATATTCTCAAATATGTGTTCAATCATATTTCCTTTAAACAGTTATAATAAATTGTAGCCTTTTTGGTATGATAATCCCATTTTTTTTATCTTCTAACAAATCTGACATTTAATCTTTGGTGGTGAGACAAATTTCTATCCTTGTATTGTGAAAAATATATTCATAATTAATAAACTTCAAATCCTCTTGATTAATTATCTATCTTAATTTTTTTTCTTTTGTATTCAGGCAATTTTGATAGTTTATGTCCTCAAATATTTCAATATTTACTAACAGTCCTTTTTGTATATACTTGAAACCAAAATCAATACAGATTAATTTGATTTTGTTTTTTCCTTCTCTTCAACTTTACATACTTCAGCCCTCACTCTCAAAATGGAAGACACATTATTTTAAACTTCAAGATTTTTAACTTTAATTAATTTTTTGAAACAAATACATTAATAATCCAGTAATTTTAAACCCAAAATAACTATATCATTCCAAATGCTGTTTCAAAATTTTTCAATATTACTTCAGTTAATTAAATTTAGAGTTAACAGTGCTAATTCTAGCTTCTCATCAGAGCACTTCAGATAACGAAAATAGTTTCCAATGCTCTCAATCTCATATTTTATGATGATAAATCTGTTTACATTACATGAAAGAAAAATACAGTTTTGAAGATATAACATCAATTGCACCAAATTCCTAAAATTCATAATTGCTCCAAATTCTTAAAGCATTAAAATCATATAGGTTCTAGCCCCTAAAAATATTTTTATTGAAGAAATTCTAAAAATTTGACAAATCAGTAAATCATTCAGATATGCTACTCCTTGGCTTTGAAGAAAGAACTTTACGCCTTTCTGTAAATCGAATTAAAATACTCTAAAAACTTAGAATAACACACATGTAAATATTAAGATGTTAAAAAAAAGAAATAATACAGGGAGAAAATTCTTGATATATTATTGAGATTATATACAGTAGATTTATACCAGGTTTATATTTGACATGTTAATTATTCTTGATAAACAGAATTATAACTCTGTTTCATAAATTTCTTTTTACACTATATAATGGATAGCCTGATTGGCAAAGATTATGGTAAAGCATATAAATATCCACCGATAATGCTTTGTTGGTAAAGTTTAAGATAATGTGAATCACAACTAGTTCAATCATCACAAATGCAATGTTAAAGATTTTGAATGATATAGGGTTCCCAGATTAAGTTCGTTTACTAAGCATTTGTTAATTCTGGATGGATACTACATAAACTATTTTAATTCTTAATAAATGATAATTGCTGCTAAAAGTCTTAAATTAAAAAAACCAACCCATTTGAAATATATATTTTTAACATTCATTAAAATAATATGGTTTTTATATAGCACTGTAATTTTCTTTACCTACACAATTTCATATTTATAACTTGTATTCAAAGACACAGAGCACAACAGTTCTTACTCATTTTTACATTATAGAAACTTCTGGGATAATTTAGAAGGGTGGGGGGAGAACATAGATCATAAAAGGAAATGGAAAATAAAAAATCAAAATTAGTTAATTTTCCTTTCAACTTAAAATAATTGCAAATTCTATAATTATTTACAACTTGTTATATATTCTTACTGTTCTTCAAGATCTTGAATGGTCAATTGCAATTTTTTCTTTTCTGCAGTAAGATTTTTACTCTTTTCTTCTTCTTCTTCAATTCTTACTTCCATATCTTGTAAAATGTCTTCTAGCTCTTGTTTTCGAGCTTGCAACCTTAATCGCAATTCTTCAGCTTCTGCACAGAGTTCTGTTTCTGCTTGCAACTGCTCTGCTAATGTAGTTTTTTCTTCTGATAACTTAAATGAAAAAAGTTATTTACAGAACTGCTATGTGGTTGAGAATGCTCATTAAATAAATTTATAACAGAACTTTCATTAAAGGATAATTATTTTTTAGTAATTTTAATTTTTCCTGAAATTGAAATCCTATTAGATATTATACTTTACGATAATAAGAAAAGAAACAAAAATGACAGAAAATGTTAATTAATGTCAGTAAATGTTGAATTTGACACCAAGATGAAAATTATTTATAAAAAAATTTTTGCTAGTGTTTTATAACATTAATTCTTCGCTATACTTTTTCCTCATCATGTTTGATAACATATTCTAATTTAAATTTATTTTACATTATTAGAATAGTTATCAATTAAATGAAAACAACCAAGAAATTTGCTTGAAGAGATTAAAAAATGTAATTTTATCTAAATGGTTAACTAACAAGAGAAAAATACTATATTTTTTATAACCCTTTATATAAAATTTAGTGTTGAATAAAACACTATAGTACACTCAAAAGGAAAAATAAAAAAACAAACTTAAAATTTAATAACATAAAACTATATCTAGAACCTAAATGCATTACTTAAATTTCATAAATTTGGTTCAAATTTTTGCTACATAAACCAATATTTTTATTAAATTTACAGATTATACTGAAACATACTGTAAAAAACATTTGCTGAATATGTTTACCAAACACTTAACATTTTTATATTATTTTTGTTTTTTAATCTAAATTTATATTAGTTAACTTTATCACCATATTGCTTTAAAAAAGTTTACCATGAAATTTTAATAACTCTAAATGCACATAAAATAAATGAAAATCTTGACTGTAAATGTTTTTTTCAAAAACCTTTATTATAAAAGTTGGTTATTAAAATTACTTAATTAGCTTGAATCATCAATTTTTGATTTAAAATTATGTTTTAACATCAGTAATTTATATGAGATAAATTAATTTAAATAAAATAAAAATATTATTTCATAGAAAAAATTGTCTTTTGATAATGGTAAAAAGGGATATTATTATACTGACAGAAATAAACAGAAGAATGTTTTTAAAGAATTGAAAAATTTCCCACCATGTTATATAGGGAAATTGTAAATTCTATACAACAAATGCTTTCAAATTAGAATATTTGCATAGCTAATACAGCATTTTAATTTTAGATCAATTTTAGAAAGTAATATAAATTTTTAAAAAATTGAGAAAATTACAAAATAATACATAAAAATGAAATTTAATAAGCAAAATTAATTCTTAAAAATTAAAACTGATAAATTAAAAATCCCTATAACTTTTAAATTGTTAAAAAATAAGTGCAGATTTTGACTATATATGAAATATCTAGCACTTCTGAAAATAAGTAATATGATTTATATATGCTGAAAATGAAAATTGTTAATATTAATTATACCTTAGAGAATAAACATTATAACACATTTTTAAGATGGAAAAATATAACTATCAAAATTATTAACCTAAGGATATTTTAGAATAATTTATGAGAAATAAGAAATATTAAGTCAAAACTTATTCCTGTAATGAGATACTTTTAAAAGTAAGCTATAAACATTTAAACTTTGATTATAAATATTAGACAAAAAATATTTCAATTTGAAAAATTACCAGTTGCAATTTCTTTTCTAATTCTAAAACTTCAGTTTCAGCTTTTTCCATTTTTTCTTTAACTTGTCGTAATTCGTCTTCTTTTGCACTCAATTTTTCTTCTTGTTTTGTTACTTGTAACAATGGTTTAACCTAAGAAAACAAGTACATTTATTTAAAGTAACACTGAAATTGGAAGAAAAATATTTTATTGATAATTTAAAATAACTTAGCATAGTATAAAAATCCTCAATATTCATTATATCTATCAAAAATAAGTAAAATATCAATTAAATGAAGGTTATAATAAAAAAAAATTTCTGCATCAAAAACAAATCCAATAACTGCAAACATCAATTGATTAAGACACTTTTGATAAAAATTAGCCTTTCTTGTAAAAAGAAATTCTTCATTGCCATGATTCAATTACAAATAAAAAGATTCAGTAAATAAATCATTGTATAAAAAGGAATAGATATAACTTAAAACAAGAAAACATTATTTAAATAACTCTATGAAGTAAAAATTGCTTATTAATTATAAAGATAAGTTATTATTTTACTTTAAAATAATAATAGGAAAATTTAAACATGAAAACCTCACACATAAATTTTAAAACAAGGAAACTTATAGAATTTAAGAAAAGTAAATTCTAAATAAAATATAGGGTTTGCATACTTAGTAATGTTAAAAGTATAATACATACCTTTGTATATAGTCTCCACCATGACCAATTTCTTAATTTTAAATAGGCAGCACAATTTCTCTGAATTATTCTAATGGCATTAAGTTGTTGTAACCGCTTATGAAAATTCCTATGATATAAATATAAATAAATAAAATTAAGGCATATTTTTATTGAAAATATAATTTCTAATTATTTTAAATTAATTTTCTTACCTTCTAGCTAAATTGCCACGGCAGAATGCTTGAAATTGAATGATTAGATCAGATATCTTTAAATCTCTTTCTTCTTCTAAATGAGCCAGTACGCCTGCACGAAAAAAAATTTTGCTCTGCCCTATTCTATACAGGTTTGGGTCCAAATCTAAAGCATAGATCTAGTTTGAAAAAAAAATTATTAATAATGTGTAACTAGGAATAAATTTAAATTGCAGTGAATAATTTAATTAATTGAATTAATTTAGATATTTTAATGTAATTCACACCATTAATACTTAAACCATTTTAGAGTAAATGGGTGCATAATATTGCTTTAAGTACTCAAAAATATGCTTTTATTATTTTTTTTATATAGTAGGTACTTGTTTTCATAAACTTCCAATTTACAAACACTCACAATTTTATGAACAAGTAGCTGGTTGCTAACATGACCATGACCATACAAGGTATGATAATTTTGATTCCCATTTACAAATTAGAATTTTAAAAAATTTTTTAGCAAACTCATTTTTCTGTCTTTTTTTTATTTAAATTTATTTTTCATGTTTTTTTTAACACATTTTATTTATAATTTACTTTTTTTTTTATAACTTTAAGGTTGAGAAAATTGGATGAATATCTTCACTAGATAATAGTAAACCTTTCAAATGTGAAGATTTATATACTATTGATGATAAAATTCTAAATTTTTAAGCAATTCTTGTGAAATTTCTCCCATTTAATTTTATTCCTGTCAGAAAACCCAAATAGCTTGGAATTACCTAATGAAATTGACATTTCAGGTCAATTTATGCTATAATGATGTTATATCAAAATGATATCCAAGTTATTAAGAATTCCAGCTTTATGAATAAAACCAATGTACCTGAAAAAAGCCCAAAACATTTACTCTCAATTCAAGTGAAGATCAATTATTCTTTGATGAACTTTAATAAAGAAATCTAGTGTTTCTCCAAATCTCACTTCAGGATTTTTTGAGTGTGGATTCAGATGTAATCTGTGTGAAATAATAAATCATAAAATGACTGAGAGCATAATAAGAATAAAAAAAAAACTTTAAAAAAATTCAGAAAAGAAAATGACGTAGTGTTCGACTGCCTATAAAACAAGCAGATGAATTGTTAACAATATTGACACACAGTTTAGGAAAAAGATTAGTAAAAAGTTTTGCTACATTGAGTAAAATGGAAATTTCGGAGAAGCAAGAAAGTAATTGCCTTATTTTTCATCAATAAAATGACAGTAAGAATTATTTTTAAGTATATATTTTATTTGCAAGTTTCTTATATAGAACATAGTAAATTAGTTTTCTAATACTACTTTATTTATAAAGAGAACAGTTTGGAAAAAAAATTGTTTTGTTGTTTGTAAAAAACTGTTTAACATTTATCTTTCTATTTTAGGAACTATGTTATTGGTGCCTATAAGTTTGCAAACACAAGCATCTACAATATTGGAAATAAATTTATTTATCTTTTTTTTTTTACATAACATAAGATTATTGGTTTCTTAAAATCCGAAAATTTAACTTGAATGAATATTTACAATTTTAACTAAACAAACCAATACAAGTAATAATTAATATAATCTAAAAGAAAAATTTTAAAAGAATGATTTAGAAAAAATTAAGAATTTATTAAGAGGGGTAACAACATTTACTTTAATAATAATTATCAAAAATAATTTATATTGATTTAAACAATAAATCTAATCAGAAATCATGAAAAAAATCACAGCATACCATTCTTTCGCAAGCTAATTTTCCATCCATGAAACCTTTTGGTATAGCATTTGGTGTTAGTAATTCATATCTAGAAGAAATAGTGAAATTATTCATACCCTTATATAACATAACAATTTTGAATTTATTCATTTTTATTCTATTATAATAAATAGTATATTAGTATAGTCCAGTATTTAGTTCTAATTTTTTGTTCTAGTGGGAAACAAATTTATCTAAATATTTAAAACAATCTTAAAATAATAATTAATATGACTATACAGCTAAGATGATTTTGAACATAATTATAAAGAAACTATTATTTAAAATAATGTGAAAAAAAGTATTGCATGAAATAAAATAATCAACCTAATAAATTAAATTAGCCAAAAAAATTATTAAATCTCTTACAGTAACTTATCTAATGATATAGAATATAAATTCAATTTTTTTTTATAAAATTAAAAGTTTTAGAGAAATAATTACTGAGGATTTGTGATAAAATTTATTATGAATAAAAACTGTAATTTGTCTTGTAATAATATTCAAAAAAGTATTGAAAAAATTGCAAAAGAAATATTTAGCAAGATTTTCTTAAAAAAGTACAAAATTACATTCTTAAAGTATATTTATGGGAATAAGATGCTGTCTTATAATATTATATTTTCAGTTATATGTTACAAAATAATAAAGTGAACAAAAGTACTTGTTATGTTGGATTTATTAAATAAACCAAGAGCAAGAAATGTAAATATGTAACAAAAACTGCACTTATGTAATAAATAGTACAGTAAAGAAGATAATTATGATCAATACTGCATCACTAAATAATAGGGATAAAAAATAAAGGCAAGTAGGAAACTAGTTTACACACAATGTTGACATAAAATATTATTGAATTTTTTTCCCTTTTCTGCGTTAATTACACACATTCACTTAATTAAATATCTTGAAATAATTAGATTTGGATATTAATAGCAAATTATTCTATGAAGTTTTACTCATAGGTTTATCTGCAGATTTTAAAATCTTCATATTCTTGGTATAGACTTTTTTTTAAATCTTATTGTTTTTTCTTGTTTCAAAGTTTTGTTTTTCATTTTTTAATTTTATGATAACATCTAAAACATTATGCATGTTTGATAAGCATTAGAGATGGAAAATGCATCTGCACCTATTTTAATATTATGTATATTGTTTTCTAATTGAATCAATACAATCATAAATCATAATGCAATATTAAAATAACATTTAATGTTGCTTTATGATTTGTATCAAGAATAAATTTTGATAATTCTGCAATGGAATTGATACTTTTTTAAGTAAAATCACTCATTTTTATATAAAACATTGAGTGACCAATAATAATTCTAAGTTTTCAAGCATTTTTCACAAGCTGACATTTTAATAATTTGATAATTATATATTATAAGGAAATTTCTTATTTTTAACTCAGTTTTCAATTAAAACAGTTTGAGTTGATAAATTTTATCAGGTGTATATGCATACAGACATGAGACTAATTTTTAAACTAGTAATCTATATTTCAAATATAAAATGTTAAACGCATGTATCTTATAAGCAGAAAAAATGGATGTTTTAATTAATGAGTAATCATACCAAATTCAGAAAATAACTCTCAAACATTATTATCAAATTAATAAGAGAAATTTCCTTTAAAATTTTTCTCACTAACTTGATTATAAAATATTTCTCTGCATATTTGTGATAGTAAAGTTTTACTCTGCTTGATAATTTAATACCATTTTAATGCAAATAATTTAGTCACATTTTGTTATTTTTAATTTTTATAATGTTTTATGTATTGTTTTATTAAAAACATATAAAAATAAAGCTAAAAGCTTATAATTGTGAAAATTTTAAAATTTACAATATTTTAAAATGTGATAATTAGATTATTAAATTAACTTCTAAATTCTTCAAAAGAAGAAAATTCTAATCTAGATCATAATGAGTGGCACCCAGTGGAAAAAACAAAACCCAAGTAATGTTATATTAATTAATTTCATATGTTTTAGAATTTATTTTAAAAATGAAAAATTTTATTAAACTGAAAACAAAGTTAAAGAATTAAGTTTCCAAAATTTATTTTAATGGCTAGAATATTTCTTAATTTATTTTTGAGAAACAATTATTTCCAACTACAACTCTTTAGAAAATTTCTAAATAAGAAAAAAATAATACCTTTGTCTAAATTCCTGAAATGCTATTCGATTTGGAAATCCTTGTCTACATATTCGAATACCTTCTAAAACTCCATTGCACCTTAATTGATCTAATACAAGTAGAGCATCGATTTTTCCTGCCTAAAGAATTGGTAATTTTAAACAAAATTTTAATATGTTAAAAATGTCACACTAAAGATACCAATAAAATTCTGAATAAGAATCAGGGATATTATGGAACAAAGTACAAAAGCATTATTTGTACTTTGTTCCATAATATCCCTGAAAAATAAAAATAAATAATAAAAAAATTAGCTTTTATTTTACATAGTAAAATATATTCATTTATTATTTAATCTCACAATTTACATTTAGCTTGTTAAAAAAGATTAGAATTATAATGAATTCTTTCTTCAACCAACCTAAATTTACAGAAAAACAAATAAAAGTAGATTACTAAGGAAAAACTATTGAATTTTGGCATAATTTCAATGAAGTTATAGAGTCATACCCAAAATATGTAATAGTGTTGCAAATAAGAAATAACAATGGTTGTAAATAGGAATTAAATTGTCATTTTTAAGAAGAACCAATAATTTTAAGGCATAATCTAGTTATTTGAAAGATTTTCTTCGGCATATTATTATACATCTGTCTTTTTGTATTTGGGTCAATAGTTAACTTTTAGAAAAAAAATTAACAAGCAATACTTTTTATAGCAATCTAACAAAATTAAACTTATAACTATTAGAGCAAACACCTGCTATCTAAAATGAAAAATTTACAAACTATACATGAAAAAGTTATAATTTTATGATACTTTAATATGTGAGTACTCATATACTGACCATCTTCTACATACTTCAGTAATTTTGGAATGAAATAAATTTCAAAATATCATAACAAATATTTTATACTTTAATCATAAAATATCATTAATCACATAATATACAATTTCCAACTATCATTAATAGAAGAGTTGGGCAATTGCTTTGACCACACTGTGGAAGGGACCATATAGTGACCATACTGGAGACTCACACATTTTTAAAGCAAATGAATTTGTTAGTTAACTCATTATTTCAGAAAAGATGAAAACTGAACCATAATAATCAATGCCATACAAAATAGTAGCACTTTTATTTTATTTATTTATATTGAATATTTGATGTCATATATAACTACTAACATATTTAATCTTATAATTGGTTAAAAAGAATCTTATCCTGTCACTTTTTTTTAAAATCAAGAATGAGATTTAAATTCCCATCACAAGTTAATGTGAGCCATGTATTTTAACTTTGTTGACCTTCATATTAAAAAAAAAACTTAGATGACTAACACATGTGTTGACCCAAGTATAGCGAATATTTTCTCAGAAATTTCTTCATACATGGAGATTTTTCGATAGACAAAAAGATGTGTGAAAGTCAATTAATATCACAGCATTAAACATTTCTTTCTTATTGTGATCTAGGTTCAGGTTGCAATCCTTCAAGTGCAACTTCTTTATCGGCAGAAATGAGATAAGAGATCTATTTTAGTGAGCCATTATTTAAACACATCTGATTTAGTGAGAATTCATTACACATTTCTTAAAATTAAAAAGAAATAAAAAAGTAATTGATAGAAACATTTATTCACATGCTATTTTAAAAATCAATTTTTAACATTATTAAAAAAAGTTAATAAAATAGTAATTGATAAAATAGTAAATACAGTGATAAAAAATTAAATGTAATAGATTTATTATGAATGTGCTATTGCATAATAATTTTTTAATATATATATATATATATTTATTCAGTCAGGCTTTTAACAAAATGAAAGAAAGTCAACATTATCATATGAATTTCCTAGTTAAAAATATCTTTTAAACCAACTTACAAAATTTTAATATAAATTCCAAGATACATTTAGTTTCCTTTTTCTTCCTAATAGGGAAAAAGTGATTTTGTTTGTTGTGCAATGGTTATTTTTTGTATACAACCAAGACCCACAGCTTAAAGTGGATTTTAAATATCCAAGTGGGACTCAAACTCATGAATTGTTTATTAACTGTAGGCTAGAGTACTAATCCTCAGGCTAGTTCAGTTAAGGGAAATGTGATATTTGTTTTGTCCTAATTTTTCTACTATATTTACATAAAAATTAAATGAATGTGAGTAAATTATATTTAAATTTAATATCCCAGTATTTATTTACTGGCAAGAGCCTCCCCCCTCATGACGAATAGCTGCAAAAATGAGGCTTGCATTTTTTACATTATTTACCAATATATAAGAAAGACCTCAACATATAAGTGAGTACAACTCATCATTCATCAAAATCTTTTGGTCACATATTTATTTAAATTTCCAAAATCATTCAAATGATCTTTACTACAATATATTTTTAATGTCAAGAGATAGTTATTGAAGTACACACATATGCTTCAATGCTAAGATAAAGAAAATATACTCAAGACTAATGTGAAAAACTCCAGAATTCTCTAAACATAGATATTTCCAACAATTCTCCTAAATGTATTAAAATAATAAATACACAATTAAATCAAATTTGATCATACATACTCTTTTCTCATGATTAGGAATAATGCATCGAACAAAATTTGGATTGGTGTTTCTTAATGTTGCCATTAATTTAGCTAACTGTTCTTTATATAACTGGCTCACTGTTCTAAACATTCCTTTACGTGTACGAGCACCAAACTGTGTATCACCCATTGCAGCTGCAGCCATGCCAACAATTTCAGCTAATAAAAACAATTATGAAGTTTATTAAGTAACATAAGAATTTTCTAATTTGAAAATTGGACACCATTATATATGAAGAATGTGTATGTATTTACTTCACAAACAAGATTGAATTTATAAGTAACATAAAAAGTATACATACCTAATATACATAACATAAATCCATATTACTAGCACATAAAGTGATTTTTTCAAATAAAACATTGGATATTAGTTTAATTAATTTTTTTAAGTAAACTAGTAATGATAAATAAAAAAGTGGTACGAGAATAAAAATGTATAGTAAAAAAAAGAGAGAAAATAGGAAGAAAATTTATGAAATCAAAAATAATATAAAATTTATATATTTTAAATTTTAATAAAATTACAAAGTCTTACTGATGTGCAAAACATATAAATAAATATTTTCTGCTCATTTACCATTTAAAATTTTTGTAACTGTTTTATTAAATGCAGTTATCAATTTTAAATTATTCTGTTGAATATATATGACTTGATGCAGCTAAGCAGAATCCATGACTGTTTCTATTCCCTTTAAGGCATAGATTTACATTTTATATGTAACAGTTCAGTTATTTTTCTGAAAGCTTTTTGTTGTTTGATATAAATTTCCTTAAACTGCTATCCATAAAAATTAAAAAAGAGAAAAGGTGCATATTTTTCATGTGATGTTTTGATGTTTTAAGCGTGATGTATGAAATGCAAAATGACTGATTAAAAATATGCATGGTATATGGTAAAAATTTAACAAATGATTAGGAAATAAAATATTGGTTTACCAAATTCTTCTAGGAAAAATCGATTTTGAAAAATATTTCAAAAGTGGGACATCCTTGTATTCTTGATAACATAATTTTAAAGGCGATATTGAAGTAAAATCCATGTCAATAACAAAGACATATGACAGGAAAATAAAATGCAATACAATTAACTGTTTGCCATTACCTAGAGAAAGTCAGCAAATCAGGAATATAAATATCTTACATTCTAAGCAAACTGAATAAAAAAAATAACATGGCAATTGAAACAAATTGGTATCACATAATAAAATCGAGACTTTTTAAATTCGATTATAACAAGAAATGAAAAACGGGTTACGTATAACAATACTTTCCATAAAAGATAAATTATGATAAGAATTCACCAGGCCAACTAGATTAAAAAATAATTCATTGAATAGGAAAATAATTTTACTGTGCATAAAATGAGACTAACAAAATAAAAAATTACTATGGTCCCTGTGGTCAAGGGGTAGACAATGATATTCAGAGCAAAAGGTAATGTGTTTGATTAAACCTATGATGAACAATAGAAGATTGATGATACATGCCTGTAATACTAGGTGTTAGAGAATTTTGAAGATATCCTTTCTTGTGACAAGTGAATACAGCCCTGTCCTGCTATTTATGAAAATTCTTACTGGAAGGTAACTATGCTGCAGATGTTAAAATGTATTTTCAACAGGTTGTAAGGCAGTATCAAAATTATTAATTCCGCAGAAATTAATGCCACAAATTTAAGTATAATGATTAGTGTAGATACATATGTTCAGCAGATGCAAAGAAAGAAAGAGAAACTTTATGAAAATTGTCTATCACTCTATAATGATAACAACTCATTTCTTTTCATGCAAATATGCAAACACAGAGCAATGGTAACTTAAGAAAAATTCTTGAGTTTGGATGATCAATTTTACTATAAGCACATTATTCAATAGACTCAGAAGAGTTTAATTTTTCTGTTCCCAGTAAAACTTTCTCGATAACAGAATTCTGAAAAGCAAGTCAGAATATCCAAACCTCAGTAGATCTTAGCTTTCTATTTGAAGAAAGAAGCTATGCAAGAAATATCTTAGAACTCCTTTTAGTTATATGGTGAGAATTATGAATTGTATTTCCATTCCTATCCAAAAGAGGTAAAAAGAAAGGAAAAAATAGAATAATTGGATATTTTGTCAACTTAACCCACCATTTAAATATTAGAAAAACAATCAACTTATAGAAAGGAAAAAAATATGTTTATCTAAATGAGAAATTACTAGGAAACAATAAACTAGGATCACTGTCAGAATGAAGAAAATATTTCAAAGAACTCAAAAATGAAACAGTAAGGAGAAGAGCAGCAGGTTGGAACTAAAAAGAAAATAGTAGAGATTAAAAACAATTTACATTTTCACTTCATCATCAAATGTTAGAAAGAAAAACTTGCAATTACATAAATTCTGGACAGTCAAATTCTTTGCAAAATGTTGCATTTATATAGAAATCAGACATTTACAGTATTTTTATGTTAATATTTTCAACCAAAAAAATATCAATAAACAGTGAGAGAATATAGAAATATGAAATGAGAAATAAAGATGTGAAATGTATAAAACGGATATTGTGAAAATAATTTTAATTTCCTGCACAAAAGAAAATATTAAAAAGTATTTTCAAACTTACAATGAAGTTCATAGGTGGTAAATTTGAATTAAACTGCTCTATCTAGTTACTAAAAATATAATATTAAGTTCATTTAGTAAATGAAAAAAAATGAATTCTGAATTTATTATCAACAAAATACAATATAACAAAATTTCCTTTGTCTTCATAACAAATATATCAATTATATAAATAAATTTAGAAAAAATAATGCTGCAATCAGATAAAAATTTATTGATAATCAGAAAAAAATATATTTCAGATCATTACATAGAAATATAAATTTCTAGCAGCTTGTAAAATTTAATAAATTTTACAATCATAAAGTTATTGTAATATCAACAAAAATAATGTTAATAATCTATTACAATTAACTATTACTTTTATTTAAAATATTTTTAATGACTTAGTTGAAACACAGTGTTTCAGATATAAGTTTAAAACAAAATAATTTTATGTTTTTCTGATGGAAAGTGTGAATTATAAAATTTTGAATTATTTCATACCATCTTTCCAAATATGAACAACAAATGGATCAACAGAATTCTGAAGAAGTGATACAATATTTTCATTTAAAGGATCCATATTCTTCAATAACCATTTATCTGCAGAATAATCAACCTATAAAGAAATTATTATTTAATTCAAAAAATTATATACATATACCTTATATATATATATATATATATATATATATATATATATATATATATATATATATATATATATATATATATATATATATATATATATATATAATGTAAATAATTACTAATTACTTAACTTTTTAATATATAATAAAAATAATTTGAATAAAATAATTTGTAATATATGTTTTAATGTAGCTTTACACGAAGAGCTTATACTTTATGATTAACTGCAGAGTTCAACAAATCTCATTCTTCCAGTAATTTTACTGTTACATTTTAATTTTAAATTTTTTTTTCAAACAAATACATGATATATTTTTAGTTCATTTTTTTAATGATTATCATTTTACAAAAATATTTTAAAATAAAAGTTTCGATACTTAATTTTTAAATCTAACATTTTTTCATTAGCAATTTACTTCTGACAGTCTTTTGACTCTTAACTATAATTCAAGCTGGAATTTTTTTTATGAGAGAATATTTTTTTACAACTGCTGTGTTACTTTTATCCAATGCCTTTTATGTCAATAGTCAAAGTTCAACAAAAATTTTTTAGATTGCATTTTCTTAAAATTAATGTGAATAAATCAAAAATTCATAGAATCTTTGTAAAATATATCTGTAATCTGTAATATCTTTTGTAGAATAATTCTATTGATAATTAAATTAACTGATTATATATAAAATAAATTAGAATAAACAATACTAGAAAAGGAATAATTTCTATATTTTAGAAGACAACTCATTGAACATAATTATAATATAAATGCTATATAAATGCTGGGCAAAAAATTTGTTCCAGCATTTTTATAATGATCAAAACTATTTTAGTCATTATGTAAATATTGCTCTAGTAATTAATGCTAAAAATTAATTTTTATCAGAAAATAAAATATTGAAAAAAATAAGCATTTCTAAACTAAGTAGTATTGAAATATGCTACGAATTTTCATAAATAGAAAAATAATTTTGTTAAATATGAGTGCATTACTATGCTTGTAAGATAATCATAATTTTATATTTTAACAATGATTGAAATTATGTCAATAAAAAAACACACAATTTTTCTTTTAAAAAATTCAATTACAGGTGAAAAAAGAAATGAAAATAGAATACCTTGCCAGCATAATGTATAATACTGAAATCAGCATTTGCTCTGAAATCTGATTTGATGTATTTTGGATGAACTGAATGAGATGTATCTAATTTATCAACAAAAGTTTTGACTGTAGCTTTTGGAAACCAGCATTCTTCATCCAAAAGTGCTAAAATTCCCATTGGCTGAATAAGATGAAATTAATTGAAAAATAATCTTAATAGGTCTTTATTAGATAATACAATAACCAATATTGTATACAATAATTATCATGCAAAATATATTTTTGCAAATACCTACTTTTTCAATTAAATCAATAGTTGGTTGAAGATCAAGACCAAAATCAATAAATTTCCATTCTATACCTTCTCTTTGATATTCTTCCTGTTCCAGCACAAACATGGTATGATTGAAGAGTTGTTGTAATTTTTCATTTGTGTAATTTATGCACAACTGTTCAAATGAATTTAGCTAAGGATAAAACAATATACAACCATTATTTTTCTAAGAAAACTTTTCTCTAAAATCTGAAAAACAAAAAGTGATTTTTCACCAACCTTTTTGCATGATAAACATGCATATTATAGTACTTTCTCTACTCTCAAAAATACAAAAGAAAATAAAAACAAAACAATTCAGTGATAAGTTTTTTCAAATAGTAGATATATTTAAATAATGTATAAAGTGCAGCGTAATATTTTCTAGCATTTAAATTGTTATCAAGTTAATTTCAACCACGAGCTTTTACACTTTTATAGAAATAAAAATAACAAAAGAAGGCTTATTTTCCATTAATGAAGAAGTTATATAAACAGAATGTACAAATATTAATAGTATGAAAGAAGGTTTTGAGTTGAATGAAAGTATATACTCATATATCTACATGTGCAAAGATTAACTATATCTTTGAAAATATCTTCATACATGAAAATTTATGAATGGAAATAAAATGCTTAACTGACAAATATTTACATGTATTCTTACATTCATAACAATATCAGAGGATTAAACAAGCAATTTGAAACAGGCTTTTCTTCATAATCATATGAATTAACAGCCTAGGAATTTGATAAGCCCCAATTTTAATGTGTAAAATATATAAGAAAATTTCTCAACTATTGGGTTGTTCAGAAAGTCATTTTGTTTTTCCCACCTGGATCAGCCTTTTGCCAGTAAAAACCCACCACTTTATGAGTGTGAAATCATAATACTACTGGAAAGATGGTAAAAGTTATTGGATTAGAATGGGCAATATGAAATGCAATACGATATTTATCATTAAATGTTTTTCATTTTCATGAAAAATGAAATTACTTTACGAACAACTTAAATAGTTTTTATGGAAATACATAAAAATAATTCTAAGCATACATATAATTTAATGTGACAGGTAACAAGGTACATGAATAATTTCTATAAACTTTCAAACTTGCAAAAAGTGTTTAAAAATGCCAAAATAAATGAATTTATTCATAAATTAAATAATTATTTTTTTCATTCTACAAAAAAAAAAATATAGTCTGAAATTCAAACATGATTGTTTTAATATTTTCTTACACTTTAAATGATTTTTAATAAATTTATACAATATAAGCATATTTTACATATGAACTCAAATAAAATATATAATAGTATTTATATACTTCTAAAACCTTAAGCACTGTTCCTTGTATACACACACATATATTATTTAAAAAATAATTAGTGCACATTTAAAACGTTTTTCTTACAGTAATTTCTACATGTTTATTATCAAATAAGTAAACACATCTAATTAAAACTACTAAAAAAGCTAAATTAAAAATTGAAAACTTTTGCAACTCAAGAAATAAATCAAACATGATATAATAATTATAGTCTCAGGTCATTACATGAAAAAATAAGCCTTAAAAATGTTGACATTAAACAATGCATTAGATATCCTAACAATTGAAATCTTGAGAAACATCTTTTGGAAAGATTTTTAAAAATAGTGCACCATTATTGCATTTCAAAGAATGGTATGCAAAACCCTCTAAGCAGTATTATTATTATACAATAAGAACATAAAAACAGAAATATAACATCCATTACCTATTGTACATTGGCAGCAGTCATTGGGATCAACACAAAGAGCTTCCAGCCCATAGGGTTAAATACTACCTTTAAGCCCTTATGAGACTGAACAAGTCGTTTTAAAAACAACTTTTCTTCCTTGTTGTATTAATTCCCAATTATGGCAATGAATATAAATCTTATACTCATATTTAAGACAATTTTATTACTTAATTTATGATTAATCCACAAATGAGACAAAAAATTAATACAAGCCACTAAATAATGTATGGCCCTTAAAATGTTAACATTTAAAATTTATCTTATCAATAAATATTAATATAATTGCTATTAAAGTTCAGGTAATAACCTCAACTTGAGAGCCACTAAAGGTACCAAGACTTCAAACAGTGAAGTTGGCAAAATATTAATAGATAAATAAAATATTAAAAATAAAAAGTATGAATTTAAGGCAATTATCAAATAAGGATGAACAAATGTTGGTTTAAAAATAACAATAAAGTACAGGTAAGATAAAATAAAAGCATTCCAGATGTTTTTTTTTTTTTTTTGAAGATAATAACCAAATAATTTTCTTCTGTATGAAAAACGAAAATAAAGTTAATGAAAAAATAGCTATTGTGGTTCATTCAATGTTACCTGTTATTTGAATTTTTTATACAATAGTAATTATGAGTTTCATGCAAAATTTCAACAAGATTTTTATCAAGAGCTATTCAATCTGAAATTATCTTCTGTTAATTATGAAAAAGAAACACTTCAAACATAATTGACAAGCAATAAATTTTAATTTTTAGTACAGAAACCAAACCTAATTTATGCACAAAGCATATTTGATTATAAAATAAAGAAAAATATAATTACATGATAACAAGGATGTAAACAAAGTAAACAAGAATCTTAATATTTACAATTGTCCAGGGAAAAGGAAAAAAAAAAATAAATAAAAAACATTTTAAAATAAATTTAATTTACCTAATTTAGAATTACTTACTTCAAATATTTCAAAACCAGCAATATCAAGAATACCAATAAATGAAGCACCTTGTCGTTTTGTTCGATCAAGAGAACGATTAATTCTATTGACTAACCACCTAAATAGGCGTTCATAGCAAGCTTTACCAATAGCTTCAACAGAAAATTCAGCCTAAAGGAAGGTTTGAAACAAATTTAATAAATATGAAAATGAAAATTTAACACATATAGAATATTTACAACATAAATACAAATTATCTTTTTTTTAAAATTGATAATTAATAAGAGAGATAAAGACAAGAAGCCCTTATAAAATTGGAAAAGGTAAATTGAAAATATGAATAGATATAAAAATTAATTAATGTTTGTATATAGATATTTATAACATATATAAAATTTGATATAAAGTAATAATTATAAACTTCAAATATATAAAATTACCTAAATATTAATGTAAAGAAACATTCATAGACACATTTATTAAAAATTCAAAGTTAAAATTTAAATATGTAATTTTAAATTTCACATGGTTTAAATGCAATAATAAAAGAATAAATAATGACAACTAAAATTTAAACAAACTTTAATAATGTTAAATAACCTGATGATTACCAAAGTAACACAAAAAGCAATAGCATTACATTATTTCTTATAAAACATTTCCTTAATTACCTGTTCCTTAGTTTGAGCCTTGCTTACAAAATCTCTTCCCACTTTAATTCTAGGTCTAATGAAAGCTCTTGTCATATCAGTAACTTTTAAACCAAGCAAAGTACCAATTTTTTGAGCAACTGTGGTTTCCATTAAAAAGGCTTGATCAGAATTTCGTTCTTGTTGAAACTCCATATTACCAAACAAAAGTACAGCAGAAAGTATTTTAAAAATAGCTAAAAAAGCAAAAAATTTATGAAAGAAAAAAAAAGCAAAAAGCTATTTAACAAATAACATAATTAAAAAGCATTAAAATATTGTATTATAAATAAATTAGAAAACTAATTCTAAAATTATTATGAATAAAAACACACATTTAAGATATTCTTAATATGCTGTTTTTGAACATATAATAAGTAGGGCAATTTAAAATTAGTTGTAGAAATCAAATAATAATTAAGAAAATTTTTTTAAATCCATTTTTTAAAAGACTGAGATTGCCTTTATAAAATATATGTACATTTTAAATTCAGATCATGATATAATTTGTCAAGCTTGCTTGAAATTGGTACTATTGAACTTACAAAATGCATAATGTATTAATAACTAGTGAGGCATTTTAAAAACATTCAAAGTAATCAAATATTAAAACTGGAATTAATAAAATGTCAATAGATGAATAGTGCAAATTTTATATAAATAGTGATAATGAATTATAGTTCATCTTATGCATAAACATTTCAAATAATATGTATTTATATTGGTAAAGATTTTTACTATAGTAACAATAAAATCAAAAATATTTGAATAAATATTTAATGAATTTAGTGAGTCATTGGAATGATTATTAATTTTAATAATAACAGTAATTATTCATAAATAATGCTCAAGAAAATTCCAAGATATAATATTTAAGTATTTGAACTGTGAACACAAAGATGAACTATCTTAATAATTTAAAATATGTTTAATAATTCAGAAAAACATTAACAAGCTTAATCATACATATAACAAGATACTTAATAAGGCCAAAATTAAAGTATTGAAAAACGCCTATGATACTTTATACTTAAAGGGAAAAATTACTTCTGCTACATTAAATTTTTTATTTCTTTTTATAGATCTGAAACAATAATACCATCTTCAAAATTCTATTTGATAATCATTTTGGCTATACTATGGCAGATTCTAAACTTTATAAGTACATTAATAATAATAATAATTACCAGTTAAATCTTCTGAAGATAAACCCATAATAGACATAGCACTAACAGTATTTCGAAACTCAAGAGCATCATCAACACCAGGAACTGCTAATCCTCCACAAGTCAAAAATCTATAATTTTTTGCATCTTCCAGAAGAAAATCTTCTACAAAATTAAAAATGTTGCTTAAATATAACAACAACTCTACACCACAAAAAATAGTTTTATATACATTTAAGTACACAAAAATATTATTAACCAATAATTTTGAGCCAAAAGATATAATTTCTAATAGAATATCAAATATTTTAGTATAAAAAAATAAGTAATCTTTATAATGTAAGCCACAAATAAAATTTGAAATTTTTTTTTTCTGATAATACGTTACTTTTTTGTTGTTCTGTTGTTCCAGCAAGAATTTGGTAAAAAATATGGAAAGCTCTTTCATCTTTAGCTTGACGAATAGCTCGTGATTTTTCTAAAAGGTCTTATTTTTGTTAAGGTAATATTTGTCATGATACATTGTTTTAAAATAAATATAAAACAAAATCAATAATATTTTTAAAAAGGATACATGTTTCAATATTTGCCCCAGCAATAAAGCCAGAAGCATCAAAATTTATTCGAATAAACTTTCCCTGAAATACGACAAAATATCAGTAATTAATATTAGTTAGTTATTTCCAAAACTGAAAGATAATTCAAAAATAATAAGAATACATTTTTACACTTTAAATTATAAAATATCAAAATTTCAAAAGACAACCTAACTTTAAAATTAAGTTAGTGGGTTGCAGAAGTTACTGATTTTTAATATCTTTCATTTTTATAAAATTTAATATTACAGAGATACAAAATTCATTTTATGGAAACCAGCTAAAATTTGTATTTTTAAAACTATATTACTTTTATTATCACTACATGAATGAAAGAAATCTCTGTTACATTTCTAAACAAAATTAATTTAAAGCTGTTATGAATATAGTTTTTTTAAGAGAATAAATATGGCAACAATAAGCAAAGAAGTACAACAATTATTTTTAAGCATTATATATTACTATGGCTAATTTTATTATCTTAAAAGAACTTGTTCATTAAAAAAAATCCAACTTACAATTACACAATTTTTAAAAGATTTGTTAACAATGTTTCTAAACTTAATTTCAAAAATTAAACTGAAAAATTAAGAGTTCCAGATTTAAGCACATATTCCGAATAATCACATTTCATAATTACAAATCAGACTTTAAATACTGAGATTCTTTCTAACTAAATCACCAATTCATTGTTTTAATTAAGCTAAAATATGTTTGCTTACTAACATCACTCCAGTTTACTTCCCTAATTAAATACAAAAAGATGAGAATTCTATAAAAGTCAAGCAAGTTATTATTTTGAATATTACTTTTCTTTATCTATCTAAGCATATTCCACTATATGTCATTTTACACAGAATGATACAAAATTAAATATTGATGGAAGAGAATTTTTAACTCAAACAAATTTAATCCATTTAGGACAAGTGAAGCTTTGCTTAAAAATAAATATATAAGAAAAAAAAATGTTTATTTATTTCTATGATAGCTTTTTGTATATTTATATATCTATCTATAAAATTCCTAAAACTAACATCCACTATATAAATACTGATAAATTATTATGTATTTGATATACAAATTATTCCTATTGGAAAAGATTTTATGTTAAAATCGAAACTCTTTCAGTGAATATGTATATAATTAAATAAAAAGATTTAAGTTATATACTCAATTTGCAAAAATCAAAAGTTTATCTAACATGTCCAGTTAATTTCCACCGATATCTGTTACATTTTAAAGAATATGCATAATGTGGTTTCTTAAGAGTAATACAATATATATTTTAAAGAGTAATAGAAAATAATGCATGCTAATATACACTTCTAAGACAAATGATAATAGATTTCAAAATATTTTAGAGATATGATTAAATTAGAGAAATGCTGGCACATATTTTAAACTTCACAATTAATCAAGAATATACTATAAAATTAAGACTTTATTCAGAATTTAAAGTAATTATTTTGTGCAAAAACAAAATAATGAAATAAAAGGAATCAAGAAAAACATTGATTCTACTTTCTCTTCATTTTTTAATTTCATTATTAAACAAATTTATTAACTCAAAATTATGAAAGAATTTAAAAAAAATTAAATGTGGTGTTTTCTAATATTTTGCATAGTAATGTGTAGTATTTATTAGCAATATTTAATATAAGTTAATTTAATTTTCCACATTTTTAATCAACATTCAATCTGAAGAATATGGAATTTTTAATAAGTATTAAACATCTTAATGAAATTAATAAAAATAATTTTACATCAGCTTCAACCATGCTCCATCAAAATTAAATCTGAATTTGTAATAGCTATTACATTTTTTTTATGAAAATCTTTTTATAAAATAATTAGCTTTTTATCATTGCTGATTCTTAACACTCCCATTCTTTTTCATTTTTGAAGAGAGGATTCAGAATAAGTAATTGACTAACTATTGAAATAAATAACTTTTTATTTGAACAACGTATGAAACAGGATTCATCAATTTAGAAACATTTTAGTATAATTCTGTTAAGAGTTGAAAAATAATTTAAAAAAAACTTTAAAATACAAACTGGGAATTCCTTAAGAAAACAATAGCATTAAACATTGTTTTGAAAAATACGTTTCAATATTACTGATCTCAAATATTTCTTTGAGCTGACAGAATCTACATTTTTTTATTTAAATAAATATCAATTCAAAATAATAATATAACAAATTAAGAAATTCATTCTTCTGATACATTTGAAAATTAAGATAGCATACAATAACTGACTTTTGATAGCAGCTCAGAAACAGGGTTTAAAATTTTACAGAAAACAGAAGTTAAAATATATTTTCTTTGAAACAGTAGCAATACTAAAGAAAAATTAAAATATTACAATCATCATATTAAAACTACTGAATTTTTTTTTAATAATAAATGCTTCAGTTATGAAATGTAAAACTTTAAACATTTGTTTTGAAACACTAAAATCTATACTAAGGCATGCATAATATGCTCTGATATTATCCAAATAGGAAGATATATGCAAATACACTGGCTTTAAAAATAGATGACATAATTTTATTCTTTTTATTAATGTGTATAGTGAATTGCAATTATTAATAAACATTTACAATCCATGACTAAAACATACCAATAAAAGCATAGATAAAATGTAATTGAACATTATATTTAACAAAAGTTGAGTAAAAAGTTGAAGGTAAACTTACAAAGCGTGAAGAATTGTCATTTTTTACAGTTTTAGCATTTCCAAATGCTTCTAAGATGGGGTTTGCTTGCAATAATTGTTGCTCTAGTTCACCCTAAAAAATCATAATTTTTAAACAATAATTATTTTTCGGAAATTTATTTTTAAACTCTTAATTGTGTGTGCCACTAAAAAAAAAACTTTAATTTCTACTCTATCTCACATAATTAAAAGCATAAGTAAGTAATAAATTCACAGATCTGATTATTTTTTAAGTTTATACATACATACTTATAATATACATATATACTCTTTGAATGTGTATTCTTAAAAATACTCTGGATTTTAATCCAAACAAAATATATTTTTATGAAATTCCAGAATAAAAACTAATATTTTTAGTTGGAACTGGATAAATATTAGAAAATTTTTATTAGTACTATAATCTACTTTAAAGAATTTAAGTAAATAAACTCAGAGATCAGATAGTTGTGAATCAAAATCTATAATATCTGTTTACGTCTTAATATAGTCTTGCTTACTGACAAATGTAAAGTAATTTTAAATTTGTGTGATTTATAATATATTTTTGAAATGTTCCAGCAACTAATACCATCCAGATAAATGTGAAGTAGCAGAGTTATTGACTTTCTTGATATAAAAATTACAATCACACAAAACAAATCCATCAATAGGAAATTGTATCGTTTTTAAATAAGCATGTTTCCTTTTAATAATACTTTCAAAATACAAACATCAATTACATTATAAAAGATTCAAATATAACTCATTTTAATAAAATTAATAATTGAATAAAAAAAAATAAATTTACAAACTATTTTTTATTTATTTAAAATAATCTTGAGCAACTTCCTCAATATATATATATATATATATATATATATATATATATATATATATATATATATATATATATATATAGCACCTAACATTTTAACATTTTGCTGCAAACAAACTTTTCTGTTTGATTGTCAATCCTTTTATAAACTCAATAAATATTTTTTCCAACTTAACAATAAATAATAAAATTTATTAATAAACACACATATTACAAAGAAACAATAAAAATTAATTTAATGTAATATTGATAATTTTTAAAGAGTTTTAAAACTAAAGTGAAATATTATTTTAATTATTATTTTTGATTTTTT
The DNA here is from genome assembly GCA_030067965.1 of Latrodectus elegans. Classification (NCBI taxonomy): domain Eukaryota; kingdom Metazoa; phylum Arthropoda; class Arachnida; order Araneae; family Theridiidae; genus Latrodectus; species Latrodectus elegans. Next base: position 44,378,145 of record CM057811.1, on the reverse strand, counting down.
ATAAACTGTATTTTCATAAATTCATAATGGAGCATTTTAGTTTTGTGTAATTAAGAATTCTATTTAAATAAAGAAAATGACTTGAATTTAACTTTTAATGATTAACAAATGATAAATGATAGAATTTTAACAGATAAATGTAATGGAATTAATAAGAGAGCCATTCAAAACTTATTTCTTTGCAAAAATCAAGAATTCGATTTCATATTTTTAAAGCCAATACAAAATAAATACATGAGATGCCAAGCAAATTATACTGATATTAATATTCAAGTTAAAGTAATATAATATAAATATTTTTTCTATAAAATATTAATACATTTAAGCAAACAGCTGAGAATAAAATATTCCCTTTTATATGTATATAAAAAATTATGCACATTTAATTTTTATAAATATTTATAATCTAATTCTAAGAAAATTCAATTGTAACAGTTGAAAATTATTAAAAATGAAAAGTAATTGCAACATTTACACACAGACTATCAAAATTATGCACAAAAATATTTATAAAAAAATTATGTAAGTAAATACAAACATACTCCAGATGGCAGCTGCGTGTAAATAAAAAATAATCTTATTAAGATTAAATCTAATAATTTTATAGATTTCATAATAAATACTATAAAATTAAAAATTTTAGAAACATAGTAACTTACAATTATTTGTGCAGGAGTAAGGGCATTACTCTGAAAAATAAAAAAATACATTTTAGACAATATTATATAAAACTGAAATAATCTAATTATTTTATATTAGAAAAAGCTATCATTGATACACAAAATTATAAAAATACCTACCTTGAAATGGTAATAGCTACATTGAAAAATAAAACCAGTTATTGATCTTTTTACTCATAAAAGAATAAGCATTATTATACACAGATAATGATATTTTCATAACTGCAAGTCATGTAATATTCACTATATAAATTTATGAATGATGCATACACAAAAAATTAAAATATACATTTATAAAATATATTTAAAAGTATATGTTATTTCAATTAAAAATAAGCATTGAATTTTTTGTAGAATTATATATGACTTTAGTGAAACTGTTTAAAGAATGTATTTAAGACTACTAACAAATGCTTTTAGAAATAAAAATAATCAAACATTTTTCAACAAAGAATTTTTTTTATAAAAAAAAGTATCATTAACTTATAAAGTAAATTATTTTTTCTATGCTTAATTATCCTTAATGTTTAGTTAGATAACTTTTATTTTCAAACTATTTCATACTTAAAGTTTTGAAATCAAAATTGTTATAAGTGTCTATTAAATTATTCTCTGACTAATCAATTTAATATAGTAAATAATTTAATGAGTATTCTGGTGACTAATTATAATTCTGAATATCTACTTTCAGTTCAAATAAATTAAAACACATTTTTTTAACATTTTCCAAATCTAAATGATGTGAAAGATTCAGATTCTTAAATCATTCATAACATAATTTTGGATATCAATGGAATATTCTTCAAATTCTTTTATTTCATTTTAAAATTAAACATAAATTAAAAAAAACTTAATAAAATAAAACATACTTTTAAACTAATTAGTCTTTCTAATTCACTTTTGAAATAAGCAAACTTCGAATACTCAAAATAAATCATAAACACATGAAACTCAGATATTTTATATCAAACCAAAATAGATGAATTTGCAGGTAGCTGAAGTACACGAAATTTCTAATTAAAGACTCAAAATTCAGACAATTTTATAAAAGCTAAAGAAGTAAATTTAAGATGACTAAAAAATAAAAAATAATAATAAATCGGATGCAAAATTACTAATCAAACAGAAATTAACACATGTATATTTATTAAAGGCAATACATGAGGAAACAATTAAATTTTTAGCATTATCAAAAATAATTATCATTATAATTGAAACTCAAATGTATGAATTACATTTAAAAAATGTTTTACTCATATATAAAATAATTTAAATTTAATATAAGTGAAAATAAATATTTGAAAGAAATAAGAAATTTAACTGAAAAAAAACTAATATTTTGATTTCAAAACATGTTTTTAAGAGAAATGGCTCTTATTTAGAAATTTCATTTACGAGAAATATGGAGATTGATTTACCATTTATATATCTTCAAAATAAGAAAAATGTCCAATTAAGTTTAAAAAATGTTAAACATGACATTCTTAAATAATACTATAATAGTGATAGTAGAAAAGAAACACTAGCTAAATTCTAATAGTAAATTTGAGGCACAAAAATATTTAAATTACAATTTAGATATAAAGGAATCCATAAAAAGTTGGGAATCTCGTAAACCATTCAGTATTAATAATACAATCAAGAGATTCATAGATTTTCTTCAGAAACCAGAATGAGATATATTAATTTAATTTATTAAATGCTATTTTACCAGACACAGAAAAACAAATGTAACAACAATGTAAGTATGGTTAATTTATAATATAAGTATTTGATTGGTCTTTATAATAACTAACAAATTAATTAATTGAAAATTCACTATAATCACTTACTTGGAAAGTATATTAAAAATGTTAAGTCAATACTTACAGGATGATGAAGAGATGATGTGCGTGGTTTGGATGATGCTACATATGCTAGATACTGAATAACTTTTTTTGTATTTTCTGTCTTACCTGCACCAGACTCTCCACTAAATAAATAGTAATAATTATACAGCATAAGTAATCAATAAATTCAAAAACTTATAAATATTTGTAAACATATAATTTAATTAGAAAGCTTCCAAATTTAAAGAACTATTCATTGGAAATAATAAGTATTAAGTAAGAATAGTAATATAAAAATTCTTCTGATGAAAATATTATATATTTTTACAGTGTATAAAAATATAGTTTAAAAAATATCATTTATGTTAGGTTGAGCAAAAAGTGAGTGTAAGTGGCAATAGCTGAAATACTTGAAACACTTGCTGTAATAGTTATATTAATAATAGCTAATAATTTAGGTTTCATTGTAAAGAACAAATTGAGTTATTTTTTAAATTTTGTAGAATGGTTAGCATGTTGCATATGGAAAACCAAACTATTCATTTCTGGAACATTTTAATATTTCACTTCTGCAATAGAAAAACGTGTGTCAATTTTAGCAAAAATTTCATTAAGTTATGGAGATAATGATTTGCAAGAACATCAGTGATAAAATTAGCTCAAGAAATTTTGAGCTGGTGAATTTGATTTGAAAAATGCTCTTCTATCAGGAAGGTTTACACAGACTGATGATGACAGAATAAAGACATTGATCCAGTCAAACCCATGTTACACAACACAAAAGATAGCAGAGATATTAAAGAACAGTCAGTCAAAAAAACATTCATGTCCACTAGAAGAAACTAAAATGTATATATTTTTTTAAGTTTCTTATGAATTCAAAAAAATTCATTTGACATCACAAATAAATGTCTGTTATATGCTTAGGTAACAGGGAAAAAAAAAACAATCTTTTTTTTTTTAATCAAATGATAAGTAATAATGAGAAGTGGAATATTAACAACAATGTGGTGTACAAATGCTTTTGGTCCCAAGGTGATAATTCACTGTCAATGACTTCACAAGCAGAACTTCATCAGAAGAAGCTTATGTTCTCTGTGGTGCAATTTGAAGGGTGAGGTGTTTATCTAGCTCCAAACAAAGAAGAAAATATCAATTCAGATGTATATTGTACGCATATGTGCAGTTTGAATATTACCATTAAAAAGGTAGGAGTCAGTAAATTGTAAAAAATAATGTTGTCAGAAGGTAATGTGAGACCACATGTCTTAGGTGACCTGTCAAAAATTATTATAAATAGGATATGATTCTCCACCTAACATACATTTATTTGATGTCCTCTTATTTCTCCTATTTTGTAAATCATCAGACTTTCACTTATTCTTATCTCTTCTATATTCAATATGTGGTATAATGTTTAATTCAGAGGAAGATAAAGATAAGTACTTGGCAGATTTTCTCAAACTTAGATAGGTCTTCATGCAAATGTGAAATTATGAATCTAAAGAATGATGGCGAAAGCTTTGAACAAAAGGGTAGATATATCATTGATTGACTTTTAAATTTCAGATAAAAGAACATGACTTAGAAACATTTAAGAAAGAAAAAGCAATGCAATGACTTTTACTTAAGATAATTTAATAGTATTATACATATTCTGCTTTGCCTTTTGTATGTTTGGCTTTATTGAATAATCCAAATCAATATTACATTTTTATATAAAATGAATTTATACATATCTTTCAATATATTAGAATTAATTTATTGCTAAAATCTTAAGAGGAAATATTTAAGAGGAGCACAATTCATTTTAAAACAAACTATATAATAAACATTATTTTTCACAAATAAAAATGTTAATACTTTGATATAAACATTACTTTTTAATGCTAAATAATATGATTGAAACCAAATTAAAGCATCAAAATTCTTAAAGAAAAATTCCAGTAGAAATAATTTTTTGAGACAGAACTGAAATAAAAATTAATCAGTAAAAATTCCTACTTTTAAATTATGTTAATTTAAGCATGTTAATTTAAGGATAATATTAAAACATAAGCAAATGTATAACTTAATTAAAATAAAAACTAAATTAAATATATTTTAAAGATTTATATAATATAGTTCTTAAATGCTTAAATACAAATATATTGTATTTAGTTTTTTACATGTTTCTCTTATTTCTATCCTCTTATTTCCAATTGTAATCATAATTTCAAGATGATTAAAAATTCTGATCAGTTTATTTTATCAAAGTAAAAATTGGAGAATAAATGTGCATTGTATATGTTAATCATCATAGTTATTTTATGCTTTTGAGGCTTAGGCACCTCACAAATCTAATCTGCAATTTAAACACTAGAAAAGGAGCATTATTATCCATTAAAAAAAAACATGAGCAATTTATGGTATTACAATAGCAGGACTAGTAAAAGTTCTGTAGAATGAAAGAAGCAAATGCTGTTTACACAGAAACTTTGAAGTTCTTGCATTTTTTTATCATAACATTTATTTAAGACATGTTTTTTAACATAGCAGAATTTTAAGGCACAAATTTTTTAAAGTCAAACATTAACTATTATATTTTAAGAACTTTGATTCTTCAGTCTCCAGGAAATTTCATGAATTGAGTATAGTTCTTCAGAAAAAAATGCGAAAAAATACAGTAGAACATAAATCTTCAATAAAAATTTACAGTGGAAAATTTCGTAATCCATTATTAAAAAAATAATAATAATTAAAAATAAAATAAAAAATAGTCTCTTTTGAAATGTTTATACCTTTTAGCAATTTAAATTATGTAGGGATTTGGGCAGAAAACTAATTCAATAAACAATAGGATTTCCAAGAAAAAAAATGGAAAAATGAAATTTCTATATTATAGAATACCTATATTTAAATTATAATTATATTGAAATCAGCATTGTTTAAATCATTATTTACAAAAGTTTCCTTAAAATTATTTTTATATTTTTATAAATTGGAATCGTTAAAATGAAAATGTTATAGACAGATCTGATGTTTGAATTATAATGCAGTTTGACTGTCTTTGATGTGCTTGATTAACAAAAATAAAAATAAATATATAATAATTATATGAATTACACAAAAAATTACAATACTCTTTATTTTGAAATTTTATTATAATTATACATAAATGTAAAAAGTTCTGATTACTCGCTTTAACATATTGTTGGGTAAATATGAAACTCACACAACTGAAAAATTATAGTATGAATTATAATAAAATCATGTTTTTGATAGTCACAATTAGAAACACATTTGTAAGTTACACAACAATATGTCAGCTATAGAACCTTATTTTATGCAAATTAATAGTGCTGTATGAAAATAACAGAAATTTAAATGCAAAGAACTCTTAAAATAAACTTTTACATTAATATTTTGTGGTAAATATTTAACAGATTTGGAAAATAACAAGATCTAAAAAAATGATAAAATCACAATTTATAATTTTCATAATGGTATAAAAAAATTTAACACATAATAAATATAGAATATTTTGCTGTATTTATAATCAACATTTTCTAAGGAATAATCTATAAGCATTTTACACAATTCTCAATGAAATGATTAATATTTTCAAAAAACTGATTTTAAAACTAGAACAATTTATGAAATGTAACAGTTTCTTTTCTCAATTTATGGCTACAATAATTAAAATTTTTCTTAGGATTTAAAAATAAAACAATGATAAGTAAAACAAAATGAAATCGAACTGAATAAAAATATGTATTTCATGCTCATGTAACTTATAGATGCCAAATTAAATTTTTTGTATCAAAATAAATTTATTTTTGAAATAAAAATTATATTATTTTGTTTTAAAAAAATTTACAAATTCCTAATTGAGATTTTTTGATAAAATACAAAAATATATGTTTATCAGTTTCTACATACTTCAATTAAAACAACATTAAGATACAATTAACACAAAATAAGAAAATATTATCGTAACCCAGTTGAAAAACAAAAATTTAATTTTTACATTAAATGTCTTATTTTACAATTTCTGTTTTACCTAATTATTTGTTCACAAAAATAAAAATTCAATGTTTGAGAAATATATAATTAAAAAAATTTGGAAAAAGATATCCATTCCTAATAAGGAGTCATAGCTTATTATTGGTAAAACTTAAATATATGTTTCGATTTTAATATTGGATTCCACTAAAAAATCTGTGACATGATTTATTAAAAATCAATGCTTGGTGTAAATATAAATTAGCAAGACCTTTCAAAACCAGAAACAAATTTATAAATTCTACACATATTTCATGATATTTATATAATTTTTAAATTTTATTTTAAAAAAGACATTTTATTTAATTGACAAAAGGAAATCATCATAAAAATTAAATAAAGCTCGTAATAAATGCAAAATAGGCCAATACAAACAGATGACTAGAATTATAAAGCAATTACAAATGACTTAATTGAAAACACTTTATAAACATTCAAGTGAACCCAACCTAAATAGCTAATTCACATACCGCTGCTTAGTATTGGTATCATTTAATTGATGTAATGGTTAATTAGAATAATTAAACTCTTAATAATTATACTTCTAAATATAAATAAATGAGTTTGAATAGAACCCTAAGTCAAAATTCCATAAAACAACTTTGCACTGAGAATTTACAACTCAGACCAAGCATAATGAAAGGCCTGATGTATATATATGAGAGACCAACCATCAATAGCAAGGCAAATCAAAATATAGTAATCTCCCGAGAGTAGTATCAAGAGTGATGTCTAAATTCCAAGAAAACTTCACTACTTTATAGAAACGTAACATTTTAAAGCAAAGAAACTGGGGTTTTTGAATGGTTTATTAAAGAAAGCACAAAAATCACTTCACATGAAAAAATAACATAAATGAAATGAAAAGAAAATGGGATTAAAAAAAATTTTTACACACAAAATTCGATTGAAATATCCTTTTTTAAATTTTAAAAAAGATCTTTTCTTTAACTCAGAGATCCTTCCAATACTTCTTTTCTAAGAAATTTAGAACCGATTCTATTTAAATATACAGTACTTATTAAATTAAAAGCATTTAGAAAAGGCGTATTAGAGAAAAATCGTCGTCATCTTATTATTCCCAGACATCTCAATTTTTAATGAAGAGCATTTTTTACACTTTCTTAAGGAGTGATAAAACTGTTCTTAAAATTGTAAGATTGTAAAATAATGAAATAAATGTTATATTTAAGATTAATTTTATTTTAAACAAAATCTCTTTTTAACTAAAAAACATTTCTTAAAAAAATTACTTAATAAGCACTACATAAGAAACACAGAAAATAAAAATTCTATTTAAAAATAATTCTTGCTTTAATTTTATTGATGAAAAATCCAGCAAAGTATTCCCTTATTTTTTCCGTTTCAAAACAACATGTTTAAAACTTATTTCTTTCTTTTTAGGAAAGAAAACATGTGAAATGTTATTTCTTACCAAAAATATTTCTGCAATTTTATTAGCCATTCTTCATTATTTTCTTCTTGTTTAATATAAAAAGTTCTTTTTCATTTTCATTCAACATTCTCAAATTATAAATGAGTCCATATTCAGAATAGATCTGAACAGAAATTTTGGGCAGCAAAGAGTTTCTTTATAGAAGTTTATGGATGTGTAACTCCACACACATCTTCATTATGGTTATCAGGTAAATGTGTTCAGTTTTCTTCGGTTATGATGATTTCAATAAAGCCTGCATACCAAAATAGCCTAAATATTAGAATTCGCAAAAGAAGAATTTTCAAAACTTTAGTTTGCAAAGGAAAATTAAATTTATCATAGCATCTATGGAACCATGTTAGGAACCATCCATTAGTTTGTAATATCATTATTCGTAAATTTGAGGTTTGTAAAACGAATGCCTATAGCATTTATAACAAAAAAAGGCCATAGATAAAAAAAAATGCACGCATAGACTTATGTAAAAGAATTGCTAAAAATGTTTATACTTCTAGACCTTAAGCTATATTGATAATGAGTAGTAACTTCTCAATTAGATATTTTAACCTCAAGAAGACAACTGAGAACGGAAAACTTGGGAGTTAGTATATATTTTCTATACGCTCGAGCAGACCTTGTGAGACTCCTGAAAATTGGATGATTCAATAGAAACGTTTTTACCACAAGTTTGTACTCGTGCAATTCTAATTTCTCTTTTTCTTGCAAATGATAAATACTAATTCATCAAGGACTACTGTATACATTTCATAATATGTGAATCATAACACATTTTTATTTTCAATTTCCCTCAAGAAAATAAGCAGAAAATTTTGTATGCAAGGATCCAATGACATCATATGCAAGTATCTAATAATAAACTTGAAAAAGATTTTTTTTTTTCCTACATCAGGAATTGGCCACTAACTTGGAAAAAATATATCTATAATAAAAGCTGTGGATTTCTTTTTTTATTTTGACAACCCATATGAAATACAATAAAAAGTATTTATTTTTACTTTTTAATACTGTAGATGCTCATTTTTAAGAACTTTTAACAAGAATGAAAAATAACTTTCAAATATCAAACAAGAAAATGGCCTAAATCTGCCATCACCAGCAAAACAAGTACAGATAGTAACAAGAATCTGATACATTATATATATATATATATATATATATATATATATATATATATATATATATATATATATATATATATATATATATATATATGAAATGTTTTCCTATAAAAAAAATGGAAAATGCGTTTTAACAAATGTAGCTTTAAAGCAAAAATTATTACTTAGATTGACTTTTCAAAAATAAAATGTAACTTAGAATTTTTTCAAATGTAAATTTTATTTTCAGTGTTTTTTCTATAGTGCATACAAAATAATTTTTTCTAACAATACTTTATTTATAAAAAAAAGCAGTTTGGTAAAAAAATTAATAAAAAAAATGCTTTAATAAGATCTAAAATTTATTTTCCTATTTCATGAACTTTGGATTTTAAGAACTATTTTACCAGTCCCAACAAATTTGTAAAAACAAGCATCTACTTAATTATGATACCATTAAAGAAAATTAAGTTTAAATATAGCAAAATGTTAACATTCCATAAAATATTACATTAGCACATTCAATTATGAATACAGGGAAATATTTTTCTATAATTGATCAAAGAATTGTTTTTATTTAGATTAGAAAATCCAACAGTCAAAAAATATCAAAAATACAAAATGCTCTTATCATATAAAGATTTATTGTAAAATTAAATTTCAGTAATTTTCATAAGCGTTTAAGAATTACATGACATCCAGGAAATATTGCTATTTTACAAACTCAAGCATTTGAAAAATAAAAACAAGAGAATAAATTTCCCTGCAAAACAAACTGGCAATATCAATTTTAATATGTAAATTAAAAATAATTATTTATAGCAGTGACCTATTTATTTTTTGTAAAATAAAAATGAATTGCTTAAAGAGTAAATGACATGAACATCTTATTTCACTGAGATAATATTTTAATGATGCAAAATATTTTAATTTTTCATAATTAAATAAAATAAAACCTATCTTTCTAAAAAAAAATTATAAGAATGAAAATATAGAATAATTTTTTTAACTAGCATAAACATCCTTATTATTAATTTATAATATTTTACACTTGAGTCTATATCCAATGAAAACCTCTTTACAAAACTATAATCATGTCAAAATCAAAAAGGAAATTGATTTTCTAAATTATGACCATTTAACTTACAATTCCTTTTTTTAATACATAATTTTTCTTCATTTTAAAATTCAACTTACGTGCAAAGTATGGATTGATCTTCACGATCTGCAAAAAAGAAAACAGTCATTAATATAGCATCAGATTTCTATCAATACACTACACTTCTGTTCTTATTTGAAAACTACATATAAAAATTAAATTAAAACTAAATAAACTCAAAGTATTCAGTTTTAAAAAATGTTTAAAACATTTTTGTTTATTCATTAGTTATACCCTATGATTAAATCATTTATACCCTACGATTAAAATAGCCAACCAATTAAAAATTGTTTGAATTTTTACAGAGACATGAAATACAATATTTACATATATTTTAACAAAGCTTTAACTTTAAATTCATGAACTACAACCAAGATATCTTCAATAAATTAGTGGCATGAAATAGTTGTTTTATTTTATTCATGTAAAATAAATAAATAAAACAATTGTGTCTCATAAAAATATTAAAAATATAAGCCAAACTATTAAATTAAATGTTCAATAACAGAAATAGCTTGTGAGTGTGTGTGTCATAATTACGTAAATCATAGATATTAATTAACCTCTATATATTATTTAATAACAGTATGGAAAAATCTGTCACCTCTGCATGAGAAAACTTTATCCTAGAGCCTCAGCATGCACAAATAATTGTTTAGACATTTAATTAGATATCCTTAAGTTAAGCATTTTATTTTTAAGCAACATAAGTGTTAATCTATTTCCAAATTTTATTACACTGAGGCATAACCTAACATCATTCAAATTTACAGAATTAACGTAATATTAGGTTTAATGTTGATAAATAGATAAACGATATGGATTTTATTGTTGATCTGTTTTATTTAGTTCCAGTTTATTTTGCAGATATATTTTGGATTCTTTAATATATGTTGCTAACTATTTAAAAAAAATTCTGTTACAAATTTTACCCCAATGACAAACTGATAAGTACATTCAAACATTTATACTTTTTTAATAATTTATCATATATTAAATAAGTAAAGTGATATCACTGATTTCAACTCAATAATTTTATTAATACACAAATAAATTACTGTGTAAAAGTACTAATTCAGTATAAAGTGACGAGATTCAACTGCTTTGTACGTATTCTGTAGAACTGGAATACTGTGTCGAATTAGGCAAAATTAACGTTAAAATTGCCATTTTTTATGTTGTACGACAGAAATAATCTTCCTAACTTGTAGAGATGTAACAGAAATTTAATGCATGTCTACTAGTCAGCCGAATGATTATTCAACTAGTTTTGAGACTGATAAAGGTTATATATGATTATAACGAGTTTTCTCGGCCACCGCTAGAATCGTCTACGTAGTTTACATTTGCGTGTTCGTTTATATTTTGTCAGACGTTTTTTGGTACTTGAAAGGAGACTTGCTTTAGAAAATTGTGATGTAAGATCTGTAAAAACCATTTCAGACACCTAGTACTTAATGATTGAGTTTTGAGTTGAGTTTGTCGCTCAACGGTCATTTGTTGCACACGAGGGCTAAATAGACAGGGACCTACGGTTTAAAGTGGATTCCGAACCACTACAAACATCCATACTCAAGGTGGTATTCGAACCCACGAACTGTTGAACCGAAGACAAGAGCGCTAACCATTCGGCTGCTAGCTCGGCTTGTACTTAATGATGTTATCATTAAGTACAAGGAGTCTGAAATGGAATGCAAGTTTAGATGCTGTTGCATGATAGTACCGAAAGTTCAAAAATAAGGACTATGACCAGGTTCTGACTTATCCTCATTGGAACTCAGGACAAAATCTTCTTTCGAGACCCCTCTGCTTAACTAATCAAGAACCGAACTTTATGGATACACTTAAAGTTTTCACCTCATTATAGATATATTACAAAAAAAAAAAAAAAGATACCTAAATAATTATAAAGTTCTCTCCCCAATGGTCAGACTAAATATCGTTATGTCCATTTTATTGATTTTCTAACAATGCAACGGAATTTTTCGCAGCTGCGATTAAGATGACCTAGTTAGTTATTATATCTCAAATATATGAACTTTTTAAGTGTTTCAAAAATTCAGTTTTCTGATTGTTAACTTTGCAATCTAACTGATAAAAATCCATATCCTTGCTCACATTAAGGCAGAATCCGGCAAAATGTTCACAATTACAATGGGTCACTTTAAGCCAGTAATTTTGTAAGCAAACCGCATTTTGCGATATGAAAAAATGTCGTCTTTTGATTGGTCAAATTTGCCTACTTGTCAAACTGAAAGTTTAGTTAAATCCCGCGATAGAATGCTATGGATTAAAGAAATACAGATTTTTTGCGTTCATACGATAGATTAATAAAGAAATTAACATAAAACTGATGAGTTTTATACTGTACTGATATTTTGTTCTAAAAAAGTTAATTAACAAGGGTAACTTTCTGTTCGATTTGGAAGCTTCTTTTGAAGTGGAGCTACTATTATTGGGAACATGTGCCTCATTATGCGAACATTGCTAAGCCCTTAATAGACTTGACCAGAAAATATGTATCAAATGATATCCCTTAGTCTGAAGAGACAGAAAAAGTTTTCAATGCCAATGAAAGACAGTTTATGAGTTGCTTGTCACTTAATTATCAGCACCTCGTTTAAACAAGCAATTTAAACTCCACACAGATGTTACAGTTATGGAGCGTGTTTAATATAAAGAGACACAGACAGAAATCCTAAATTTATTATCTTCGCGAGTCAGAAATGATCTCCAGCACAGACTAAGTGGAATATCATCGAGAGAGGAGCAAATGCCCTGATCTGGCTTTAGGCATATTGTAAACATTTATTCTTCCTCAGTTTTTCGTAGTTTCCATATGCGGGACAGGGTCCATCAACGGAAACTGAAAGAAGGTGTGAAAGTCAATCAATCAACTGGAACGAAACTTTTGGTTTCGTTATCTACCAAGGGTGGAGCTAGATCTAGGAGATGTTGGGTGGAGACATGTTGACAGGATGGGGAATTCGTGCCGGGTTGAGAAAGGTTGGTTTGTTGGTTTCTGATTACCTGGGGTAGCAGAAATCCCGCTCCTGGTCAATGTAAAATATATATACATATTTTAAAAATGTTTAAATTAATATTTGTGCGTTAATAAGTAATAAATGTGACATCTAGGAGGAATGTGTTTTGGGTTATTCATCTATACTTCGAGACGACAGGACGGTAAGAACATCACCAACTATTAAAAAAATTACAATTTAACCATTAGCGGAGAATAGAGCCTGTTAAGGTGCTTTTGAAGAAGACTGTTGAGATGGTTTTGGCTTATCTGGCTCTAGTGCAATCGAAGATTTTCTAAGGTAAAAAAATTTAAATGACAATTCTTTTTTATCTATTCCAAGTAACATAAAAATATTGGCCAATATTCTATCAATATCAGCCGATATTGTGAACACCGATGAATGCAGAAGGCTGATCAGTTGAAGTTAAACACTATTATATGATATTCAGAAAATAAATTTTTTCTAAGCAATTTAGAAAATACAATGAAATGAATTATTTCAAAGGATTATAACTATAAAGCATTTTTTAAAGTTTTTCATGTAAATTTAGAGTGTAGAAATTTTTCTTTGAAATCTTCTAAACATTGAATAATACGAGGGTTGCTATTTATATTTCTGGCCTAATAATGAAAAAACAAATATGTAGGATCGAAATTGGTTTTATTGTTTTTCAAAATATTCTCCATGATGATCAATACACTTTTGCATGCGTTTGAACCAATTTTCAAAGCACTTTTTCCAGTCCGATTGAGGTAACTCCAAAACATGCGTTTTGAATGCATCAACCGCTTCTTCGGGGGTCGAAAATCGTTGTCCACGTAATTTATTTTTGATGTGTGGGAATAAGAAGAAGTGATTGGGTGCCAAATCAGGGCTGTACGGCGGATGACTCATCAGTTCGATCTTTCGCTCCGTCAGAAATGCCTTTGTTTGAGTCGATGTGTGAGAGCTCGCATTGTCATGATGAAGAATGATTCGCCTGTTCTTTTGCTTTTTTCGAATTTCTCCGATGACTTCTGGCAAACAAATGGTCGTGTACCATTCAGAATTGACCGTCCTGCGTTGCTCTAACGCCACTGTTGCCACATGACCGTTAATGCCGAAGAAACAGGCAATCATTTGTTTCGATGTGCTTCTTCCTCGAACAACTTTTGTTGGTTTTGCCTCGTCTTGGAAGACCCATACAGTTGATTGCTGTTTTGTTCCCGGCTCATATGCATAGATCCATGATTCGTCACCTGTGTAGATGTTATACACAGCCTTTGATGTACCTTGAATGTATTTTTCCAACATTTCCTTGCACCAATCGACACGAGCCTTTTTTTGAGCGTTTGTCAGATTATGCGAGATCCAACGCGAACAAATTTTTTTTACGCTCAAATGTTCATGCAATATTTTATTGATGCTAGTCATACTAATGTCCAAAGACGCCTCTATCTCACGTTATGTCACATGACGATCTTGCTTTATCAGTTCACGCACAGCATTGATCTTTTCTGGCACAACAACGGATTTTGGATGACCTGCACGGGATTCGTCCTGGATCGAACATCGACCACGATTAAATTCGTTATACCAATTTTTTACAGTGCTGTAGGATGGCGCTTTATCGCTGTTTAAAGAATTAAGTTCATCGAAGCACTCTTGTCTTGACAATCCACGTCGAAAGTTATGAAAAATAATGGCACGAAAATGTTCACGATTCAATTCCATTTTTTGACAGAGAAGAACTTTTCAATTTACTGTCAACAACACAAATAAAGCTATAATGGTAAATCGTCTGCTGAATTTATGTTTAAAAATATCAAACTTTCGATTAAAATCGTCTTCGGTCGCCTAGCAACACTTACTGTTGCCAAGGGCAGAAATATAAATAGCAACCCTCGTATTGCATAGTATTCCAGAGGCAGTATTACTCAGAGAATGTTTTATTTGGAATTTTTTAATATCTTCGTGACAATAAATGATTTATATGTGAAACGAAGAGAGGATATGCGTGTAATTTTTGCAAAATAAACAGTAAACAATTGAATGACAATTAAGTTCCAACAGTACCATAAAAAATAAATACGAGGGTTACTCTGAAATTTTTGAGATACGCACAGACGAGAATTTACAAAATAAAAATAACGGTTTAATTTTAAAATACAAAGTATTTTTAACACAGAAGAAGATTTTTTACTGACTTACTTCAACTTGTTTAGCGTAGAATAAATTTTAAACAAAAGAGAAAATGGAGTTGACGCGAGAACATTTTTACGCTATGATTTTCTACGATTTTAAAGCAGGATTAAATCAAGAAGAATGCGTTCAACGGGTGCAATTAGCATTTGGTGATGAATCTCCAGCTCGTGCTACTGTATTCAGATGGTTTAAAGAATTTAGAAGAGGTTGCAATTTTCTTCAGGATAAAGAACACACAGGAAGACCGCCATCGGCAGTAATCCCAGATAATGTGTCTGCCATACGAAAAATGTTAATGGATGATTATCACTGTACCTATCAAATGATACAAAAGGAACTAAACGTTGGATCCGCAGCTATACACAAAATCATTCATGAAGAATTACATAAGTTGTTTGCCTTTGGGTTCTCCATAATTTAACTGAGCATTAAAAAGAGGAGCGTGTCAGCATCAGTAAAGAAACTCTTAAATTGCTAAATGATGGTGGCCACCTCATCATTTCTAAAATTGTAACAGGTGATGAAACGTACATACCATTTTTTGACGTTCCAACATGTCAAGAAAGTATGGATCTTTGAATATGATCCCACGCCGACCATGATGAAAAAACAACGCGCACTGAATAAAGTGATGTATGCCATTTTCTTCAGAAGTACGGGTTTGGTCAAAGCCATCAAGTTGGAAGGACAGAAGACAGTGACAGCAATCTGGTATACTACTAAATGTCTTCCAGAAATTTTACAAGAACTGAATGTTAAGGGACTAATACTTCACAATGACAATGCATCTTCACATACAACCGGATTAACAGTTGAGTTTCTTAAACAAATTAAAGTGATCGAACATCCGCTGTATTCACCTGATCAAGCTATGTGCGACTTATGGTATTCTTTAATCTAAAAAAGAACTTACGTAGACGTCGTTTTCATTCAGAAAAAGAGATTGATGTATAAATGCATTTTTTTCATCTATTCCAAGAAATGAATGGCTTGAGGCATTTAATCTGTGGAAAATTCGTCTACAAAAGTACATTGATGCTGGAGGAGACTACTTTGAACACACCTAAAATTTTGTAAGTATAACTTTAAAAACCTAGTTGTATCTCAAAAATTTCCTAGTGACCCTCGTAAAAGGCAACTGGGTGCTATGAATTATTAGTGTTCTGGCTTGTAAAATTGTATTTTAATTTTTTATATTGTTAGATTATTCCTCTGAAAAATTATTTCAGCTCGTTAGATAGTTAATTTTTATTTTTGAAACGCAAAGCTATTAGATTGACAAAAATTTGTTACAAAAACAAAAAAATAATAATTTGATTTCCCCCCCCCTAATTCTTCAGATTAGGAACTTGATTTTTAATACAAGAAAATTTCAGTTCTTTCTGATTAGTCTAATTTATAATTCGTTTTAGAATACCATTATAATTTCAACTATAATGGGCACAGGTGCCGTATAATGATTAATTAACTCGTTTAAGCTATTCGCTTCCCTTGTAATATGCTGATTGTAATATAGTTCGTGATATTATTAATCTAGTTTTAGTTGATATATTATTAAATTTAATATCCGCAAAAGAGTTTAGATTTTAAATGAAATCATTTTTAAGTCCTAAAAACATTTGGGTTCAAAAGAAATTATTTAAAAATCTGCTCTGTGTGTGTGTTCGCATTATTTATTTTTTACTATTAATTCACCCTTGACAGGGAATCATATGTAGAAATATTTTACTCTGTTTTTGAATCGCTTTTTTATAATATATTGTAAAGCAAATTGGTAATATTTTCATTATAAAAGAAAGACATAATCATTATTCATATTTGTTACCTTAAATATTTCATTTTATTTTTACTATTATTTTTCCTATTTTAAATACAGCATATTTTCAATTATTGTGAATCGCTTGTGGAATACCTTTTGAGTAACATAAATATTTTTACTATGTTTGATGTACTATTTCTTAAACAATGTATCAAATTAAGTAGATGAATAATTTCTTAAAATTGCTAGTAACATATTGTTCTACTAATTTTTTTCTAGTAGATATTAAATATGTCAGTTCTTAAAGTTGGAATTTAAATATGAGCTTTGATCTTATTGTTTTCCCCTTAAAATTTGGATACTATTAATAAATATATAAATATCATATTACAGAAACACTCTTTTTAAATAATTTAATTAGTTTATAAAGAATTCTGCAAGTGACAGTAAAAATTTGCCTGTTGACTCATTAATTTCTGTAATATTTTTATGAAATCAATATGTATGATTTCATTTAACATGCTTCAAAAATGAATTGCTGAGAATAAATATTTGAATAAAATTTTAAATCTGAATTTTTGTATTACTTCTGAAGCTCTGTCTATAAAGCTTGATGATTGATCAAATATCCTTTTGAAATCGGTCGATCGAAATGCTCAACATGAGTCTTGAATAAGACAATTATCGAATATTCACATCTGTACTGACCAAGTAATCAATCTCGTAAACTGGGTAAGATGAGAAATGATTTTGCAATGCTAATGAAAGTATGTAATTATTCAAAACAAGGAACACTGTTAAACATCAATTCAATTCAATCTTTTAATTCATAATTTAATAAGTATGAAATATAAGTTTCTAAAATTTAACTAATATACAAATGAAGTTGTCCGACTTGAAATAATTAACATTTTAAAGAAATATATTTTGCTTATTTCCAAGCACATTGCAAGCGACTATAATACCATTAATAAGGCTGAGAAAATTGGTAGTGATAAAAAAATTTTTTTATTAAAGCCTTTGAATGTTAAAAAATAATTTTTTACAAAGTGAAAGTTAAATTTCCCTATTGTCGATCGTTAACAGAGAAAACTTTTAACATTGAGATTAAATTAAGAAAACAAATGAATTTGTGAGTAGTTAAAAGCAAATCCTTGGGAATTTAAAAATATAAAAGAATTTTTTCAAAATATTTAATAAAAAATTTTTTATTTGAGAATTGATATCAATAATTATATCGATATTCTAGTTAAAATGTTTTTAAAAAATCCAAGGAAATATACTCTATTCTTTACAGACATAAAAACACATATTAGGTCTGTCTTTGAAAAATCATAAATTAAAGGATTTTTTTTTAAAGATGAATATAATGAGTCCGTCCAGACGAAATTGGCTAACTATTTCTAACAAATCTTGAAATAATTAAACTAATTATAATTAAAGAAACTGTAATAATAATTAGTTTGACTACCTCATCAATATAATAGAATGTTACTTTTATAATTAAAATGTCAATGAATCCACTCTAGTTGTGGATGGAAAGATGAAGAAAATAAGGTTGCTTATAAAGTAGTATGACAAAGTTTGGAATAACTTTTTAATATTCATAAAAAAAAAAGTTGAAATTTTTTTTAAATAAATTTTGATTCTGTTAATATTAAAAACGATTATTAGAACACAAAGAACTGGTTTTCAAATTATTTGATTTATAATACTTCATTAAAAAATTATTTACTAAATGTAGATATTTCAAAATAGAAGAAATAATGACAAAATTTTATATAAAATAAATTTAAAAGTAAGCACGAAATATATATACTTCTCTGTAGTTTTTTTATTCTAATTATATATTTTTAAAGATATATTTTCCTATCGCAATTTATTCATCATAGTTTAATATCATTTCCTGGAACAAAATGTTTCCTAAAATAAAATGAACATGGAGGTGGTGGAGGGAGAAAGGAGCAGTTCTCTGGCAGCTTTGTTATAAAATTGAAAACTCCAAACATTATAATATCATTTTCAGCATGAATTTTCCTATTCTTATTTTTAACCAATCATCCCGCTGAATCACTTTACAACTACACCTTTGAGAAAATACAATTTCGATACACATACTTTTTTTTTAATTGTTGCAGAAAATAAAAATCTAACAAACTTTCATTTCACTTCCAAGTAATAAAATATAAGTGGGTGTTGATGATACATTTATAAAATGGAACAAAATAGTACAAATCTTTCGACAAATTACGTATGCACCAAAGAAGTGATACTTGCTGAAAATTAAAAAAAAAAAAAATATTTTAGCTCAAGTTGGCCTGAATGAATCTCTGCTATTTTTAGTTTAATTTCAAAAATTGTACCAGAAAATAGCTAATAGAATACATAACATTAAAAAATGACTATCATAACGATATTTTTAAACAAAAATAAATTTTTTGAGAAGTTTTGATTAATTTTTTTACATAAAAATATAATAAATTTATGTTAAAAATATATGGAATAAATACAGAAAGTAGGTTTCATACAAGAAAATAGAACTATAAATTAAATAAAAAAAGAAGAAAGAAATATATATAATATAAAAAATACGTCACACGATAATACAAAAATTTATTTAAAAAAAAAAGAAAAAAAAAAGAAAAGAAGCAAATACAATCACCAAAATTTTAAGCATTGCGACATAAATGATGAAACAACATAAAATATAGAAAATGATGACTCTTCGAAATGCTAATGTTGATGATATATATTTATGTAATTAAAAATATAGCTCGCGGAAAATTTGATCTATTATGCAAATACAATTAAAATCACATATATAATGAATATATAAATTTTAATGTTAAAAACTCTTCCTCCGAAACGTAGGATATAAATGAATTTGTAACTCGTACAAGTCGCATGGGATGAGCAGTACACTATTCAATTTGCACTATTTACTTAACAAAAATAGCTTAACAAGTAGGAACAAAAGATAAATGAGGCATTTTCGTCTCGTGTTTTTCCAGTTGCCGCATCAGATAAATCTAGATGAAAAACGTACGAAAAATATAAAAAGAGAATGACCTGAAACAACTTCCAAAAATTAGATTTAAAGGAGCAAGAAGGGAAAGAAAACTATCTCAGAATCAAAAGAATTCATGTTACTCATGCTTTTAGAAAACAAAGTACTAAGATATTCTATACTTAAACAAAAAGCAAGAGCTCCCAAGTTAAAAAAAAAAAAAAATACTCATTATTTTATACATGAAAATGTAACGAAATATTTATAGCAAGTTGGCAAAATAAAATTTCCAAATAAGAAATTAAGAAATTGAAGAAACATTAATAATACAATAATATATTTAATGATATTTGTGATAGTTAATAACAATAGACTAAATTATGATAAAAATTTATAATTAAAATTTTTTAATTATATTTGAATCTAAAATAACAAAATTTGCTATTTAATCTTAAAAAGATAAAAAAAAAAATAATGTAACCTCAATAATCTACTGATCAGTATTATTTGTAACTATTTCTCCAAAATTATTTCAAATGTTTGTTTTTTCCTCTTTATAGATTTCTATGTAATTAAAAAAATTTTTTTTTAATGTAACATTTAAAAACATTAATATTTCAGTAAATTAAAAGACATGACACTGAAAAAATTGAAATGAATTATTTTAAATCATACATGTAAAACTGGCATCAATAAAAATCGTTAAATAATAAAATAATATATAATTATTAAAATATGAATATTTCAGAGCAATTCAAAATACTGAAAAATCTCATTAAAATTAAATAAATACGCATACAAAATTCTCGGAAATTTTATCGATTAATTTAATTTTAGCCTAAAATATTTGTTAATAATTATTATAACAAAAATAACAAAACGTTACATATTTATGAAGTAGCACAATTCAAAAACCAGCATTTTTCAACTTATCCTCTTTTAATTGTCTATAAAGCTTTTCTATAAAATTTTAAAAAAAAATAATTGGGGGGGGGGATAATTCTACAAAATTTTTGTTTCTTTCTTTCTTTCTTTTTTTTTTTTTTTTTTTTTTAACGACACGTTCATTTTTCCGATTTTAGAAGTCAAGATTTCAGGTTACTTTTCATTTTCCAAAACAAATTTTTGAGTTGTGCCACATAAGAAGCATATTTCAGTTCATTTTGAAACCAATTTTTGTTCTGAAATTGATTTAAAAAGTAAACATCAATAACAACGAAAATAACGATGGAAACAGTAGTTCAATAATAAAGATTAAAAGAAATCCAATTGTAGATTTTTTTCTGTTAATCTTTAAATTTTAATATTAAAATTTAATTCCACAATTACAATTATTTCCTAAAAGTAATTGTACAGAAAATATCTATTAAATTTTAAATAAGTACTTCTGATCAGTGGAAAAAATTCCAAAAAATAAAAAATATATTGGAAGCGAGCCATAAAACAAAAATTTTAAAGTGAAAAATCTTAGCGAAAGAAAAGTTTTTTTGCAATTTATACATATATATTTTTAAAAAATTCTATGCTATATTAAATATATAGTGTTTCAAATATATAAATCCTAAGGGTAATCATTCATAAATATAAAGTGAAGTAAACTCCACAAAAATTTTCATAAATTCGCATTTGGGAGCTTATATAATTGCATTGCGATCTGCTCACAACCACATGAGAAACGAACGCATATCTAAATAATGAAATCTACGAGAAAATATAAAAGCGAATATCACATATATCAATCTAAGTCGAATAGTCATTCTAATTTAAAAAGAAATATTATTCCTTCCACATTCTAAAGCTCAAATAATACAAAAAGAAATCAAATATACATTTTATAATTTAGCTATTGGTGTGAACAGTACGCATAAAATAATTTATGTATACAAAACATTAACTTAATGTATACGGAGCAATAATCGAATTCACTTATATTGTACTTAATCTTTTACGAAGAATACAAAGAATGCAAATACAACGAAAACATTAATAAATTGTGAGATTATACATGAAAACATGTGAAGGAAAAATAAAACTAATTTTTATTAAGAAAAACAGAATTCTAAGGGTATAGTTGCAAATCTAATGAAATAACTTCCGATGAAAGGATAAAGATTCTATTTCGAGCCTGATAACTCAGCAGGATATTCAAAAGAAAAAAGTAGACAGTGTGAAACGCAGTGAGGCGGAGGCACCAGCTGTCAACTATTTGGAGAACTGTAGATTACCCCCAACATATCACACACATATATAATTCTTTTTCTTATTTATGAAGTCAAATATGATGCGTTTAGTGACCTTGATAACCTTAAATGACATGAATAGCATTAAAATTAAAAACTCGAAAATAATTGTAACATAAAAACCCTTGACAAGCAAACTTTGGATGGCTATTTTTTTATTTTCTCATATACACCACTCACTTCTAATTTAACTTCTGGAAATGTATTCATAAATTTGAAATAAAAATTATCGTTATTTAAAGATGTACTTCTGCGTCTAAGGGTAGAAATATTCGTAGATATATTGAAATAATTATATTTTGGCATCTATTTACAATTACAAAGAAACAATTAAAAATGAAGCTCTTATTTTATATGTGTTTGTTGACGATTCGATATTATTATTTTCCACATACCTTAATTCACGAATCTACTACTATGCATTGTATAAAATTTGTAAAGAAAACAATGTACTAAAATTTTTAAAGAAAACAATTTGAAATCGAACATGAAGATTTTCTTCATCGATAGATGTGCATTGTTTTATAAAGAAACATACTGTTTATTCCAAATGAATAAGAAATTGAAATTTGAAATTTGTAAGAAATGATATAAATAGAAATTATAAAACTTTTAATTTATTAAATTGTTTAATCAAAAATAAACAATGCACATCTATCTATAAAAAAAATCTTCATGTTTAATTTCAAATTGTTTTCTTTAAACATTTTAGTACACAGCAAATTTTCGTTAAATTTCGTTAGCGGAATTTTTGGTTAGCGTAAACAATGTCCGAAAACTTCCATAACAATTGCTAAATTTTCATTAGTTTAAAAATCACATATATTTTTGATTATGAATAAACTTTGAGGAATTCATTTCTAATCTACGTACACCATAGACATCATTTTTCATATTAGCGAAATATAAGAGTTACTCTTATACATAAAACAACTCTGGTTAGAACTAAAGGTCTTTGACCAATATTTATCAACACGTAGCTATTGATTAAAATGGAATGAATTGACCATTAGAAGTAAGTAGTTTGATATGTGAGTTACTGCAAACGCACTTTAAATTAATAAACTATTTCGTGCCTTGACGGACGAAAGCTGTGTTTAGGTTCAAAATAGAATTAAAATATTTCTGTATAATTTTTATCACTTTTCTATTTTTCTATTGTGACTACCACCACATTACTACAAATCTCAAATGAAGATTGAACGATGTCTAATTGCTTAAGGAGCAAAGAAAGAGAGAAAGCATTTTCATGATGATTATATTAAAATTACTTGAAATCATTCAGCCCAAGAAAAAAAGAAACGATTGAAACTTAATAATTTAACCCAAATAATGGCACACTATTCACATAGGTTATTATTTCATATTTTTTCGATAGTATCTAAGCAAATTTTTAATAAAATTATCAAGTGATTTTCATTTTGGAATACATTCCAAATTTATTTAGAAAATTATGAAATGACCAGAGGACCGGATCATTCAATGAAAAATGTGTGCTTAGCTTTCGGGAGGAGGGGGAAAATTAAAGATATTTGCAAATTTCTTTAAATATATTTATTGTTTACTTAATTCTGTTCAAACGAAATAAAGTCTCGCATATAAATCAATTAAAAGCAAACCGAATGGGATTTGAAACGCTTAAAGGTTCTTTATAAACTTAAAATTCAAAAAAAGTAAATATTTTTATATTTTCTTTCAAAGAAATGACACAGTTAAAAAGTAAAAAGATGAGGAATCCGATACTGCGCATATTTTTCTCATTCATCAAGCGGTTACACATAGATACATTATTAAAAATGGGGAAAGCATGTCTTCGTTCTTGGAATGAACAGTTTCAGAAAGGTGTTTTATCCTTCAAATTATTTATAACGAGGTATAAGCAATTTCATAATGTATTCAAACTACTATTCATAATGGTTTAAATTTATCATAAATGCTATAGTCATAATTTCGATGTGAAACATGTTGTTTTATGGGCTCTATGTTTTAATGGGCTCGTTCTTAATTCTATCTCGGACAAACAAAATAAGCATTTAGATAGATGAGAATCTCATTATGGTCATCATACACTTGAAGTTATACTAATATATGTCAATAAGGAAAACAGTACAATATAATTTAGTGTTAATATATATCTTTTAGTATCAAGGGAGGAGGAGATTATTATTCTTATTTTCTTTTGAGTGTTTTCGTACCATATATATCATTATTCCTCTCGTGTTGTTGTAAAATTTTTTTCTAATACATTTAATAAGATTTAAACTAGCGATGCGGGGTTATATTTTAAAATTTAGGAAAAATTTTAGAAATAATCTATATTAAAAATGATTAAATTTTAGAGAGAGATAATATATATTAAATGTTTTAGATACTGAGCTTAATAAATGATAAATTGATTTTGATAATGAAGGCTTAGGTTGCTAATTTCAAAATTACCGTTCGAAATATTTAAATAAAAATAATTCATTACAAATTCTATAAATATCAATATTTCTTATTCTGAAACTGAATTGCACCTGCAACTAACACCATATTTCCAGATTTTAATTAGTTTTTCGGGATAAAAAATGTTTTTGTTTTTTCATTCACTTTATTAAATGTTTATTGAGATTTTTAATTCAATTTAAAATATTTTATTAATTTTGCTCTTATTGCCTTCTTATTGTTAAATATTATATTTTATTCTTTTGAATACACAATTTTTTTTTTTACAAATAGAATACTCATTTAGTTTAGCCCAGCTAAACAATCAGTGAGCATTTTCAGATGAAATAAAATTATTATTAAATTCTCCAAACGTCTAAGGATGGAACATTTAAATGTAAAAAAAAAACCACCTTATATATATATATATATATTAAAACCACCGAATGAAATATATTTGTTATTTACAATGAATTAGCACCATTTACCGAAATTTTATTTCCATAATAGAAAATTTATTTTCGAATACTTTTTTTCTAAAGTTTAATAAATATTTCGATAACAGAAATTTTACATAATTTTCTTTATCATGCAAAAAAATGAAACGTTGTTATAATGCCACTATATAAAAACAATGTACGACTTTAGAAAATAATTTTATTGATAAATTTGTTTCAAAATATTAGAGCACCAAACTTTTATTTACAAAAATATTATGGTTGTTTTGAAGGCAAGAATTGTTTAAGCTTATTTTCCAATTTTTATAATTTATTTAAAAATTAAAACAAATATTTAAATAATTTTACTAAGAAACTATGTCAGAAAAAATGTAAGAGTCTAAAAAAATCAGGGATGCTATGATAGATAAGAAAAAATTTGGTATTCACAGGGCAGTTTCTTCTGATCGGCAAGTACCAACTCTCATTTTGTACACTATCTTGTCCCACTCTTCCATAAACATTTACATTTTCCAAAAACAAAATCCTTAGTTTGGAAACGACACTGATAAATTCTCAACACTTTCAGAACAGCGAATTGGCCTCTCATATTACCGATTCTGATAAATCAAGTTACTAAATACAGTATTCCCAGTTAGAAGAAATGCAAAATAAGACAATTGTGTGTAATATATCCCAACAAAAATAATGGTAAATTTGGTTTGTCTCTCAACGGTCTTGCCTTTGCACATGAGTGCTAATTAAACCGAAATCTACAGCTTAAAGAGGATTTCGAACCCAAGAGCTGCTGTTGAACCGAAGGGCTAAGCATAAGTATTTGGCTATTACTAGGTGAAAAAAGTATACTAAAGGCCACTTTCAACTCCTTACCAGTTTTTTAAGTCTTAAATATATATTACAGATGAAATTTCTGAACTTCGTAAACGACATTTTTTTAATTACTTCATTTTCATTTTTAAAAAAAGTTATCGATTATGGTTGCTTAATATAGAACTCACAATATCCTTTAACTGTTTATCTGATAATACAGTGAGTGATGGGTTGACAAACAGTTCTCACAACGAATACTTTCATGAAAGATTTTTGTGTTCAGACTACAAACACATATTAGGATAACGAACTAAGGTGAATTAACGAATACTTCGCGCTCTCGGAGCATGCTTTGCAGAGTTACCAAACTCAACGGACCAAAAATCGTTTTTTCTTGAATTATGTTGCTTTCCTATTAAACTTCAAAGTTCTATAATGGAAAAAAAAATTTCAAATAAAATATTTATAGCCAATGTAGACCATCAGTTTCGGTTTTGGAAATTGATTTCATTTTGAGCACCTTCCCTTATTCATTCGAGAAGTGTGAGGATGTCAGAGCAATTGTCTTACAATGGCAACCAAACTAAGTTGATATCAGTAAGGTTAGGGATCTTTACAACTACAATGCTATTAATCACATCCGGAAAAAAAAGAGAGAAAAGCAATCGACATTAAACATATTCCTTAATGCCCCATTAACAAAAAATAAAAAGGACTGGTTAATATACAAGGCTATACGCGTATGTATTATATTATAAACTTACTAAGAAATTATACATACTTTTTTTAATTTCTTTTTTAAAGTCTCCAGAACAAATTAATCGATTTCACAAAAATATCTGTGGTAAATTGATGATGAGTTAATGAACAATTCGGATACTGAACATCTTCGGATCGGAGTCTTGTAATGGATTATGTTCACTAACCGATTACCTACTGTATTAAAAGAATATTACCGGAATAAAAAAGAAGCATGAAAATGGTTGGTTGGTTGGCTTTTGAGGCGCAAGGTCCAAAAACAGACATGCTATTCTGAAAGCATGAAACTAATCGGACTAAATTCATTGAATTTTCAAATTCAATTAAACAGCAGGGTTTCTTGTGAGAAATTTCTGAGAAAACTGATTACGATAACTCTTTCTTCCATTAAAACCAATTGAATAGTTGACATTTTAATTTAATTGGAATTATTTATGCATATCAATTATTTCATTATTGTATGAATCCCATAAAAATATTTAAGGAACATAAAAATAATTAAAAAATGATACTTTACCTTGAAGCATACTTCGGTAGGCACCATCAGTAACCGCAAAAATATGGGGTGGAACTTCATGCCTCTTTTTACCTTTATAAAGTTCAATAACTTTTTCAGTATAAATTGGGAGGCGTTTGTAAGGATTAACAACCACACAGAACAAGCCAGAATATGTCTGAAAAGAAATTATTTTCATGGTATATATTTGCCAATTGTAAATGAATACAAAAATTTTCACAATAATAATAATAATAACACTAGTTATGACATTAATAAATTAAGTGAATCATGAATTTTAATAGAAATCAAAATCTTACGAGTACATTATTAGATTAATACAGTATCCATAATTAATAAAATTACGATTAAAGAAAATGTCACATTCTTGAAGATACATAGGTTTTCTTACTCTATATTATTAAATCAAGATTCTTTAATCTATACTTAAAAAGTAAAATCAAATGAAACTTAATTTGAAATCATGAGCACTAATGAAGTATATTTTAAAATTTCCTTTTATTGTTTCTAATTCCAAAATTATTAACTTAAGTAAGGATCAGCCATAAGGAATACACGGAATGCTAATCAAATTTTACGGTGACTCACTCACAAGAGATAAACAAATATCTAAGTTTGTATAAATTTAATATTATACTTTTTCATTTTTCTAACAAAAATTATTTGACATCTTATAACTCTTTATTATATTTCCCTCTAATTTTTGGCGAAATTCAAAATGATGTATTAAACAATACAATCTGTTGATATTTTATGAAGCCCAACCCATTCTCAACAGAGAAAAATGTTTCCGACCACTATTCTTTTGGTTTCAGAATTTCTGTATGGAGGAATTTAAACTATAATATTCTGTCTTTCAAATATAATTTGAAAAATTAAATTTTGCATTTGGGTAAGCTAATATTGAGTCACAAAATAATCATGTTCAGAAGTTGGTAAGGAGAATTAATATCATGATACAAGCTATGATTGACTCTTAACTGATAATGTGGAATAACTAAATAAAATAATTTTACAGCAACTTGAAATTTATCACAGAAAATTTTTACATAAGTAATTTCATTCGAAAACAAATTGTCACTTTTTGCTGAAGATTTTGAAAGAGAAACCCCAATTCACTTTCCTTGCTTATTAAAATACTGTCCAGAAAGTAATTTTAAAATTGACATTTGCTATTTCAAAGCAACACTGATAAATATAAGGCCTTTCTCAGCAATTTTATACTACAGAAACAGCAAAGCGACTTTTGTAATAAAACCTCTGTTATGATAACCGAATTTAATTTTTCACCCTGTAATACTGATATTGGCAACTTTGAAATGCAGCTGCTTGATTTAAAAAGTAAAGAATTATGGAGCTCAAAATTCGATCGTCATTGTGTCGATTTACAGCTATTGGAGAGAAATAAATGTGAGCTAATTTTCAACAAAAGTTGTCTGCTTTAAAAATTTCTAGAGGGAAGATATATTGATTTTTAACACTTAAGATAGTATTCCTGACTCAGATGATCAACTGAAAAAAACTACCCTTTGTTGTTCTTTTCTTATTTGGGTTTACATATTAATGTGTAAAAAATAAACATTTTCAAATATGAACAATATAATGAGTAAATTAAGAAATCGGCTTATCGATGAGAACTTGAAATCGGGCCTCAAATTATAAAAACTACATCCAACAAAACTCTGACTTACCCTTACTTTCCAAGGAAATACAAAGCCAATGTTCACACTAGTAGACTATTTGTAAGTTTTTTAAGAATACTTTTTATACTATTTTACAAGTGATATTTATTAGTAAACATTATAATAAATATGTATGAGGCCAAGTTTTATTTAATTTACTGTTAGTAAAACTAAGAGTTAATTAACTCTTATTAAAGAAAATCTTATGATAAAAAATGGCTCTTTGAATAAATTTCAATTATAAATTATCAAGATTGTACTCTTGAATGACAAGACTGCCGACCATTGATTTACACTAAGGCGTATTTTTCCCATGATCTAATACTTATCAATTATTTAGATCATGGGAATCTCGATCTAAATCATTGCAGATATTCGTTTATTTTAAGCTATCTTAATTTTTAACCATGAAATTTCATTTCTTAAAATAAATTAGAGAATCGATAAAAAAGGTACACAAAAATTACATTATTTATAAAAAAAATTGTTCATTGATTATCATTTTAAGAAAATTGATAAGCGAGGAACAATTTTTAACCGTTGATCCAAAAAACAAACTTTCGTATTCTTAAATTAAATCATCTACCAAAACTCTACAGAAACAGCCTTTCCTCTTTTAAAAGTACTTCGTCAATTAAAATTCAACCTTCCTTATTTTAAGGTATTCAACAGATTATACATTAAAGGAAACAAATTGTGAGTAATCAGAGCATTAATTTTCAAAATTAAATTTTTTAAGTTTTAACCAATGAAATATCTCATTATTGTCTTCATTATAATGAAAATTATAAACTGATTATTTTTCATATTATATTTAATGAGTGAACTTAAAAAATTAAAAATAAATTAATAAATGAAAGTCCTTACATTTACTTTTCGGTAAAAAAAAAAAAAAATCTGTCATCACTTGACAACCTAATATTTCCTCCTCACTTTCATGACATTAGTTTTCAGTTTAGGAGAAGGTGTTTTTTGGCCCGTTTATTTGGCAACTTTTTTAGCAAATCAGTAAAGACTAATGTTTTTCTGTCACTCTATCACTATTGTAAAATACATTACTTCAGTTGAGTTCTCATAAACTAATGTTTTAAGCTCTTTTTCGCTTGGTTTCAGTAACAGCAATATTTTTTTTAAAAAAAATTGTATAATAACATATAAGACATAAGATACAGTAAAATGGAGGTAAAATAGAAATTCTTTTCCACGTCAAATTTCCAAATCATATTCTGTTCTGAAGAAAATAATAGTTTAATAATCATAAAATATGAAAGCTACGTTGAATAATATCTTATCCATACGATTATATCATATATTAAAAATATAGAAACATTTTTTATGTTTGATTTAAAATTTAAAATTTGTTTCAGAACCATATTAATGACCAAAATAATAATATCAGGAGAAAAAAAAATTTCAGAACGAAAAAAAAAATTCTTGAGTAAATCTTAAAATTATCGATATTAAATTTTAAAAAATGGACATTTTGAATGGAACGACCAACTTCTAGCTGAAAAATTCACACAAATAAAATAACGATTCCGAAACTAAGTTACGGTGATTCTAATGTGAATACATGAAGAAATACATACTGGTGGTATACAGATATACCGAAATAAAATATCATATATCTTATCACAAACTGTGAAAGCAACCATATATTTCGAATATCCAAATTAGTGTTCCATACTACTTCTTAAAATTAATTTAAATATGAAGGCCTATGAATACTAATGGTATACTTACTGTCATGCAAGTAAGTATACCATTAGTCGCATTGTTTCCCATAATTGTTGACTACGACGAAGCAATGTTGAGTTAGAAAGTGACCCCTATGCACGAAAGCAGCTTCTGAATATACCGTTAAGTAGTAATTACCCTTAAGTGTCACTACTATTATTCACTGGTGATAATAATAAACGGTGTAAAACCGATATTACAGAAAAAGCTATAAGACACAGATACCTATAGAAAATAATGCTTACGAAAATTCTAACCCCAACTTTTTAATACAAAAAATATATAATACATAAACATAAAGTAACTTAAATTAAATTGGATACGTCTTATATTATTGCTAAAATCGTAAAAGGCTAGATTTTGAGACTAAATCGAAGGGGCCCAACTGACAGCATTTACTCATGTTGAATGCTTCAGTTCTTTTAAAAGTTCTTAAATATATATTATGTAATCTTGCCATCTACAAGAGTGAAAGAACAAGCTCGACAAAGTAAAACAGTGAACGGAAGGAGAAGTGAATTGAAAGAGATCGACAAATATTGGAGGCGGATATCAAAACTGCTGAACTCTGCATCATATTCTCCAGTTTCATTAATTACTGTTAAGAAATACTTTCACAAACAGAACATTTGCGACGAAGTAGCAATTACTAAATCATTTGTCGCTTGTGTTAATTACAAGCAAATTCTAATAAATTGCCACAACCATAAAACTTGATCGATTTATAAATGGAGGACAGTTACATGGTCAGACAAAGCACAACTTTCACTTTTCTCCACAATAATATGAATGCACATTCAGAGAAAACCAGTAGAAATGTATGATCATGATTTTCTCCTTCTAACTGTCAAGTACATGAGTAGATTTGTCATCAGATGGGCTCCATGTCGAGTTTTTTCTACTGGTTCAATCATAATAAGGATCAATAGAGAAATGATCAAGTTCATCCTCTGAAGTAAACTTTGTTTCCTGAAGGCAGTGGAATTTTCTTTTAATGCCCCTGTTTAAGTGCAGGGTTTGTTCAATCATGGTTTGATGAAAATGAGAGTAAAATGAAACATCTCAAAAAACTTTTATATTGAGGTCTGGGCCGCACAGTTCCAGACCTCAATATAAAAGAATCGATATGGCCTACTTTCGAGAATTCAGTTCAGATTCGATGTCTTCAAACATCTTTCACAAGAAATTTTCACAATATCTCTCTAAAGAATAGCATAATACCCCTTCATTATTCTGCACTTGGATTCACTTAGGAATCGAATCATACAAGCTGTATTATAAGCCAAAGAAGGTCTTATGCAATATTAATAAAAATTCCTTTTAAATCAAGAACGTTTCCATTATTTTGATATCTGTCTCACCCAATACATAAAGGCAAGTTAGAAGAGATAAGCACAGGTTGTTCACAACTATTCTTAAATTTTAAAGTGACTTCACATTTATTGTGATATGCAATTATGTTCACTTGAGCTGATATTCAACTTTTGATGGTGGTCATGTGTAGACACCATGATTAACGCTTCAATTACACTCATACGATGTAATACACTCGACGCTATTTTACCTGCTAAAGTATTAATTGGAAAATCATTTGATTTAGTTTTCAATCACACTTAGAAGGGATTGAAAAAAATACAGCACAACGATGTGATCTGAACATCCTGCAACTATTTTGTGTCGTTTTTACTCTTGAAGGAACTTTCAAGTATCCGTTCCTTTAAAGAAAATGTTCAACTCCATTCACCAAGATGCCATAAATATAAGCAATTTCTTTCCATTATCAACAAAAACTGCAAATTTTGCCTAAACTGAAATTTTAAAGAAACTACACCATACATGATATTATATAGAAGCAATTTACATCTTTGGAGAAATTTGGATGCCCTAAAATTCATTTGACATTTACGATCAAAAAATGCCTCAAATTTTTGATATATACCAATATAATTTCAGTGGATATTGATATACTATATACGCTTAAAGATGTTATAACCAAGAAAAAGTACCATCGATATTGAAATTTTAAGTAACAAATTTTTTTAACCAAATTTTAATCATATATTTATATCGAAGATGTAAATACACGTACGACTTTTTGTTCATCTGTAACAACTTTTTCCTAGTGTTGAAATTTTAACAGTCGCATTATATTTGTTGTACATTCTCTCCCACTCTAATATATTTAAATAATTTAGCACTCAAAAAATTTTTCATAGAAACAGATAAATATTTTTAAATAAAGAATAGAGTTAACATTCATTACAAACTATGAAAACGAAAGTTTTTTTGCGACAATTTACTCCTTTGTTGCAAATATGATTCTGAACAGTTTGCCCACACAAAGGCAACTTTTATAATCACAATAGCGTAGTAACAAAACACAGTGCTGTTTAAAGATAAAAAAAATTAAACAAAGAATCCCTTCACAGTTCCACAAGCTGACTTGTTTTAAAAACGAATTTTCTCAATGCGAATGTCAGTAGTGAAATAGAAATGCTTTGTTTCGTTTTAGAGCATTGGAATTAAGATTAAAAACAGTTAAACAATAGACACTATCAGTACAAACTAATCTATTTTCGGTGCTAATCAATAAAAGCTTCAAGCGATTTCAAATAGCAATACACGTTTACGAAAAGAAAAAATAAGCAGAAATTTATAATATAAAATAACTTTTTTAATTAATTACTTCACATAAACAAAGTTTTCTTTGTTCTCGATTAAAAGATATTTAAACTCCTAAACTTCCTCAAAATTGAAAAAATAAAGAAAATTTCGCATCTGAAACAACTGTTTGTCAATTTTAAATAAATATAGTACAAAAATGTAAATAATCTGCATCGCGCATTCTTAACCTAATCAGAGCAATGTGAATATAAAAAGTTGATATGAACTTAAGTAAATATCAACTTTATTTTGCAATTTGTTGTCTTAATTAGAACAAAAGTAAATGAAAAATCAAAATTTAATTTGGTATTTATGAGAACTACAGGTCTAATATACAAAATAAAACAAAGAAAAATAGAAATTTTAATTTAAAAAAAAAAATGTTGAGTGTTTTTCCTATGTGAAGAAACGAACACTATTTTACAACTACAAAAACAAAATATTTCTTGTTTTTATTACCACAATAACAAAATATTTTTTACTTTTTTTGCTTACAATGTGACAGTAAAAAAACTCAAAATTTTTGTCTAATAACTCATTATATTATGTCCGTTTTAATAACTTAATATTTAGCATGTCTGTTTTTAGTTATTGTATTTTTGATAACTGATTAGTAGGGAAAAATATTAAGTTTTTCAGTGAAATTAAAAAAAATATTTAGTTTCTCACAACTCAAAAGATAGAATTCAGCTAGTGTTATTTAATTCCGTATCTTTCACTGTATCCTCAATATATTTTCCGGTTCAACAGTTCGTGGGTTCGAACCCCACCTTGGGCATGGATGTTTGTAGTGGTTCGGAACCCACTTTAAACCGTAGGTCCCGGTCTAATTAGCCCTCGTGTGCAAAAACAAAATGACCATTGAGCGAAAAACCAATATATTTTCTTACATGCTTAAGCGGATTAGGATCTAAACTCAAGTTTTTAGAAATAGTTTTTAAAAAACTACCAATATAATAAATAATCTTACAAAGTGAGAGATGATTTCAATTGATGTTTATAACTGCACAATAATTAATTTTATGACTTGGCAAAGACTCATACATTTAACAAATTTTTATTTAAATGTATAATTACAAGATCCCACGCATTTATTGAATGTCAATAAGTACCAGTGATTTTTTTTTATCTTCAATCGTTTGCATATTATACATTCAAAATTAAACGTTGTGCGAATGAAAATATTTATACATGATTTAAAATAAATGCAACTTCATTAAATAATTAGAAACTAAGTTATGAATTACTAAGCTGCAGGAGTTTTTGAAACAATCACAAAACGTACAAATTCAAAATAAGTTTCATAGTCATAGAATGAATGATCGACTTGAGTGAGGCTTGTAAGGAATGAAGTGCAAGGAAGAAACGCAGTTTTGTCATTAAGTTTGGAAACCGAGATCTTAATGTAGCTTTCATGCCAAAATACTGAATAAATATTATTACATAGTTATATAAAAAGATGAAAGAGGGGATGACCATTATGATTTAATAATTGATTTTGAGAAATAAAATATTTAGGATCTTAAATTTTCTATTTTTACTAATATTTTAGAATGTACTAGAATATATATAATTCAACTATTCTGAACAAACTATTGCATTAGCGATTTCAAATCAAGGTTATTAGAAATAATATTTAATTTCGGACATTGTTATGAAATTAAACATTTTGATTCACAATAGTAATATTGCATTAAAAGCAAATTATTTCCTCTGGCTAACAATTATTTAATTGAAAAACTGAATTTCAGTAATATGATTTTTGAGAAAGATATATACGATATAAAAAAATACTAAACAATATTAATAACATATATTTTTAATTAAATGTTAGTTTCTGAACTGTATAATTCAGTTATATGAAAACATATATGGCATTGGGTAATATTTTTGCTCAAACAGTATTTCTTCCATCTAAAAACCTGAGTACAGATGGACAATTCTTTCAACCCTTCATCTTCCCAATAGTGATTTTTCCCTTTAATTTAAAAACCTGATAAAAAAAAAAAAAAAAAAAAAAAGATATATGAAATCTTTTAAAAATCAAATATTACGAGTTATTGTTTATTTGATAAATATTTTAAATAGTAAAAATACATTTACATAATTTCTCCACTGCTGACGAATTTCATTTTTATAATAAATTTAGTAACATTGAACAGAACTTTTAAATAACTATCAACTTCTATTTATTTTCAAATTAAAATTCCAAAGTTTGGAATTCATGAACATTTACAAAATATATTACTTCTTTTTAAATAATTCTTATTCGAATTTACAAAATCAACAATGAAAATTCTCGAATTTTTATTGTTGATTATTCAATAATATCGAATAAAATGTTTTGATTAAAATTATATCAATCATCGTATCTATCACCAAATCAAAACACATCAACAACATATTTAAAAATTAATTTAAGGAAAAAGACACTTGTTTTAATTCCATAAAAGCAATCTAATAAATATTTGTTAAAAACAAAATTCAACAATAGAAACACCGGTAACACAAACTGATTATAGATATTTTATAAACATTAACTGATTACTTAGATTTGTTATACATTTCAAACAATGAATTTATAGAAACATTTCTTTTGAATCTCTCATAGACAAAAATAAAGTAATAAACACGTTACAGAAAATCTAGACAGAGTATAAATTCTCGTAAAATATAGAAAGTATATTAAATTAAATCATAAATTCATATCTAGTGAAAAGTGAAGCGTATATAAAACAATAATTCCCTTTTCTTTACTTTTTCAAATTTCTACAGAAAATGTAGAAAATTAAATAAAAATCATAAATTTGAATGAACAACAAAACAATTCCCCACAAATAACTCAAACGTCTTGTTACTTTTATCACTCAACGCTATATGTAAATTTTGTAGCCAGATTTAATATATGAATTTACAATATTTCTGTAATGTTCTATTGGTTACAGAACAATTTGTTATGTTATACATTTGCAAACTTGTCACAAGACAGTGATCTAACAAGGTCAATTCTAAGTTTCGGTAAGAAGGAAATTTATTTTGGACGTTTTAACTAAATCTCCTCTTTTTCTCCCTATTGAAAGCCGTTTCCCAGAATCCAGAATTGCAGGTGATCTAAGTTTTAGATTTAGATCTTAAATTAAATACTATTGTTATGCTTCGGATTACAGTAGTATCAATGAATGATGAAATACAAATATGTTGTAGAAAAATTCTAAAAGGAAAACATACTTTTACAGCATCTTGATGCGATTTAACTCAAATGTCACAATATCAAATGTAACACTTAACAATATTTTATAATTATTTCAACCCAAATCACTTTAGAATTTTGTATTTGTGATTACTAGGAAATCCATCAATTAAAAAATATAGTGAAGTTCAATGATTTTCTAAATTTATTCATTTACATACATAAATTTATAAGAGTGACATCAAACTTCAGATAAAAAAAACAATCATGTAAACTGAACCAACTAAAGATTCGTCGAGTTCACTAAAGGCATTTGGGGTACCTTAAATAGGTCGTGGTCTCAATGTCCTCCAAGTGAAAAGATACTTCTGGGGAAGGAAAGCCAAGAATAAGGGGATCTTCTGATTGATCCCTGTTTCTAAATAGATAATAAATATTTTTTAATGGTTCACATAAAAAATTAGCAGTTCAGCAAAAATAGAAAACAGTTTTAAGGTCTAATATTCATTATTATATTTACCGGTCCATCACAATTCTCCTTTGAGATTGATGCTTGTTTTATACATGGAACTCTCTAAGAGTAAAACTACTTATTTTCATCTTTGAGTTCCAATCAATAAGCTAAAACTTTTTTCCATGACATACTGAAATTTTGAAAAGGGAAAGTACAGACTAATATTATCAAAAAGAAAAATCTATCGATTCACTTAAAAAACATCGATTAAATCATTCAAAACGGTGGGATATATAAATTTTAAAAAAAAAGAAAAGACAACTGAATCATTAAGTATTTCTAAATACTTAATTAAACTAAAATTTCTGAAAATTTACAAATTTTCTGATTTTTTATACTATATTAGTTCAAAAAAACATTAGTAGGAAAAGTTGTGTTCAGGAAAGAACTAATTCGGTTGCATTTTATTAATAAATATAAAATAAAACGAAAAATATGAAGCATGCGAAACTTTTAGATAAAGCTGTCAGTTTTAAATAATCTATTTATCTATTTCACTGGTACAATAAATTAATTATATATATATATATATATATATATAAGAATTGCTTTTATTAGCAAAATAATAATTCTGATTAAAAAATAGATAATTGTGATAAATACATCTAATAACTTTTATAAATATTTAATTTTTGGACATTCGCAAAATAAAATTTAACTCTAATGTACTATTTCCATCAAGTAATATTTTCAATATAGTAATATTTCAAAAACTGAAATATTTCAAGAATGTAGATGGTTTGGTGTTGCCTGTGGTTAGTTTACAAATACATTTTCATGGCAATGTTTAAAAGAACTTTTTTTTCAACAATGCCTTTATTCATATCCATGGAATTCGATAACTTATGGCCGATAGATAGAACTTGTTTTTTTTTTACCTCTGCATACCTAAATACTCAATTCACGCAATATAAAACAAAATAATCAATAAAAATGTATTTAGTTCGATTAAAGACACATTAACATTTTTATATAGTTACATGTTTTTATTAACTAAAATGCATTAAAATATTCTTCTAATTATTTAACTATATTATTTTTACTGTATTATCAAAATTAACTATATGTAATTAGAATTCATTTAAAACTAAGGATATTTTGGTTGTTTTTAATTGCTCAATTTTGTCCCATCAAAATCAATGTTTTTGATATATGTCAATCTTTCAAAATAAAGAATTTTAAAAAATCCTCCCCACACACATTTCCCAAAACGCAATTGTAACTAGTTCCGCGTTTCCAATGCTCATAAAATAGTACACTGATGCTTGAGTGATTAAAAGCGAAATAAATAATCCTTTTGTTTCTGAAGATCAGACATGTTATTGAAAAAGTACATGTAAAATTATATTATGCTTGAAAATTCTATGCATAGTAATTTAATCACAGAAGATTCTTAAAAATGTTGATTTTAATGTCTTACCTTTCTTATGTAAAAAGATTTAATTGATCAAATTTGAGATAGTATAATTGAAACATAAATGTAATTTATTTGAATAAAATTTCGTATGAATAATATTGGGGATAATAAATAGTTCTTTTTTTTCGATAATTATTAGCATTTTTTTTTTATTTTTATATAGCAAAGTTTAAGCACCATAAATATTTTATTCAGTTTAGTATTCAATTCCAGTATTCCTTTCATTAATAATCATGTCATCTCGCCAATATATTGCAGTACTTAAATTTTGATATGCAAAATATTTTCGTAATTTTACCAAAAAATTATCGATGGTAAATAGTATAAAACTTAGAAAATCTCCTATTACGAAAATGCATGGTTTTTATTTTCAACGCAGTCTTAAAATAGCAAAATTGACTTAAAAAATATTTAGACTTTTTCCAGATTAATTTATGTTATTTTATTCATATTATATTAATACTTTTTATTTCTATTATCTAAAACTAATGAAATAAAAATAAATAAATCATAATATCTATAATTATAAAATAAACAAAAAAATTTGTTTTTTGAATTTTTTTTCAATTAAAATTCAAAAAATAAAATTTTATTTATAGGTATTTTTGAATTATTTGGCCTGCAAGATAATCGTCAGTGTTAATTCTAAAAGAAAGTTGTGAGTAACAAAATAATTGCATAATCTTAGCTGTATTTTAATATCGTATAATTAAAGATTAAAAAAAACTTCAAAAAGAAAATTCGCTATAAAGTAACTCATACGCATAACCACGAACGCTTACAAAATATTTTCGTGATTTTACTTTTACTATTGCTGATTAATTTACACCTAGAAATGCAATCAAAATATAAAATTCTTTAGATTACATCTAAATCAATGGCATCAGCAAGACAAAGCAATCCTCTTGCGTTCCATATCATTACATATTTCGAGGGATAAGTAACTGAATACTCATTTCGAAATACGGACAACAGCAATGCAGTCAATTCATCACCAGGCGGCGCTTCTGATCTTGGTATTTGTCATGTAACAAATTCCAGACTTAGATTATTTACATTATATTTTTGTGTGTATTATTCATATTTAATTTTGTAAATATGTAATTTAATTTTATTCAATAAATTGTTAGCAATGCTTTTCAATTTTTACACACATTCAATAATAAAGAAACGTTAAATATTTATACTTTTTTCAAAATCTTCTACGTTTAATAATCTAAACATTTTCCACAAATGAATAAAAAACGTAGTATTTTGACAAAGATTAAAATATTTATAATGGCAAGAGAAGTTTGTAATCAGAATTGTTTTATAAGAAATGACATATGATAATAAAGTAATTTTTATATTATTAACAACTATTTTTTTCCAAAATAACCACTTGAATTTAATTATCATTTTATTTTACCAACATTTTAAAAAATTAATTTCACAGAAATGCTTGCCATTGAAGACATAATGGTGATAAATTGGAGAGAGACAAATAAAATGGTGAAATAAATATCAGTCCAGAACTACTTGTAACCTATTAAATTCAAATTTAATAGAGTTTATGCAGTGGACAGATCTAACAAACAAACAAAATTACCAAACATATTTGACATGCAACTTTGACGTCATAAGAAGTGAGTCAATTATTGATAAAGCATGGTAATTATTTTCTTGTAGTATCACTACAATTTAAAAGATGAAAATCCTTAAAGTTGAATATCACACGGTTATCTGTACCACAATTACATTTTTTAATTTACAAGTAAATCCAGCATAAAAGGAAAATAATTCATAATAATATTCTCAGTTATGTTCATGTGGTATTACGACAATAAAGAAATAATCGGAAAACAATTTTTTTAATCGTTCCACGAAGCACAAGTATTGACAATTTATATCCAAACCCAAAAGCCGCGAAATTAAAAGAAATACTCTCCAGAACATAAAATGTGAAATATTTTACGTATTTACAAACATCATCACGGTGTTTATCTGATATAAATGTACAGATGACTAGGCTTCCTGAACTAAAGCCTCGTGACGCGGTTTGCAAATGGAGGGGCATTCCCCAAGAATCCATTTATAGATCTGGATGGCGAAGGAGGGGAGGGATGTTGGAACGGAGACAACAGCATTCTGTGTGATTAGCAGTAGTCAGTCACTATTTTAAACTTATGTGTCAAATCAAAAATTCTTTTTGCCTGCATTTGATGAAAGATAATTACATTCCTGCGGTAATTTTAAAAAATCTTGGAGGTGATCATGGATGAGTCACCTAAAAAAAAAGTACTTGCAAGAACTATTGCATAAAAAATACCTCAGAGATGGCAAGAATAATTTACCGTTCGTTTAAAATAAAGATAAGGTGGGGGTTGATATTTTCTTTTACAAAGGATATTGCTCTTTTGATGCAAGCCATGGTGTATATAAATGTTCTGACAATTTTCGGCTAAATCAATCGTTTATTATAAATAAGTGAAACACATAAAAAAAATATCAGCATTCATGAAAATATTTCTAGCATTAGAAAAATAAATAATTATTATAACTTTTGGAAGAAATATCGCTCTAAGAAAATATCTAAGAAAAATTTTAAATTGAACAGTAACTCCCCGCACTACATTAAATTGTAAATACATCACCGTGAGCATCATTATCGCTGAATCTTAACCCGTGTTTTTAGATAAAGGTAAATCAATTTTTAAAAAATGCATGAAACAACAATTTAACTTTAAATTATAAAAGAAAAATATTTATAAGAGCTTATGAATGTACTTACATTTACTCAGTAATGGAAGTTCATACATACGAAATATTCATAGCATATTACACAAAATATCACAAGATATTCATTAGGTTGATAAAATAAATTTAATATTTTACTTTGGTTGAAAGCAATTACACCAAACAGTACATCATGTTAAGCTTCCAAAATTCGTTTCTTCACCATTCAAATTAAGATTTATAGCTAACTCTGATCTAAATTAGAATCTAAAGAATTCAAGTTTGTTAGGTCGCCACGCACACAAAACTTCATAATCTGAAGATATAACGTAAGGACTAATATTATTTTAAATAGTTCCATTAATTTTATGACTCTTCCGATTTATTCTAAAAACAATAAATTTTAAGTTTTAAAGCACATGTAAATGCATCAATGCTTAAATTTGGATTTTTTAACAAACAAACGTCGTGGCGTTTCACATCTAGAAATTATAGTATCTAAGAATTTATATTATAGAATCAACTAAAAATTTATGTATAAAACATTTAACGGTTAAAAATAATAATAGTAATAAAATATTTAAAATGTGGAAATATTTTAAGCAAATTTTATTTATCCTGATTAAGAACTGCTATCATTTTGAACACTTGAATAAAAATATTTCACGGAAAATACTAAGTAAATTAAAGCAAAGCACGTACAAAATGGTCAGAATGTTAAGTTCGAAAATTTCCAAACTATTTAAAACATATTATACGAGAAAAAATTAAACAAATTTGAAAAAAATATGTTTTAATGAAACCCCAAAAGCTTCTTTCACTCTAATTTAAATATCAACTTTTTACTAAGAAAACATTTACAAAAAATATTCTTCATATTAAACGAATAAAAGCATTTTCCTAATTAAAAACTTTTTAAAAACCGTTAATTTTGGAAATTAGAATGCTAATACCAATTTCACCTAAAACATACGATAATTTGCAGTTCTTTCAAAAATTTATATTTTTTAACTAAAAAAATAGTTAATTATATAAATAATAAATACCACAATAATTTTTAATCCTAGCATCATTTAATAATTTATAATTAATGCACTAAGTTATTAATATAATAATAATAAAATATGTGATTAATCAATATATTCCTCATAAATGGCATAAGAATTTATGAACTTTGTAAATTTTGAAAGAGATTCGTATAGTTGGAAAAATCGAATCTTGATTCTCCCTCCTTTAAAAAAAATCATAAATTGATCTTTAAAAAAAAAAAAAAAACAGCTCTCTCTTTCTCTGTTTTTATCTAAATCTTCTAATAAATAATTTTCGTTTTGGCACAACAAATATAATGCTACTAATTATTAATTAGATATTAACACAATGTAAGTAATAATTTCCAATTAACCTTTACCATAAAAACGTATGGATGGGGAAGATATTTATTAATCCCTAGAGGCTACTTGTTTCGTCTCTTCTAATTTTTTTAACGTTTTAGTTATAGCAAAAACACGCAAGCTCTTTTATAATAAACCTTATAATAAAAATTAATACCTAGCTAATAAATTTCAAGAGAACCGCATACCTGTTAACGTATTTTTAAAATTTAAAAAAAAAAAAAAAAAAAACATTACTCAAAATATATCTACAAAAATTTTGAACCAATCAAATTAATTACTGTAATGTTTCCACTAGAAAAAAAACCAACTTTACTAACAAAAATAATTTATTTGGGTACACCATGAATAAATCAGTAGAGTAAAACAAAACATATAAGTTTCAAAAACGTTTAAATAATTACGTTAAAATCGTTTAGTTTTTTTTTTTTTCCATAACTACAATATTATGTATGATTTTTGCATTTGATTTATAGCTTTATTTAAATACTGGAATATTACACATTCAACACATGAAAGTTTTTAGATGAACCCCAAAGTGTGTGCTACAGTAATTGCTTTTATTAAATTTAAAGAAATTCTTGTGTAATGAATTTTCCATACACTTTTTTAATATTTTATAATAATCTCCGAAACAAAAAAAAAATGTAATTAGCGACATTTAGGTAAATTTCTCAGAATCAAATAGGCATACGGTAAAAAAAGATCGATCATAATAATGGCAGCTTCCCCCCCCCCCAAAATATAACATATTTATTTTAAAAAACTTGAAATCTATACAGACCGTTATGAAGAGGAAATTAAAAACCCATTAAATTACTAATAACTAATTTCATAGATTTGTTGATAGTATTTTTAGAATATTTTCGCTATTTGTTTTGTGTTTTCAGAGACTGAATACACTAAATATGTCAGTTTGTGTGAATTTAAGAAGGCAACCGTGAATGAAATGAAGTATCAATGAAATCTAAAATTGGTGCTTGCTGTCAGTTGAAAATGATTGCCAGCCATGCATCTGTTTGAATGTCTCTCTTGAGGTACGAAATGCTTCAGATTGAAAAATTTTCTTGGCTATTTATTTTTCCAAGATGTTTGAAAAACGCATCAAAATATTTAAAAGAAATTTTTATAATAAAATGTGAAATAAATTTAAGACGTAACACTCATTATGTTGCAATCTATTGGTTGACAGGCAAAATTTAGAATCCTTTTTCTGGGGGAAAAATACCGGAAAACGAAAAGTATTTTCTTTTTGAATTCATGTATCCTTTATTATAAAAAAAATGCACCCTCTAAATGAAAATCTCACAATTGAAGTTTTTGTATATCTATCTCAAATCAAATACTTCTTAAAAAACGATATTATGTCATAATACAATAAAATTTTTATCTCATTATTTACAGAAATATTGATTACAATCTGAGATGCTATCTTTAAAATTAAATTCCAATCTATTTTTTTCAACAATCGTGTCCCAGACCCATATGGCTAAAGTCATCTGTATTTTTTAACAATGCAACTTTCTTTTCATAACATTTTTCCATTTTTTTTTAATTTTCCAGTTAGTAGTTTTTGTTTCTGTTGTTTTTTCATTTTTATGATACACAAGGCTAAAATAAATAATTAAAAAAGTAAAAAAAAAAAAAAAAAAAAAAAAAAAAAAATTGGTGATGACAAAAACAAATTTGTAAGAAAAATTATTTTTGATTGTCGTTATAGCAAGCGTAATTGTAGTTTAATAGTAATAATCACATATTTCTAACATCAGAAAATTGAAGTTGAATTAATAGATACGCAATACAATTATCCTTATTATAAGGCCATATCAATAAATATTATTTT
This sequence comes from Latrodectus elegans, assembly GCA_030067965.1. Lineage (NCBI taxonomy): Eukaryota > Metazoa > Arthropoda > Arachnida > Araneae > Theridiidae > Latrodectus > Latrodectus elegans. Next base: position 44,333,540 of record CM057811.1, on the reverse strand, counting down.
TAGTACAGTAATGTTAGAAATTATTGATCAAATATTTAATAGACAAACGAAAATTTTGCATTAATCAAGATAAATACATTAAATATTCTGGATATTTATAATACGAAATAAATTTATGCTTCCTGAAGAGCATATTTCAAAACAAGCATCAAGACATTGACAAACAAGGAATTTAAGAAAAAGAAAATTGACTTCTAAAGCATTTATAAGACAATTATCTGTTATTGTGTCAGAGTAGTATTCCATAAATTAATTAGTAGTTTTATATATCATTCATTCCACAGTATTATGAGAGACAACGAATTATGTGTTGAACTGAAGAGATAAATCATCTAAGTTTATAAGTGACATACTTCCAAAAAAAGATGTTTATATTTTACCAAAAACCATGTGATGGACATAAACAAGTGCACGCCTCTTACATATTTTATTTCGCTGATATGTGTTAATAAAAAATGTTTCTTCAAAGAACGTAAATTCGGATTACTACGGTAAGAGACATGTTAAAATTTATCTCAGCAAGTTTTTTTTTTTTTTTCTAAATTAACGCACAGAATTAATTTAACATTAATTTCTCAAAAAATACACCTGACTTTTACAGACAGAAAATACACTTATGTGTAAATATAATTGAGTCATAACTTAAGTTTATAATAATAAAGGGATGCGAGGCAATGAATATTTTTTTCATTATTCCTAATGGTTATGCATAAAAAAAGCCACTTGCAAAAAGAGAAAAGGAACTTATAAAAGCAAGAAAAGTTCCCCAAGTGGAAATGTAACAGAACTTCAATAATTGCATCGCGGAATAAGCAAGTTTACAGGGAGTCCAAATCACAACATTGTTTTTTAAATTAATTAAAAAATGCTATAGTCAAAATGTTCAAATGAAAGAAAGCATTTATTTTAAATTAACTAGAGACCGACATATTTATATAAGTTTCATTCTATTTTCAGCCACAGTTCCAAATTTAACTCCTTGCGAAAATTCGGCAAACTAATAAAATGATTTTAATTATAAATGATTAATTAACTAATTAGCTAGTACTGATATAGGCATAATAATACATTTTAAAAAATTGAATGCATATCTTATTCAGTGAATTAACAAAAACAGCATAAAGGTAAATACTTCCTTATAAAGATAGTAATGTTTCATAAAATATTTTACACAAACATTTGCTATTTTTATTTCGAACTTTATCGGAAAATTAATAAGAAATTGCAATACAGAAGGTTCTATTATATTAAAATAATATAAGAAAATCAACACATTTTTTATAAAAGATGAAAACTTATCTCTTGATATAAGTGATGTATAAATTTGTCCCAGATACCACATTCACAAAAAACTAATTTAATTTCAGGAAATACTCTTTTATTTGATTAACAAATTAAATTCAGGAATTATAAAAAAACGCACAATTTAACACCATAAATAAAAAATAATTATCCGTATGGAGAACTAAACACATTAATACATAAATAATTTAATTTAACAATCACAATTGCAAATACAGCAGCACTGCATTATAGAATGCTTTATAGCAAAATGTAATATTGAATGTCATTTCTAATACTTATAGTTTCTTCTAATTAAAATTATTCATATTTCTCAAAGAAACTAATATAACTGTTCCTCCGCTGAAAGACAGAGAGTTTCAAGTCTAAAATAATAGAAACTGTGAATTAAAAATGATTATCTACCATATTCATAGATTTAAAAAAAAAATTTAGCCTCAAAGAATATATTAATTTTTAATTCCACAAGATGGTCCAAAATGTAAACCAATATAAATCCTTTTTATATTGATTTACATAGCTATTTTCTATTCTATTTTTTTTATTTATTTTTCATTTTTTATTTGAAATATTTTTAAATCCTTTCTGCAGTACATTTAAATAGAACATAAATTCTAAAATCACTGTAAGGGTGTTCTCATCATTAAAAAGAAGCGAGTTTGAGTCTTGACTCAACTAAAAATCCATCGTGTTCACTAAAGGTGTGACTCGGTCATATTATATAGGCTGTGGCCACAGTGTCCTTCAAGTGAAATGAAACAAAAGAGTGTCATATTAAATGCATTTAATTTGCTAAAAAAAATTGTTTCTAACAAACTTTTTAGCAATTTAAATGCATTTAATGTGACATTCTTTTGTTTAGATATTTTTCCATTTCACAGTCAAATGTCACTTATTTAAACTATCTTTTATATGTAAAACTGATTAAATAATTTATATTTTAAATTGGGCCGTTGCTGCATCAGCATGCTTCCCTGTACCTAGCCCAACCATTAATTGGGCCGTAGTAGCCTAAGGTTTAGGGCATCGGCCTTTCGTCCGAAGACAAGGTTCAATTCCTGATGCCGCCATAGACCCACCGAATACATGTGATGTACGTGCTCGTTTGTAGAACCAAAAGTCCAGTGGTCGGTCGTTGAGCAATTACGATGGATGTAATGATAAGAAAATCTCGCCACCAAAACAATGTCAAAATTGAGGGAGTGGATCCTCTGGTGTTGTCACAAAACGTATTTTACTGAATTATATTTTATATAAGTCAGTAAGTAGTATATATTGTCCAAATGTCATGAGAAACAATAACATTTTAAGCTGATTTGTAATTTATAACTAATTTGGCACACACACACTCATATGAATTATTTTTATACAGAATTTCTTTACACTGACTAGATTTTTTTATGAATTTTTATTCTTTTGATATTTAAAAAAATAAAAATTTCTGGGCCAAATTAATTGTGAATACAATTATGTACTTTTTAATTCAAATGAGGTACCAAGTTTTAGAAATAAATAATTATTATTTCTATCATACAACTATATGATACAATGTCTAACTTACATAAAATATTGCTTACATGAAACTTTAAATAATCTATACAATCTAAACTTAAAGTACTGAATACAAATTTTATATTTTTTCTTGTATACTTTTACTTGAATTTTAAATTTAATTTAGTAGAAATGGTGATTATTTTCATGAAATCCTATATCAAAATCACTCAGTAAGAGATGTTTAAGTTATATATTAATAGATGTTTAAGATATATCTTTTTTGTTAAAAAAAAAATTTAATTTAAAAACAAGAAATAAAATAAAACATATTAAAGTCACTTATTTGAATATAATAATACTATCACAGAAAAAGTACATTATAAAAAAAAAACATTTTTGCTCATGAATATATAAATATATTTCTCTGGAGTATTGAATTTTAAGGAGAACAAGGGAATAAAAGAGGAAGTTCATGAAACATATGCAGATTTATTTATTAGATCTACTTATGAAAAAGATTGTATAAAAGGATTATGTGTCTGATTAATATGAAATATGATTGAAATTCAAGAATAAAACATTGTAGAATAATCAAAGAAAAATTTGTTTCCTTTGTCAATAATTAAATTATAATGACGGACACACAAAAAGTAGTTTAAATGTTGCCATGACAAAAAGATGTCTAATTGTTTGAATTTCCTAAAGAAATTACAAACTAGTAACTAACAGAAATAGAAAAATTATCATATGTGTATAAGAGAATTTAATTTTGCTTAGTTGAAATTATGCTTAATCACTCCTTGCATGTTGGCTATATTAGTTATCACATTTATGGGTAGATTTAACATAGTTTTTCTTTTATACAATATGAAAAGAAAAAGTATCCAACTGATATTAATGATCCCACCAAATTTATTCAGCTAATCAATCATCCTATTTTTCAGGAATCCTAATTGCTTTAGAATATTTACTAGTTTAGATCAACAGAGAATGCAACAGAGAAACATCTGAATAAACATGGATGTTTCCCTGAAATGTCTAATTATTTGCCTCAATTTATAAGCTAATAAAACAATCTCAAAATTAAACCTTATCAGTATGGTGTATCTGTATTTAAGACAATGAATGTGGTTTGATTGAAATTTAATTTCAACCAAAAATAATAGCTAAAAGAAATTAAACTAATTTTCATTTAATAAGGATTTTTAATAATTTAATAAGGGAAAGAAATAAAAGCAATTTTTGAAATTCGATTGAGATTTCTGATAAATAATGAAATCTTATATGGAGTTCAATATATGATAGATTATACAATAGATGAAAAAAATCATAATTATAACATGATCTCATATATAATGCTCTCTTCATTATTAAAAATGTAATCATGTGTTAAAGAATCAAATATACATAATGCTTGATTTGAAAATTAAAACAAAAAATTTGAGTGTACATGTGTATGTATGTGTAAATGATATTTTCACTCATATTACATATATTTTTAACCATTTATACTCATTGAGAAAATATGGATAGATGAATAACCCAAAAATGACCATTTATGGCACAAAAAAATAAGATTTTAGATTAACAGTTGTTAATAACTGTTTCAACTAAAATAATAGAAAAACGCAAATTTTCAATTTGCGTTTAAAAAAAGTTGATTTAATAACAATGTTGATATTTGCTTTATTTTCTTTTTAAAGAAAATTAAGTCTATCTTAAGTTAAAGAAAATAAAGCTTCCATTATGCAAAGAGTTAGTTTTTGCTATTCAAGGGTTTCAATGGTACTGACATCCATAAATGTGGTTGGATGCTGTTTATGATAGAAACATCTCTCCTTTAAAATAAGAACATTGATGGCAGTGCAATGTAATGATCCCAAGATCTAAAATAAATATTTTATGTTTTGCATTATTAGCAATTTAATTCTCTAAGTCAATCTGTCTGTATATGTAATAATGAAAGAATTGTGTTGAAAATCAATATGGTCATTCTTTGAATGATTAGATATTTCCAGTAAGTACATTTAATCCTTTTATGGTGTCAATGTAATTTTAAGATTCCAAAAAGTATTTTGGTTTCTATTAGGATGTCAGGTGCAGTATGAGACATTGTGAAAAACTAATTGAAATTACATTTAATCTTCCATAAATTATTTTATCTTAAGTTAAATTTTCACAAAGTTGGCAATTTTGAAATTATCATGAGTGGGTTTTGAATCTGCTGGTTTCATGATTGCATTCTAATTTGAGCAAAGATATTGTTGCAACTTACTTGTCAGAGAATTTGAAAGGGATGATGAGTCTAATGATTTGAAGAAGAGATGAAAAAAATAGGCACTTGAAGTCCCAAAATTGTGTGAACATCATATTACCTCAATGGTACTAAACCTAGTCCAGAAAACTTAGATTTCTACAATACCCATGATTTAGCTTTCAGCATTACAGTTTACCACAGATGTGTCAGTAAATCAGGGCAGTATAAAGTTAGTTTTATTCTTGCAAAGGCTTGAGTTTCCTCTCTACAGAAAATTAAGTTACCAAAAGAGTTTTTATATGGTATTTTTTGAGGAAGAGTACATGACTCCTTAAGAAATGTTTTTCACATTTGCAGACAATTATTATTTATTAAGTTATTCCATGTTGCCTTTGCATTGCATTAAAGAAGCACTTACATTTGAAAAAGTTTAGTAGGGAAAAGTAATGAAATGATGAACCAGAAAATTGGAAACATTATGGTATTAAGAATCTGACTGATTTATTAATATGTGAATGATAAGGAGAAGTAAAAAGAGATAAATAGTGGAATGGAACACCTTGATTGAGCTTTGATGAATTATTGATGTTAAAGGTTTCGATCTTTGAGTCTAGAACAGTTGGCTGCAAAATTTTAACTGATAAACAAATCAAGCCAATGGACATTAGTTTGAACACTTGCAAAGAAAAATAATCAGATAACATGAATGTCATAGTAAAAATTTCATACTGATCTAAATTACAAAGAATATTTGCCAGCTGTGGGAGATTTATTGATAACTGCAAGTTTCCAAGTGCTAAGGAAAGCGGTTGTTTAACAATCACATTCAAAATGCTAGATTTTCTCCTTTGAAGACAGTTAAATAAGGCTTTTAGTGCTGAATATCTACAAAAAAGAAGACATTTTCAAATCAATCTGTTGCCTTCAGTACTTTTCTTTTATTGACTGATTAAGACTACTCTGAATCATTGGAAGGTTTAAGAACTCCAATTCTGATCCTCAAAAACATACATTTCTCTCAAAAAAAAATCAACATTTATTAATGATAATTAAGAAATATCTTCATGTTTAACCATAGTTCCATGCAGATGGTTTTTATTTTCCTAAAAAGCCATCTGCTTGGAACTATTCAAATGAAATTAGTAGCATTAACGCAATATTAGATAATTGAACCAACTGGAAGTAATTTTATTTACTAGATCCTTATAATATATAGTCAAAAAGAATATCTCCTATTGTGTAAAATACCAAATCTTTGACATAATTTATGCCTGATTTGCCTACAGTTAGAATCACATTTTCTTGAATTTTGTTTGCTGGATCTTCCCAAGTAAAGCTCAGAAAAGAATGAAAACTGAAGAGTATGAAATGATATGTTTATTTCTGTATCTGTCCACAAAAGCTGTTCAGTTAGAGCTTGTAAGTGATTTTACTTCTAAAGCCTTCCGTACCTCTCAAAGATTTGCATTTAATTATGGAAAACATGATCAGATATTGTAACAGGGCGACAAACTATTTTTGCACACAAAGAAAGTTTCAATTGCTGATTACATTATTCTCTTCAAATGAAAATTACTAAAGCTATCTTGTAAAAAATATAAGGAAATTCAGTCCTCCTGCCACTCCTCTTCATGAAAGATTATGGCAAACATCTCTTAAACATATGAAGTCGCACCTTAAAAGAACTGTTGAATAAATTCTTAACTAAAAATAATTCTTAATCATGATTATAGAAGTTGAACAATAATAATTCTCTGCCAACCTTAATTCTCAACCACTTACTACTCTGTCGGATGATCCAGCCAATTCTAAAGCATTGAAACTTGGACAATTCCTTATTATTATTTCAACATAAGATCTGATGTTTCCAAAAAAGTTGTTATACTTTAACAGCAATGGAAGGAAAGGTAAAAATGATGCAAGAGTTCTAGAAAAAGTATTCTCTAATTGTCGTCTTACTCTTCAAATGAAATCCAAATAAGGAAAAATCGTACAATTAATGAACTTGTGTTGATTAAAGATGACAATATACCACCACTCAAATGGAAGCTAGGACATGTAACAGACATGCTTCTTAGAAATGATGATAAAATCTAAGTGGTAAGATTGAAAACTGCAAATGGTTAAAATAACTTGTTGTCAGATTTTGTCTTCCATCTATGGACAACAAACTTTGAATTCATTCAAATACTAAACTTTTTAATAAGAATCTTTTTCTAAATTTAAAATTTGTATACTTCAATTTAAAATGTTATAATAATTGACATTTTATCTTAAAGAAGCATTTTCATTTATTCATATTATTTGTTATCTTATCATTCACATATTTTATTTAAAGCTGTTTGGATATTATGTGAAGCTTAGTAAATTTAAAATTTTGACTTTATCTTAGTATACATAATGTGGCAGATTTGGCACAGATTGGTAATGTTTGGAGACATTTGGGATGATAAAAATAACGATCTGAGCTTAATCCCACAAATTGGTATGGTTGCCAAATCAGTAGATTACTGTGCCAGAATGGATTTGAATGGATTGAAATAGATTTGGAATCACATATCTATGACGTATTCTAATGTGAAGGATTCATTTGCGGTTTTAGTAATGTTTCAGTATATGAAGTGTTTTATTTTATTCTAAGTTTGTTTTTAAATCATTGTAAAATTTTGCTTATTTTCTCACAATTTAAAAGTTAATTAGATGTTATAATTTTATGAATTTGTTACTTAATTTGCAATTTATAGCTCTGAAAATTATTTTCTAAAGTTTCCTCAATTTAGACATGAGAGAAGTTGATTACCTAAGTACTTTTACTTTGTGTTATTATATTTAATTTATATAATAAGATATATATAATTTATTAATTATAGTGTAGAAACATTTGAGATGTTCCTTCTTGAATTGTATTACTCGATTAATTAAAGCTAGAACGTGTTATTTTGGATGCGTGTGTCTGGTTAATTAGTTACAAGTCTTCATAAAAATGTATGATATTTACATTATTGATTTAGATATATAACAAAGTTGTTAATACCTGTGATAGATTTTATTATATACTGTACAGTTTTAAAGTGTTTGTATTCTTTTTAGTAATCAAAAGAATAAAAACACTTTTTGACCAAAAATGAATAATAGCATTGACTGTAGGAATATATATACATTATATAATGAGTGTTTTGTAAAATATTTGTAGTTAAATTTGTAGTCTTTAGTTTTGTAGTTCTTTACTTAGCAAATATAATCAAATAATTGTATTTTGAAATTGAATATAGCATAAGATTGCAATATTTAAAATTGGAGATTGAGTGCAATCAGGATTTTGAAAACTACAATTTTACTGTAACCTATTGCTGCTCTTTAGCAGCAACAGGTTACAATAAAATTGTAGCTTTCAGTAAAATTGTAGTTACAGTAAAATTGTAGTTTTTTACTCTACTCTTTAGTAGAGAACTGTACACAGAAGGTAAAATGCGCCAAAGTGGCTTAACGAATCGGAATGCGTTTTCATGACGAGATTTTCGTTTTATGATTTAAGGTGATCGTATGACATGCGAGAAATTCATTTTGTGTGCAACCCTTGCATTTCATGAATGAAAAATCAAGTTTAAATAAAAAATGAAATTTGTTAACATTAGAAATTTAGCTTTATTGCGCAGTTGTCACTGTACTAGGTAGCACAACACTGATATTTTTAAGGTGGGTGTCATTGCTCGGTATATTAAAAATCAAGTTTAAATAAAAAATAAAATTTGTTTACATTAGAAATTTAGCTTTATTGCCCGGTTGTCACTGTACTATGTAACACTACACTTACGTTTTTTTTAAGGTGGGCGCTGTTGCTCAGTATATTAAAAATTGGGTTTAAATAAAAATGAAATTTCTTCATGTTAAAAATTTAGCTTTCTTTTCCAGTTGTCACTGAAGTAGGTAGCACTACAATGAAGTTTTTCTTTAGGTGAGCGCATTTGTATAGTATATTAAAATTTTAGTCTTAAAAATTTTGTTTCTAATTATTAGAATTTTAAAATTTCGATAGTACTTAATTATAAAGAAATATTTGAAATTCGAAAAAATGCACGATTTCTAAGTCTAAGTTTGAACGCAATCGGTATTGGTGGCAGGATATTGTACATAGTGACGTAATTTAGGTTGGCAAAATAGCTGTAGAGCAATTGGCGCAAAAATTTGAAATTGCGCCAAACCTGTGCAGCTCTGTAAACTTTTACCCTTGTTGCTTTGGCGAGATTCGATGGGTTACTGCTTTTTAGACATTTTGCAGTTGAAAGTCTTACAATTTCACCATTGGCGACATTTATGAAAATCGTTCCAAATGTGTACTAGGATTATATCAAACTTTTTATAACTGATATGTCAATGTCTCATCACTGAAATTAAAATATAAATAAATTTAAGAACATATCACGAACACACTAAAGATCTGCTGTTCGGTTTGTCGTTTAACAGCAGATTTTTGCACACAATGACTACTTAAGCCTGGACATACAGATAGCTGTGGTTTACAAACTGCAGCAAAAATTAAAGCCCAAAGAGGGATTTGAATCATAAACTGCTGAGCTAAAGGCAAGAGAGCTAGGATTTGGCTACCAGTTCAGCTGAAGGCTCTCCAGTGGGGGAGGATGTTCCTTCTCCTTCTTTAAAATGAAAACTAATGGCAATACAATGTAATAATTACATTATTTGAATGGAATATTTTGTTTTGTGTTATAATTAGTTTGATTCTTCCTTAGTGACTTGTGAACATATAACAATAAATATATGTGTTAAAAACTAACATGATAATTTACTAAATAATAATTGAATTATACTAGAAAAGAAAACTATCCTGATCCTATTCTGACCAGAAACAATAAAGTGAGAGAAGAATTTTAATCAATTGCCTAAAGCAAAATCTTGAAAAAATGACTTTTGTAAACTTTGCATGGTAAATTAAAAAAATTAAGTACTATAAAAAAACAAGTTTTTAATTTTTTTAAATGATGCTAAAATCAAATCAAAACCAAATATATTTATATTTTTGTTTAAATAAACAATGAGGTTCATTTTTGAAATGTAAACTAGATTGTTTTTCTTTCATAATGTGATTAGTTTCAATTTTTATTTAATATATCTGGCACCACATTTTATTCACTGTCATCAGGTGGTAAACAGAAATGGGATTTTTCTTTCACTCATAAATAACAAATAAATAAATGTATAACTACGATTATTTATATTTCCAATCATTACTACATAAATATTCAACATAATTATCTGGATATTACAATGTTCTAAAAAAATATTCCTAAAGGTCTTAAAAAATTTAAATGGCAGAAAATGTTTATTGCATACATATCTTTTATATTAAAAAGAACAAATCATTAAATCTAGGTACTAATAAATCAATACTCAGTGGAAATATGCTTGGCATCAATAACTTGTCTCACCATACAGTTGCACAGAAATTAAATATGTATGAGAAACGCAGTCTATAGTTTTACCCGTATTTATGTATTATCAAGTCGACCATTTTTGCCATAAAAATATGTCATTTGATTTTGTATATTTTTATAATTTTCAAAGTGTGAAGAAAAAGGAGAATAGTTTACTTTTATCTTCATTGTAACAAAAAGATAAATATTGCATTTGTAATTTATATGGTGCAATATCGAATCATTAAATGGCATAAATTTTTCCACACATATAATCAACAGAATAATACGCAAGAACGGTTTTATCATTATGCCACAGCTCACATTAATTGTGGAGATTGATAAGTGGAAATTATGGACTAGGTCTTTTCATTTGGTGAGAAATAAAGAAACATGTTGGCTTGAGTAATAGCCAAAAATTTTATATTAAGAAAGGTAAGGATAATATGTTGTTGTGTTTCAATTTCTTAAGACTAATAATGACCTCCAAAAATGAGCAGAGTTTTTAACTTAATAGATCAGAAATGTAATACTATTATTTTAAGTGAGTAAGAAGTGTAATCTTGGCATGTATTCAATGATAGCTTGAATTATCACTCCATGTAATGACCAAATACAAAGAAAGATATTGTATATATGCACATATGTATAATTGCCACTTAAAATTGTCAGTAAAGATACTGTGATGCCATTCTGATACCCAGATTTACTAGAGAAGTCTTTGAAGACACTCAAGTTTTTAATGTACCATCAAGAATGATTGAAACTATTACCACTCTGTTTATAGTTCACTTTGCTGCAAACAGCTTTAAAATTTCTATTTGGGCATTTTTGCCCTGTAAAAATCCTCATTTCTTGACTATGATTCATGATATGATTGTACGATTTTAAAAGCCTCATATAGATAACATAGCAATTTTATCATTTGTTAAAAATAAGATTCTGGCAAGCATTTTATATTAATTGTCATAAGTCTATCATTTGATATTCTGATGAAAGAAATTGGATTTTGACCATCATGGGTAAAATACTACAATTCCATAAGGCTACAATATTACCTAGATCAAATTTGTATACAAGTGTTAAAAAAAGTCCCATTCTTACACAAAGATGAAAAACTTTCTGCAATAAAAATAGTTTTTGTTTCTGTTTCAAAAAAATCTATTGTGAAATCTCGTTTTTAAATACATAATAGTTCAAAGGCATCAAAAATAGAACATTTTATTAAATAAAAATGAATCTATTTGTTAATGATAAAAAATGAAATTATAAATAATTACCACATTAAAAAAATAAGTTTTTTGTTAATTTTTTTAATACTAATGTATTGAATTCAAAAATCTTAATATTTGTCATTATAATATGCAGATAATCCTTTCTATTTAAATGTCCATTAGTGTATAATCTTTTACAGAAAATTAATGAATTTTATCATTACATTTAATGTTTTATCAACCACATAAATTATTGAAATATTTCTTTTGATCAGAGTCACAGTAAAATACAAAACCAGCAAGAGTACTTGATTTTCATTATTATTACCTAAGAATGAAACCTAACTTAACTAGCTTTTAGCATAAACCTATCTAATAATGGATATTTAATGATAACTACTATTAGCAGCATGTGTAAATGTTAATTTTATACTATTTTAACCCCTTTATACATTTTTTTTCTATATTACAAAATATTTAAATCACAAGAATATTCAATGATCAATTCACAAAAATGGTATGAATATTTAAATCCAACACTCATTTAACTTCAGAAACTGTTAGCATGAATATAATCAATTAAAACTAACAACCTACTTCAACAGTGATTATTTTTTTCATTAAGAATTTTTTTTAATAAAAATAAATTTAAAATTTTGAAGCCGTGTTTATAAGTGAGTTAATGTTAAAAATAATTTTTTTAGTTCTAATATTAGGAAAACATATCAATACAAGACTAAAAAAAAAATTTTAATGGAACAATTATTTCTTTAAACAGCAACACATGTGATACAACATAAACATTTACTATAACAAATCAATTTATAATTAAAAAATTTCATTCTTCAGAAACAGAAACCAATTGAAATAAATAAGATAAGGCAATAAATATGAAAAGTAATAAAGATACAAGCAAGATAAATAAAAAGTTATTAAAAATATAACTTTCCCTTAAATTTCATTGGTAATTCCATGTATAAGCAGTGTAGTAATTTTACAGTTATTAACCAATCGTTTAAAATTCCTAACTTTTAATAACTTTAATCAAACTTTAAGTAGAAATAAAAAAACAAAGAAATTATTAAGCTTTATTATTTACATTTACAAACTGGAGACAATCTGTAATTTTATATACTCAAAAACTGTATAAATTAAAATTGTTAATATAAGGAACAGTAAAAATATGAGATTTATTTATTGAATTACACACATAAAACACTAAATTAAGGTACACTAATTAATTCAAATTTTATTTATCATTAAGTGAATTTAAGTATTGTACTTACATATATTAATCCAGAAAAATACCGGTCTTTAAGATTATGTAAAACAGATGCTTCATTTAAACATGTTAATTCTGCCATATCTTCAACCTTAGAAAATCGTGGGGGGTTCATTTTCTGAACATCATCTTTAGCAACAACACACCTTTTATTCGTTTCGATGATTTCCACTTCTAATTCATCAAGTCTTTCTTTTTTTATACTTGCAGCAACAAAACCATTCACTTCGTGGGGTATCCAAACCAATTTTTTTGCAGTCCATTCGGCTTGAGCAGTAGGATCATTAATGAAATTTCGATCCACTACAAGATACTTTAACTCCGGATCATTCATATCATAATATAATCCAGGATCAGCCATTTTCGTATAAATTAATGTCACAGAATAATTTTGCGAATTTATTTTTCAGCAGCTAATCCTCTAAGTACCGTGCTCCACAAACTCATAGAAAACCAAACCCGAGTAGGTATAACCATGAGTGTACACACAAGACACTTTCTTTCCCGGAGCGATAACTACCTACCTACTCGCTAAGCTTCTAACTGATTCCCTACATTTCACCCAAAAATCCCTAGAAGCAGAAATAGTTTTAAAACGGAAGAATGAAAAGAGAACAATGAAGTAAGGAGATTTTTCCTTATCCCAATACGCAAAGGGAAAAATATAAAAGTTTAGGGAAAAAGAAATAGCTTTTTTTATTTTCTTTCTTTGGATTTATATATTTGAGTTTTATATTATATTCATGTCTTCATAAATATTATTGTGCTTGATAAAATTTCAAAATGAATTTCAATGATTTCGAATGTATTCTAATATGATCTAAAATCTTGAGAAACCTAGAGACGCTTAATCATGATCGAAAAAAAATAGGTAAAACCAGTCAACATTCATGAAAAGTTCTTAATTCTAATTTTACTTTGTCTCTCTTTTCATGTATTTCAGTAATTATTCTTTGGAATCAAAATTGCAGTCATGAGAATATCTTTCATATTTTTAAATGCTAGAAATTGAAAAAATAACCAATTATTCAGATAACTAAACGATACGATTACTTGATATCTCAATTCAAAGCGCTCGAACCTGCGCGTTAATAACATATGATGTCACAAATAGTGGTTATAGTGTCATTCCCAATAACACAGTATTACATAGCCTGCATAATAACTGATCCTACTGTAGGAATTACTAAGAGTAGAAATTACTAAGAAATTGGTGGTTGGTTTTGATTGGTGAGAAAAGTCACGTGTAATAATAAGTGATCATTGTGTTAAAATTTCGGTTATTCGCCAGCGAACAAATTTCCCTGGCATGTCGAAAAGAAAGTCTGAAATGACATAAACGTTACAAAATGGGTGCAGGAACGACGATTTGAAATACCCAACAAGTTTAGCCGGGACGTCGATAAATATAATGGCACCTTTTTTATGAGGAAAGTGAGATTATATAATTCGTCCAAAGTTCTTATTTAAGAAAATAATTATAAGTATATGTGTTTACAAGGGTAAACAATGATTTTTATGTAACGTTTTAGGTCATTAGTTGAAAGTAATATTAAATGATTATACACTGAAGTAACAAGATTAGATTAATGAATATTTTGACAAAACTATATTTATTAAAACTCAATTATTAAAATATTGAAAAAGAGCAAAACAATTTCGGTCAGGTATAATAACAATGAGATTTAGAAGCGAATTCTTATATAATGACTGAAATGTAAGCGATAAGAGCCATGGCGGAGTAATTTAATATTCTGCGATAAAGTTCATTTTTTGAATTGAAGTATGTTTTAAAATTTAATCTGTTTTTCTATGATATATAAATTGGCTGTAAGTTTTATATGCATTCTTTCATAGGTAAGAGATGAAAATAAGATCGAAGAGATGAAAATAATATTAACGGTAAAAAAATCAGCTTATAAACAATTTAAATACACTAATTAATAAAAGCTTTATAAAGAAATAGGAGCATTTCTCTCTCACAATATTTTTTAAAATCATGTTTTTTTTTTTTTTGTTTCAGACAAATATCAATTAGGAAATTTTATTTGCTTAGCAACTAGAAAATTGTTTTGAATATCTTATTTAACATATTTCTTGTAATTTAATGAAATTTAATTTAAAAAGGGGGATTTCATATTCATTCAGAAGAGGAAAAATATTTAACTTGATAACTATTACTATATTATATATTTCATCATATGTCATTTAATTATATAAATTTTAGTACACAATAAAAAAATTTTTTATCATACTGAAATTTATTATGAAATTGCATTATAAGCTTAATTATCTATATTACTATGAAATATGAATTAATAAGGAAAGAAAATATTAAAGTTGGTTTTTAAATTTAATAATTATGATAAATTTAAACCATTATCAATAGTAGTTTCAATACATTATGAAATTCCTTATACCTCGTTATAATTAATTTGAAGGATAAAGCACCTTTCTGAAATTGTTCATTCAAAGAAAGAAGACATGGTTTCCCCATTTTTAATAATGTATCTATGTGTAACCGCTTGATGAATGAGAAAAATACATGCGGTATCGGATTCCCCATCTTTTTACTTTTTAACTGTGTCATTTCTTTGAAAGGAAAAAATGAAAATATTTACTTTTTTGAATTTTAAGTTTATAAAGAACCTTTAAGCGTTTCAAATCCTATTCGATTTGCTTTTAATTGATTTATTTGCGAGACCTTATTTCGCTTGAACAGAATTAAGTAAATAATTAATATACTTAAAAAAAATTTTAAATATCTCTAATTTTCCCCCTCCTCCCGAAAGTTAAGCAAATATTTTTCATTGAAGGATCCAGTCCTCTGGTCATTTCCTAATTTTCTAAATAAATTTGGAATGTATTCCAAAATCACTTGATAATTTTATTAAAAATTTGCTTAGATACTATCGAAAAAATATGAAATAATAACCAATGTGAATAGTGTGCCATTATTTGGGTTAAATTATTAAGTTTCAATCATTTCTTTTTTTTGTGCTGGATGATTTCAAGTAATTTTAATATAATTATCATGAAAATTATCTCTCTCTCTCTCTCATTGCTCCTTTAGTAATCGGACATCATTCAATCTTCATTTGAGATTAGTAGTAATGTAGTATTGTCACAATACAAAAATAGAAAAGTAATAAAAATATTACAGAAATATTTTAATTCTATTTTGAACCTAAACAGCTCTCGTCCGTCAAGGCACGAAATAGTTTATTAATTTAAAGTGCGTTTTCAGTAACTCACATATCAAACTAGTTACTTCTAATGGTCAATTCATTCCATTTTAATCAATAGCTACGTGTTTATAAATATTGGTCAAAGACCTTTAGTTCTAACCAGAGTTGTTTTATGTATAAGAGTAACTCTTATATTACGCTAATATAAAAAAAAGATATCTATGGTATACGTAGATTAGAAATGAATTCCTCAAAATTTATTCATAATAAAAAATATTTGTGATTTTTAAATTAATGAAAATTTAACAATTGTTATGGAGGTTTAAGGACATGGCTTACGCTAACCGAAAATTCCGCTAACGGAATTTAATGAAAATTTGCTGTGTATTAAAATTTTTAAAGAAAACAATTTGAAGTTAAACATAATTTTTTTTATCGAAAGATGTGCATTGTTTATTTTTGATTAAATAATTTAATAAATTAAAAGTTTTATAATTTGCATTTATATCATATTTTGCAAATTTCAAATTTCGACTTCTCATTCATATGGAATATAGTACATTTCTTTATAAAACAATACATATCTATCGATTACTAAAATTTTTAAAGAAAGCAATATGAAATCAAACAAAAAATCTTCATGTTTGATTTCAAATTGTTTATTTTTAGTTGTTTGCGTATGTAATGTGTTCTGTATCCTCTTAAAATGTAAATTCTTTTATATTAAATTTGGCCTCCCATCTGGGGAATTGTATTGCCCGGAACGTGCAGTTCTTGAGGGAGGGCAAAGTTACAGATTTATAAATAATTACTGTATTTGTCTTAAAATATCTCAGACCGATCGGAAATACTCACATTCCGGTCAAAAATTGCGGTATTTAGACGTGTTATACGTTAGTTAAAACTTGGTTTTCTAATGATTTGGTTTCTTGGTGATGTTTTAGCGAGAAAACTTGGTATCTTGGCGAGATTTTTGCGACTTGGAGAGAAATAGATACTTTTGGAAACATCCGTCACCTAGGATCAATATTTAACGATATAGCCTACAAGCTTCCAGAACCTTGGCGAAACAGGTAGATTTCTCCACCGAATCAGGTATAAATACCGCAGCCCGACCTAGAAGGCAGGAAGTTTTCTGAAGACAGTCAGTGATTGAAGACATTTAGTCGTGATTGCTTGTCTAGAGAAGCTGTTCTCTGTCTGAGTTATTTGAGACCTGTGATTGGAAGCTGTTGCTTATTGTATCTGACAAATTGTAGCTGTATAATTGTGATTATTATAGTTGGAATATCTTATATGTAGTTGAATTTTTTGCGAATAAGTCTTGTGTACATTAAGTGATTGCTTTATTCAACTCTCAATCGACACGAACCCCAAAGCTCGGTACAACTGGTGTCAGAAGTGGGATTAAAGTGTTGATGCAGCGTGTCACAAGAAAAATGGATATGGATTTAATGAAAAGTCTTCTCGAAAAATTAGCGGAGCAGATATCTGACATGAAAGCTGGACCGGAGGAGATGAAAGCTGACAGGAAGAGATGAAAGCTGGCAGGAAGAGATGAAAGCTGGCAGGAAGAGATGAAAGCTGGACAAGAAGAGATTTAAAACGAGATGATGAAAGAGATAAAATCTGGACAGGAGGAGCTTAAAAATGAACTTAAAAAGGACATTGAAAGTGTTAAAAAAGAATTCTCCAATATCATTCAGGAGAAGATGAATGCAATGGAAGATAAGGTAACTTCAGTTGAAACTAAAGTTTTGGAGATAAAAGAAAACGTTGAAGAAGCATTAGACAATATGAATAAGGAGGCTGAAAGCTTGAAAAAGCAAATGTCAAATAGACATGACGAACCCAACGTGGCATTCATGCCTTTCATAGCCACGATTAAACCCTCAACATTCGATGGAAAATCATCCTGGCAAGTATACAAGACCCAGTTCATAATGGTAGCGGAAGCTAATGGATGGAATCCCCGAGCCCAAGCTTTTCATCTGGCGGCTTCTTTAAGAGGCGACGCTGCCGAAATCCTCGAGACGCTTTCGGAAGAGCAAAGGAACGATTTCCAAGTCCTATAAAATGCGCTTGAGCTGCGGTTTTGAGAAAAGTGCACTAAAGATATAGCAAACTACAGTTAAAGTCCCGATATCAAAAAGCGAGTGAAAGTCTGTAAGAATTGGATGCCGATATTCAGCGACTTTAACATCTAACATTTTCGGACTGCCCAGCTGAGACACGTCAAGATCTGGCTCTCCATCACTTCATCGATAGTATGCGGGATCCGGAGATACAGAAAATACTTAGACTCGCCGATGTCAAAAATATTGGATCTGCCCTAGTCTACGCACATAAGATAGACGCTGCTCAGCAGGCCACGCGTAAAGATCGGCACTCAATCAGAGCTGTCTCTGCTACTGATACGGACTATGATCTAAGAAAGCAAACTGAAGATCTGTGACGAAAATTCCGTAATTTAGAATTAAGTAAAGGGGGCAGAAACACGAATATTCAGCATTGAACTTGCACACGGACACGTCCTTAGAGACTACTCGAAACCAAATGATGGTGGAAATGATCTTCCACCACAGCAGAGAAACAAATATGTGGCCATCTCGCGGGGCAGAGATGTCCAGAGAGTCAGAAGCCCCATTTCAAATTGTTTTACATTTCTTCCGTAATTGGCAGTGGCAACGGACTTTTCGTTACGGTACATGTCAACAAAGTTCCCTGCAGAATGATAATCGATACTGGAGCCAACGTAACTATCATTAGGACAGATTTGACTAGCAAACATGGTGAGAAATTCATCTGGACGCCGCCCTGCATTACTCTCCAAACTGTGACTGGAGATAAGATTAAAGTGCATGAAAAAGTCAATCTAAACATTGCATTTGGTAATGCCGTGTACCATCATATGGCATATGTCGCTGCTATAAATGACGAATTTATTCTCGGATTGGATTTCCTCGAAGAAAAACCCTTTCAAGTTAGATTTTAAGAATAATGAATTATACCCAAGTTCTGGAGACATAGCGGTTTTTAATATTCAGATATTAAAACAGTCTATCATATAACTGCAAAGTGTGAAACAACATTACCACCAAAAACTGAGACAATAGTTTCCGGAGCTCTTTCAGAAGATAATAATTTTCATTGTGGATTAATTGAATATCCAGATTCTGACAACATCGTTAAAGGATTACTAGTGGCTTCTTCATTCGTTGACTTTTCCCGAAATGTAATCCCGGTAAGAGTTGCTAACCTAAGCGATAAGGCCAAACTAATAAAAGAAGGAGAAGTGCTGGCGACTTGTATGACCTGCAGTGACCTGCATTAACCGAAATTGTCAAGCCACACTATCTAAGCCTCCTGACACTCTAATTAATGAACTCCTTCAGAGTGCAGAGTTAGATGATAAACAGAGGAACGTTGCAGGAAATCTATTATTAGAATTTGGAGATCTTTTTCCAAGAAATCAGATGATGTTGGGAGAAACAAAATGACGCAGCACCGAAGCGAAACAGGAAATCATCTACTCATTAAACAACATCCGAGAAGACTACCATTCCTAAGCAGGAAGAGGGAAGAGGTGGATACTCTTCGGAGGGAAATGGATCAGAATGACATTATTGAGCCATCAGAGAATCCTTAGGCTTCACCTATTGTTTTAGTTTGGAAGAAAGATGGTTCTACCCGATTCTGCGTTAACTATCGTCGGTTAAACAACATCTCTAAAAAAGATAGTTACCCTCTTCCTAGGATTGACTATACTCTTAATGCTTTATCTGGAAATTAATGGTTTTCGACTTTAGATCTAAAGAGTGGTTATTGGCAAGTAGAGATACATCCTGAGGATCGAGAAAAGACTGCGTTCAACACAGGACTAGGACTTAAGCAGTTCAAGGTTATGCCATTTGGACTTTTCAATGCACCTGCAACGTTTGAACGCTTGATGGAGACAGTATCACGAGGACTTTCCTACGAAGCCTGTTAGGTATATTTAGACGATATCAACATTCAAGGGCGCACATTCGAAGACCATTTAAGAAACATCTGAAAGGTGTTGGAAAAATTAAAAATGGCCAACCTGAAGCTAAATCCTTGCAAATGTAATTTATTTCGACGTGAAGTAAGCCATCTAGGACACATTATCTGTACTGAAGGTGTAAGAACAGATCCTGAAAAGATCTCTGCAGTTAAGGACTGGAGTCATCCAGAAGATGTCCATCAATTAAGAAATTTTCTTGGACTATGCACGTATTACAGGAATTTTTTCAAGGGTTTTTCAAGTATTGCTAGACCCCTTCACAAGTTGACAGAAGTTAAACAAAGATTTCTATGGACAGATGATTGTGAGAAAGCTTTTAAACAGCTGAAGGAGGCGTTGATATCTTCACCCGTTCTTGCCTATTCTCAGCCCGAAAATTATTCATTTTAGACTCAGATACCAGCAACGAAAATATCGGATCTGTTTTGTCGCAGGAAATTGATGATAAAGAATTTGTCATTGCTTATTGGAGTAAACGTCTTTCGAAACGGGAGTGAAATTATTGTACAACCAGGAAGGCATTGCTAGCAATCGTTAAAGCCATAGAACATTTCCACCATTATCTCTATGGAAGAAAGTTCTTGCTTCGGACAGATCACGCATCCTTAACCTGGCTTTTAAATTTTAAAAATCCAGAAGGACAAGTAGCCAGATGGATTCAACGAATCCAGGAGTTTCACTTTGAAATACGTCATCGCAAAGGAACTCTTCATGGAAATGCTGATGCATTATCAAGGAAAGCGTGTAATGAAAGCAGCTGATATTGTTCTAGAGTAGAGAAGAACTATCTATTAGTAAATCCTTCGGTACGCCAAGTTACTGTTTTACCGACATCGAAACCAGACCCATGGAGTGATAAAGGACTTAGAGAAGCCCAAAAAATATATTATACAGGAAATGGGAATCCGATGATGGTTTAACTTCAAATGGCAGCTTGTTCTTCCAAAATCAAGAATTTCAGATCTTTTGAAAGAATTGCATAGTAGCTCAACTGGAGGTCACTTTGAAGTAATAAAGACTCGACAGAAAGTTCCAGAACGCTCCTACTAGAGCAAAACTAGACAAGATGTAGAAAAATTGTACCAATATTGTGATGACTGTGTGGCACGTAAGTGACCAAAGAAACGCAACAGAGGAAGGTTGCAGCGGTACATCGTAGGAGCACCTTTTGAGCGGATAGCATTGGACATTTTGGGTCCTTTACCACGATCTTCAAATAGCAACAAATACATTCTAGTTGTCATGGACTACTTTACTAAGTATACTGAAGCGTTTTCAATCCACGATCAAGAAGCGACAACATTAGCCGAGGTTCTAGTGCAGCAATGGGTTTCCAGATTCGGCACACCCTTACAAATTCTTTCAGATCAAGGAACAATTTTCCCCTCTGCTGTGTTTAAAATAATGTGTCGAAAACATTATCAAAATATAAAAAAAGTTAAGAAATTCACTTACACACACACACATGAAGTTTCAATAAGTAAGCAGTCATCAGTCAAAATGTAATATATTCGCAATAGTAAAAATTCAAAATATCATGTAAATAAAGTTTCATTACTTTAATAGAACAATGAGGTTTCAAAGTCAAATGAAATGTCACAGTTTCTTTACTTTCTTCTCTGTGAATTCAGCGGGAATTAGCGATGATAGTCTTCATCAACGAACTCCCCTATTATTTGTGCAGGACCTAAATTGTCACTCGCAAAATCCTATATTATGACGTTATCTTTAGTCTCTGCTTCGGCAGCGTTTCGCTGGCGATAGTTTTCCAGCGAATTCCTACTCGATTGCTGCTTACCTTGTTGTTTAACACACCTATTTTGTGACGTTTTCTGACATCACTCTTTCATCCCTTTTTTGGCGAATTTGCTCTCGTTTGC
Source organism: Latrodectus elegans (assembly GCA_030067965.1). NCBI lineage: Eukaryota > Metazoa > Arthropoda > Arachnida > Araneae > Theridiidae > Latrodectus > Latrodectus elegans. The sequence continues at coordinate 44,311,449 of CM057811.1, read as the reverse complement.
TACCGTTTTTACTTTTGGGTTAATAGAAGAGGAGCTTATTAGCCTGGTTCCAGATTTAAGTTTTATCATTGAATTTGGCTAAGTTTTTTCTTTTTATAACGCATATTTTTTGTCAACAATATAAGAATATCTTTTTGTCTTAAAAATGCTACATATGAAAAATATTGCTTATAATATTCTACACTGCAAGCAAATTATTTTGCCGAAAACATTTATTAGAAACTATCCAGGTTATAATTTTCGTTAATATTTTCGGCATTGTTGTGAGAAGTATAATACTAATAAAGATATTTGATAAAATATTGTTTTCGCATTAAGTTCTTTTTTTAATATTTTATTGAAAACAATTGACTAAATATTATTTTTGCTAAATAAATTATAAATTAAAGAATTTTATCTGCTTTATTTTAATAGTAAGAGTGGTAAATTAAAGTGTTATCATACGTTATGTTTTACAAAAATGCATTGATAAAGATGATAAAATTATTCATTTAGATTATTTAATTAATTAAAGACAATCATTCAATTTTTCACTCAATCAATAGGTCATGAAATCATTATATTAATTATTTCGTTTGCGAAATGATTTTATTAAGCAATCAGCAATGCAAATGATTTAAATAATGTTTCAGAATTTTTTTAAAAAAGGTTTAAAATAAATTATTAATTCTTAAATGCTTAAATTTTGTTTATTAGGAATTTAAATACCGAATTCCATTTTAAATATTAAATTACAAATAAAATAAACAGAAGTAAAATTATATGTTTGTAATTTTTGTAGTTATTTAATTTTAAATGAAGCAACTTATGTAATTTTAATTTATTATTTAGTACATTGATTTCAAGAGCAATAAATAAAAATTATTTTTTAATGTATATGGTTTCTAAGTTTGTTTTAAGTATACTTTAATGGGATTTTTTTTCAAATGACTTATTACAGATTTTATAAACTGCTTTTCACCGTATATCTTATAAAATGCTCTTAAATGGGCAAATACACAAATGTTGTATAATTATTGTAACAAAATTTGAATTAAAGTTTTTTTTTGATATTTGAATTTTTTGTAGTATACTAGAATATTACATGGTATATATTCAACTATGATTTGAAACTGAACCCATAGATTGCTTTTAAAGAAGGATACTTAACTCTGCTTATCCTCATTCACATGCATCTCTCACATGTAAAAAAAAAATTAAATTTGTTTTTAAATTTGGTCAAGTGTAGAAAATAAAGTATGAAAAATATATATAAGTATGATATATTCCTCCCAAGAGATTTTTTGCAAAATCTGCTGTGCTTTGTTTTGATTATAGTGTTTCTAGTTTTCCCTTTGGTATTGCCAATTTGAATTTTTTGTTGTTGCCATGTTTGGTTTTATGTCATTTTGAATCATATGTATTGCTTTTTTTAAGTGAAGAAGTATTAGAATTGCTTGGCGATGAAAAAAGTCGCAAAGATTGTCAATGTGAGATGTATCCCACTTGTCCCGAAAAATGTAAATCTGTCATCTGTTCTATGACAACAAATTCAACTACCATCTTATGTTTATGGAGATGCAAATAAGATAAATTTATAAATTCAAATATACTTATCTTTTCTCTTAGGCTATTATAAGTTTACCAGTTTCAGATTTTATCAATTTTATAAATTACATTTAAAAATATTTCCTAATAGTTTTTTTTTTTTTTAAATATATATTTTTAATTTTGCTATTTTTGAAAAATAATAAGCATGCATTTTTAATTTTATGAAACTTTAAATTCTTTTCAGACTGTATATTAATTTTTTAATTATTAGACATTTTTCATACTTTAACAATATTGAATTATTTGAAAAGTTTATTACATAACATTGAAACAATAAAATTATTTAATTTGTAATTAAGAAGTTATCTTTGAATAATATTCAAATATTAAAATTTCCTGTGTAATTTTATAGATTATACAAATGGAATTGTACATTAAGATTTGAAAAAATGATTTTTGTATTTAGTTATGCTTATTTTTTTTATACATTTTATATTTTTAGCTCCAAAGAAAAGATTTTATAAAAGTATTCATATTTCTGAAGCAGATGGTAATATATACTTTTGAGTTCTTTTGAAAAAAAATGAATTTGTTTTCATTTTGTGTGTTTATTAAATAAAACATTTTCTTTTAAGGGAAATATGAAATAAGTCTAGATAAAAGAAGATTGAAAACCCCATTAGGAAACAGACTTTTACTTCCAAATGAAGCTTTAGCAGTAGCAGTTGCAACAGAATGGGATATGCAAAAAGACATAATACAACAGCATAACATGCATATCGTGAGTATATTTTAAAGAAAATAATTTGTATTTATATTTTTAAATTGAAGAAAGTTTAATCTTATTTTTGAACAAATATTATTTGGAAAAGATTCTTAAAAGATTTTCTAAATTTTTTTAATAATATTTGGACAAAATAAATTTAATTGCTTTGTATATAACAAACACTAACAAGAACTTCATATTTTTTAAATTGCTTATGGTAATAAAAAGAAAAATTTTTCTATATAAAATATTGAATTGTTTTATGTATTATGTACTGATATAAATATTCTGCTGATAATCTATCCTCTTTATTGCATAGTTTTAACCCAGTAGAAATTAGTGGTTATGTGGGGTGACTAGTTTATCCCAATCAATTTGATTAAAAAATGAGCTATGTGTTAAATCAAGGGTCCCCAACCTTTTAATATCTAAGAGCACATACCAGAATATTGGCTGAATGACAGGTACCATTTATTTCTTTAAGGTAAATTTATAATTGGTGGATAAAGTTAATAATACACACTACATATAATTCATAAAACCTTTTAATTTTAAAAATTAATCTAACATGAATTTAATTACTATTAATATTTTATGTCGAATAAATGATTATTAAATTGCTTGCAAAGGATACAGAGTATAAAAATTATAAAATATATAAATGTGATTTTAGTCACTGCATTTCACTGGCAAGCACTTCATAATTTCGAGAATATGATGAAATTCCTGCTTATTTATATCAAAGTGTTCATCTGTAAGTCGTTATCTATATTTTGATTTTATGATATTCATTGTCAAAAACAATGATTCACACAAGTATGTGGAATCAAAAAATGACTTTATTTTTTTAAGTTGCTCTTTTTAATAATGGAAATTTATTTTTGTCCATTAAATTCCAGAATTTATCATCTGATATAATAGCTTTGAGGATAATGTTTTTCTAAAAATCCAAAATTTTATCTCCTCTTCTTCTAACTTTATTAAAAAAAATTCTGAAATGTATGTTGCTATTTTAGTTACGTTTATTTGGTTGATAAAAGGATTTACAAAAAAGGTAACCATGGGCTTGATGATATTAAATTGTTGATAGTGTTCTTCAAATTGACCTTCAATCAATTGGAGGTTGATGACAAATGTCACTGTTGCCTATCATTTTTTATATCTGGAAAATACAAAAGCGATTTAATTTTGAGATGTGATATCCACAAAACTAATTTAACTCTTAACAAGCTTATAGCCTCTATCATTCTTGTTATGTATTTGTGCTTTTCCTGCATCTCCAAGTTAAAATTATTAACTATTTATATTATGTTTGTAACAAAAAACAAATCTGTTAGCCAAAGAGGATCTGCTAATCCTAGAAATATTTGATTTTTATCTACAAAATATTTTTTTTACTTCTTTATTGTTAAATGAATAAATCCATCAATTATTTTGTCTTTACGAGCCATGCACTTCAGTACATAAAATCTACTGAAGTTCATGGCTCAGTAAAGGCATAAAATGAGGTCAGCATCATCAGGATTTGTAATAAAGGTTTTAAAAGTCGATTTTGCAAAGGAGTTGCTCAAATTAAGTCCATCATTTTGTAATAATTTCCATTACATGTCCAAATGATAATACTTTACCACAAAAATCTTCCTAGACAGTTCCTACAGAGGGATATTTATTAAGCTTGCATATGTTATAAATGTTTTATAAATATCCTCATCTGTTATCAGTCCTTTCATGGGCAATATTTTTAGTAGCTCTGCTTATTTTAATGTAAAATCAATAAATACCATTCCCAAAATAAATAATGACTGTGCTGTGTTTGGTATCTTGTAGATTTGTCAAATTGTAGTGTGATCCAACCTCATATTTCCAAATCGCTCTTCAACTGTATTTGGGAATCTTTTGAAATGTCTCCTATTCTTGTATCTGTATTATCTGATAACTGTAAGTCTTGTATTGCTGACATGATCACCTGTTTGTTAGAAAATCCTTAAAATAAACAATCAGCACCAGTAAGAAATCTTCCTTTTTGTAACTCACCATCCTGGAGCAGCCTTTTCTTCTTTACAAGTATATAAGAAATTTTTAAAAATGTAATAGTGGCTTTGTAAAAACAGACTGTTGAACAGAAAGATTTGATTTTAAGTGCTCTATCTTCTTCTTTTATTTATTTATTTTTTTTAATTGCAGATTTAAATATTTAAATGGATGTCCCACATTAAAAGTGGAATAAACTGTTTAAAAGTGATGTTCAACATATGTTTTTTCGGCACCGAACACTTTTCTACATAACTATCAAACACATTTATCTTTTGAATTGGGAAAGCAATATGATTACTTCCATTCAGAATTAAAATTATAGGTATGTTGTTTTCTGCTTGATTCACTAATTTTAATGTAAACTAAGAGAATATTTGAAAATAATAATAAAGTAAGCGATGTATACAAAAAATAAAAACATAAAAATCATGGAATGAAAAACAAATAAACGAAATGAATAAATGTTATTTCAATGTGATTTTCCCAAGATAAATTTTGGAAAATTGTAAAAAAATGCTTTTGTTATGCGGCAACCATAAAAATGGAACAATTCATTTTATTTCAGGTGTGGGAAATTAGTGTGGCAAAGATTTGTAGTGAGTGGAAAATAGGTTAGCTATAATTTACTTTGTAGAGTTGGAGATAGTTTTTCTGGCCGTTTCTATTTTGATTATCATTAATATTAAAATGCAAATAAAATTGCTTATTATTTTATGGGAAAATGCAAAACTGAAGTATTTTAGCATTGAGCACAAGCAGTGGGTGCATCTAGGCTGCTTGATGGGCGCAATGGTGCCTGCAGGTATAGAGTTGGGAACCCCTGGGTTAAATATTTCATTATAAACAATTATTGCTCTTTAATTATGATACTATAATTCTGTTCTGAAGAAAGTGTTTTTAATGTTTATGAGCATAAAACATTCATAAATTATAAAAGGAGAACTGTGAGCTTGTATTGAGGATTTTGAATCAGCATACACTTCTATCAAATATAAGTAGAATAATTACAAATAAAATTGTAACATTTTATGCTAGAAACTGTAATTCCATTATCTTCTGATCTTGGACACATAACAGTTGTTTTTGATGGATTTTGGACTTTTTGTTGGACATTGAATCTTTTCTGGTGAATTGATTTCATAGAATTTTGGCAATGTTTTTTAAAAAGTATTTGCATTGTTCTTGTCTGCATATGTGGCTCTATAAGGGATACAGCTTAGTATTTAAAGCAAGATTTCCCAAACTTATTGAAGTCATGGCACCTTTTAGAAAATTTGAATTTTCTCACAACACGCTTGTTATGTAAGATGTACCATAGTATATTATTATATAGTATATATTACATATGATATGTATATTTCATATTTGTAAGGTTGTAAAAAAAAAAAAAAAAAAAAAAAAAAAAAATTAGAGAAATGAGAAAGACATAAACATGTAATTAATACATTTCAAATTTAAAAGTCTCATGCAAGCACTTTAAATTCTTAAACATATTAACAAAATTTAATTAATAGTAAAATAACTATATAAATACTATGTGTTTTGTTTCAGTGTGATAGGTAAGGGTGCTGTTTACTGTACTGTTGTTTATATTGTGGAATAAAGCTTGATACAACTATCATCGTTTTTCTTTCAACATGAATTTTTGAATAATATTTGACCTTTTATAACAATAACTGCTGAGAATCCTGCTTCATAGAGATATGGAGTATCAAAAAGAATAAGAATCCTCATTGTGTTTTTGCATTTAGAATGAAGCTCTTATTTATTATAGATATTGAAAACTATCAACTCCAATCAAGCAAATTATGTTTCCAGGCTTTTGTTGCTTAATAACACAATTAGATTTTCTTCTTGTAAAACAAGTTATTTTAGAGCTTCAACAGGCAATGGATCTTGGATCCATCCAAACTTCTCTGTTTTGTCGTCTGGTAAGTACACTAGCCTCCCAAAGTTAAGGAAAAAAGATATTTTAATACCTAATTTGTAAATGAATGAGCATAGAAACATCAAATTTGGATGTGTGCATAAAGTAGGTATGTATTGATTGCAAATTAGAAGTTTACATAAGAAAAATGCATAAATGATTTAGAGCAAAAAAGAACAATCAGTCTGGTAAATTCCAGTATTAGAAAAATAACTATCAAGTTTTATGTGATAAAAGGCCATAGAAACTTAGCAAAAAAGTTTTAATGAGGTATAGACCCACCCCTTGTCTTAATGCCTTGGCAGCAGGGACTTTCCATGATACCTATTAAGTTGTCAAAATGGGAAGTAAAGACCAGTCATTGAGTAAGCTGTTTTCCCGCCCTTCTTCAGACCTTGACGAAAGATTTGAAGCAGCAACCTATCTACCAAGATGGACTCACAAATGCTGTATCACAAAGGTTTGGAGATCAAATTGCCTATTTCCTTTTCTCCCCTCTAGATATTCTTCAGCAATTACAGCTCAATGAAGTTGTTCATAATCATTCATCAAAATGAAATCATTGAAAAAATTTTGGCTGACATATGAATCAAGAATCTCATCTCGACATCTCATACCAGTCACAGTTCCTCTCTGGGAAACATGCAGCTCACGGTAACCACTGAATGAGATTTCTGCTGAAATCTATATTCCACATGCATGGTAACTGTGTCTTTCCACAGTATTAGATTGTTAATATATGGTACTTTGTTCCCTCCAGATTAGCACAATCCCTGAATCACTCTCAAATGTAAATCTGTGATGGTTTGTAAAAAGTACAGAAACCCATTGTTGTTTATTCCAGGAAACATATTCTCTTGCTCAAAATAAGCTGGGCCTTCTCTGTCATCCACTGAGGGGTATGTACAAAACTAATTCCTTTACATAAAGACTGCATTGTAAAGATGCCTTTACACTATACTAGTGGATATTCTTCTTCCTGATTCTAAAGAGTGGTCTGCTACAAATTGCAACATAGAAGGGCTTCTCCTTTGAGTTGAGAGAGCTATAAAATGGTTCTTTGTATGGTATTGTAGCTCATAATTGGCCTGGAACATGTGTTCTGGACACAGAAGCTTCAGTTTGATATTGATTCTATTGACAGTAGACCACACTGCAAGGCACATTAAGACTTTTAGCAGCATCAGCTTGTTTGTGACATCTCCATTTCCATTCATCTGACCAACCATCATGTATCTTATATTCACATTTTGGTGGGTGGGAGGGAGGACAATTTGGCTGAGAACATATATAGATAGTGATGTAAAAGAGAAAAATAAGAAAGTAGGGTAGTTTTATAGAGCAGAATTATAAAATTAAGGATATATAATTATATCTCACATAATAAGATATTTTTGGTAAAAATAAATGTTTTATAGCCTTTTCATTGGATGTGAAAAAGAAAAAAATTGGTCATTAAAGAATAGATAGTTAAATTAGTACTTTAGAAGCAAATCAAAAAACATATTATTAGATATATTAACAATAAAAATATTTATTGTTTTGAAAAGTTTTGAAGAAATTTTTTTCTTGTCAAATGTTATGTATTGGAAAAAAAATTGTTAAAAATTATTGAATATATTTTATTATTGTGTTTTATAGTTTAAAGTATGTTGCTCAACTGTTTTAATTTGAATGTTTGGGAACATCTTCAAACTTGGCCAAGTTATGAAATTAGTTTCAGAGTAAAAATTAAAAAATATCCTAATTTGAATTAAAAATTGTAAGAATTATGTGATTACTACATTTATTTCTTTGAAATCATCTATTTTGAGACACATTCATTTATTCATTGATTGCTAAATTGTATGTGTAATAGAGATGTATATAAAGAAAATATTTTATTTTTTTATATTTTGTTTGAATGTATAATTTTGGATTCTTCAGACAGCTTTGTGTAACACAGTTATTGATAATCCATGTAAGCAGTCAGTGGAACAGTTGGCCGAGGATACTATACAATTCCTTTATTCTGACACTACATGGTATGTATACATTTAAAACTTAGATTTATAAATTTTGAAAATTGAAATATTCTTTAAGTAAGTTCTATTTTTTTATATTAGCATATCCTCCTTTTGATATATAATTTTCAGTTTAAAAATATCTAGCCTCATTCTATAACATAACTTTTAGAAATAAAACAAATATAAAATAATCATAGTAATTTAATAAAAAGAAATGCTCATCTAAACAATGCCACTGGGGATGCTTTCGTTTTTATATGCATACATTATAAATTTAGCATGTATTTTCATAAAATATCAAGATAGTCTCAGTATTTTATAGTTAATAAGCATCATTGAAAGATCTAAAAGGGCAGTGAGAGAGGCCTTTCAAGGCCTAGAAATAGCTGGCATAAATATTTGACTTAACATAAACGAAGATAAAACAAAGTTTATGGAGGTCTCATCTTCGACTGTGAGCTACAGCACTCCCTTTCACATTGACAATTATACCTTTGAAGAGGTATGTGAGTTCAAATACCTCAGAAAAATTATTAATGATAAAAACAAACTGAAATCATCAACAGAAATCATCAGCTAATAAATACTTTTTTGGGCTGTAAAAGCAACTAAAATCTAAACTTATCAGTAGAAAAGCAAAACTGAGAATTTACAATATGCTCATACTACCCATGCTGCTATATGCAAGCAAAATGTGGACATTAAATGTTGAAATATAGCCAATCTTAAAAACCTTTGAAAGGAAGGTATTAAGAACTATCTATAGGCCTGTTCAGGAACAGGGTTACTGGCGAACCAGATATAATTTTGAATTGTATAGGCTGTATTACCAGCCTCAGATTACCCAGGTTATCCGAAGCAACAGGCTAAGATGGTTTGGTCATGTCTGTAGAAACTGGGAAAACAACCGCACTATTATATCAACATTTAAAATCCCCGAAGGATCCTGTGCCCAAGGAAGACCAAGATGACTGATTGACACTGAAAATGACCTCAAGATACACGAAGTTAGGAACTGGCAAAGTGTCACTCTGGACAGACTGGGCTGGAAAAGATGTGCTGTAGAAGCAGCTGAGCCCTGTAATAGGTTGTTACACTATTAAAGAAAAAAAAAAAAAAAAAAAGAAAAAGAAAAAAAGAAGAAGAATTTTAAAATTAAATTAATGGGAAAATATTTGGAATTTATTGAAAAAAATTCCAAGTGATGTATAAAATATGAGTCATACCTCATATTTTATACATCATATACCTATTCAGAAAAATCAGATGTTCAAGTTCAACAAAATTATTGGAATTGTGTAAAAGAACATTCCTATTAAAATAATAATATGTTTTTTTATTTGTATAATTAATAAATAATAATGCAGTTTTTAATAATATGGATCAAAATATTTTATTTCAGGGATTTAAGTTGTTGCATCAACGTACTTCTATACCTATCTCTGAAATCAAAGATTTCTGTTATAAAATTTTAGAAAATATTAAATGGTAATAATATTTAATATACATTTGAAACAAAAGTTTTCTGCCATCACTAATATGGTCTACACAAATAATTTACATTTTGTTAAACAATATTTGGTATTTGAAAGAAAAAGATTTGCTTTAGAACACGGTTTTTCGAGATCTATAAAAAATTGTTATCATTTGCCCAGCTGGCAGCCAAATGTTTACCACTCTTGCCTTTAGTTCATGAGTTCAAGTCACAAATTGTGCATGGATATCCACTTTATCCATAGGTCCCAGTGTAATTAGTGCTCATGTGCAAAATATGACCATTGAGCGACAAGCTAGTTATTGTTATCATTAAGTACTAGGTAACTGAAACTGAATTATCATGCCACTAGGTTAGAACTATCATTTACTTCTAGTTCTATTGCAAAATTTCTGTTACAGAATGTCCCCAAATCGTGCATAGAGTTTTAGGTTTTACTTTTGTATCAGGAAAGTTTGGTACCAGAAATTCTTGAATAATGTCTATGACTTTCAAGAACCTGATCTCTGGTGCTCTGTCCAGCCTATTGATATTAATGAGGCTAGCCAGCAGGAACTTGTGGAAGAAAATTATTATTGAACCTTGAAAGCTAGCTAAGGAGTTAGACATTAGTGCTATGTCCCTTAGTTGCTCTGTGCATTGGATAAACTTGAAGTACAAGCTTTATGTGTCATATGAAATGACTTAGGTAGATAAGGACACACATGCCCAAGCTTTCACTAATCTGCTTGAATATTAACAGTAAGACAAAATTCTGGACCAGGTTGTCACTTATGATGAAAAGTGGATTTACTCCAATAACATAGGCCAAAAAAGGGTTGATCAGTGCTCAATGAGCCCATCAGTAACATTTGACTTGTATAAAGGTCATGCTTTGTTTCTGGTGGGATTGTGACAGTATTATACTACAAAAAGTGTTTTCGAAAAGATAAAACCGTTGACAGTAAGGTGTACAGCAACTATCAGCTGTCTTATTTTTCGTCTGTATTGATGCTGCTATCAAATTCAGATGTCGAACTGAGTTCTAATGTAAGAAAATACTGTTCCACCAGTGTAATGCAGGCCACATGTGACTGCATTCACCATTTGGACTCTATGAACTCAAATGGATTCTTTTACCACATCCATCCTATAGTTTTGACATTGCTCTTTCAGACTTCTACTTTTTTCCCATCTGTAGTTACATTTTACTAATACTACCTTTGATTCTCCAAAGGGCGTCTACAATAAGGTTGATCTGTTTTTAAGCTTGTAAAAAAGTTTCATGGCAAGCTTTTAAAATCTACAAAATGTTGGTAAAAATCATGAATTTGGGCGATTACAACCCACACTATAGATATTGCTTTAATGTTTTTTTTCCTAGTTTTTCTAAGAAGTTTGGTGAGAAATTTTTGCTTCAACCTGATTTTGTAATTCAGTTAATATACCCTTAGCTTTTGTAGTTGTTGGCAATTAACATGATTGCAGTGAAACTGTGTAGAAGCAATTAATTAAATCCATTTTTTATTAATATGTACCTGAGAAGGCATCTCTTACATTGTTAACTAATTGTCATTGTGTGGCTTAGATGCTTAAAAATGATACATATATTAATCACACTTATCTACAAAATATAGGCAATTGGTTAAAGTTTAAGTTTAGAAACAATAAACTAAAGAGATGTATGAATACCAATTAAAGTATGAAACTGTAAGTTACAGTCTGACTGGCCATCATGTGCAAAAAATGACTGTTGAGCAATAAACAAGCCAAAGTATATCTGTGAAATCCTGTTATACAATTTTTTTCCCCAAATTTTCTAATATTTGTCTGCTTAAAACCAATGTTATTATACTGAACTTTTATCTCAAACATAGTTTTATTTATTTGGTGTAATATGAAAAAAGTATTTTTTTTTCCAGTGGAAATCTGAAAGTCTGTATGTAAAGTATTAAGTACATACACATATATTTTTTCCAAAATGATGCATCAGAAAAATAATTGATCTTGTGGAAATTCAAAAAAAGGTACACAAATGAATGAAAAAGCTTCATGTTAATTGCTCTTTTTTAGTTGCAACATAACATAAAATTTGGATTCCATTCAAAAATGAAGTCTTTAATTATAATACAAGTAAATAAAAAGTGGTTTTTTTACTATGACTTGTTGAGTAAAGACTGAAGAACATTTTCTTCGGCAAATATAAAGTGAGTATAACAGAAAGCACTTCCTTCTCTCACATTTTGATATGTTTGAAGTTATGTCCTATTGCAACTGAAATGTAATCATTAGAAGGTACTAGATTCTGTAATCTTGCATGGCAATGATTCAGAATTGAATATAAATATAAAATAATTGATACTGAGAAAATTCTATGATTTATGGCAGAACATTTATATTTTGAAACAAGGGTATAATTATTTTATTGAAAATATATATATAATCAAGCAAATGCAGGATTTGTTTTTCAACTTCTGTGCTGTAATATATTAAGTAGAATTAAGTATACTTACCATTATTCAAAAATAATTGCTGCGTGTGATATACCTAGTGTATCCCGTAGCAACAATGATATAAATTAATTTTCCCATCCACCTTTATGTTAAATGTATGGTATGACTATCGGCGCCAAAATCTATTGAAGATTCAGCATGAAAGATTTTACTTTTTTCAATGCCAGAAGGAAATTAAAGATGAGATGGCAGTAATAAGACCGTATTCAGCAGTACCACTGTAATCAATTTTATATGACAAAATTTTAATAATTTGTAATAAATTATTATGATAGATGACAAAAATGCAATTTCTATCAGTTGCATATAGATGGTTCATCTGACTATTACATTTTATTGAAATTTTAGAAGATCTCTTTGAGCTTTTGACTATGATATTACTGGTGTTAGTGATTGTTCATTTTAAAGTATAGATATTTCATCCTATAAGTTTCTGTAATCTCCACATTTTTTTGTTATGCTAATAGATATTTACTTGAATTATTATTGTGGGTAAGTTAAAGATGTTACATTTTATGGATCAATTTGCTAAGCAACTAAATTTAAATAATCTATTAAAAAAAATTAAGTTTTTTTTTTTTTTTTTTTTAGAATTTATTTGATTTATTTCAAATTTTACAAATTGCCTGTACATTGGTATACTATTTGCAGTTTTGGATGATTATTAAAAAAAAACCTTATTGCCAAAAATATGTAGTTGAGAGAGAGAAATAGTAAGCTTATTTGTTTATTTAAATTATTATACTTTGAGTTTTCATTCGTATGACATATTTTATATGTTCATTAATGTTTATTGGTTTTTTCATTAATCATTAATTAATTGAAATCATTAAATTTTTCATTAATTGTATGAATTCTCATTTCTTATTTTGTGGACAGACTTCAGTTATAAATCAGCTTTAATTCCATTATGTATGAGTGTTTTTGTGTAATATAATATATATGGATTAATAAAAATGTGGTAGACTGTGATGTGGCAGGCCTCCTTTTGGTGCACCCTTGTAATGCTGAATCTGCTACAGTCTTTGCCACCAGATGTAGGACAATTTCTGCTGGAGCTTGGCTGGTAGAAAATTCTGAGCTTCCCTTCTGGATGGCCAGCAGAACTCTTGCCTTTCCCTCCTTCCTAAGGCAGAGGGTTTGTTTGATTTAGAATTATTGCTGGACATGACTATTTGTAGGCTCATTTATATAAAATTAATATGGCCAATTTGTGTGTCTATTTGTCTGCTTTTGCAACACCTCACCTATTGACTTGGGAACATCTCTTTAGTTGCCCCTCTCTTTCTGACATTCATTCTAGTGATGAACTTTTGAGCCCTCTCTGCTTCTAAAGCTACTTCAATATTGTACTTGACTGCTAGGTGCCTCACGCCTGAAAAGATTATGTTGGGCGTAATGTAAAAAAAAAAAAATAAATAAAATAAAATAAAACACTTTTAATAATGATAAACTCATAATCACTCATATGATATTGTGTTTCTAACTTCTGTTCATAAATTACTTTTATAATGAATACTTTTTAAAAATTGAAGAATTGAGGTTATTGGATTATGTGGAAAATTGGAAAACAAAAACTTCAATCTACAGTTGAGAATGAATTAATAGCAGCTTGTAATTGTGTTAAGATTGTCAGATGGATAAATTACTTATTGAAATAATTAAGAGATAATATTTAAGTAATAAGCATATTGATATTAGTTCAAATAGTAAAGCTGTAACAAATTAAATTAATAATTATCAATATGAATTAATTTTTTGGATTGTTTCACCAAGGATGATTTAGAACATAATGACTTATCTTTCATACATCATAATACAAAGGATTCTAAAGTAAATACAAAGTAAAATACTCAGTTGAACAGAATAGATTGAACATTTATTGTTATCTCTTTCTTCATTGCAAAATGTAAAGTAGTCTCCCAAGCATAATTCTTTTTGAATTTTACTTGTAATATAAAGCACTTGTTAAATAAAGATTTTAACATTGGATTTGTTAAAAGTAAGATAAATCATTCATGAAAAATACTCATTCACATTACTAATATTATTTACATATAATATCCTATAATCATATTAATAAATATACAATTTATTGTTTTGATTTTGCATTATAAGAAAGTTTTTTGTACCCATTTCAAAATTGTTATGAACATGGGAATGAGTAAATTTATTATGTACATAACTAATTTCAGTATTATGATGTTTCTTAATTTACAATGCTACAGTTTCTTAAACTTTTATCATTTCCTATGCTTTGCTGAAAGATGTTGCTTTGTACAAATACATTATATTTTCAAAAAAGCTGGCAACAGAATAATTGGCTTTCACTTCAACAATTCATGGATTTGATTCCAGCCTTGAGCATTAATGTTTAGTAGTTTAGAATTCATTTTAAGCTATAGATCCCAGTTTAATTATCTCTTGTGTTAAAAAATGACTATTGAGCTTCAAATTCTACAATTATATTATCTTCCTTTCATTCAACAAAATCTCTTTTACAACTTGCTGAGACACAAAATGCAATTCTGTAACTTTTTGGTTATCAGATTTTTGCTCTTCTTTTCCAATAGCTCATTAGTGATCTATCCTTTAATTATCCTTATAATTTTTGGTAGAAAAGAAATCTCTAGTTATTGGCTCCGTAGAGTTGCTGAAGAAATCAGGTTAGACAATGCTGTCCACCAGAAATAAGAAAATAAGGTTTCTTTATTGAATCCATATCTTCCACTTTTTGTTGGGTATCTTGTAATTGGCAGTAATTTTGAAATGTATCTTCCACAATTTTTTGAAAATAATATTGGTCTTTTTCCAACTACTTCAAAATGATGCTTATGTAGCTATTTATAAATACTTAGCAATATAGCTCTAAAAATTTGGAAATGACATGTTTGTCCATGGGTTAAGGAGTATTATTAGAAGACAAGAATTAGATCTTTGATATCCTTAAGTGAATATTTGAACAACTGAAAGCTATTATAAGATATCTGAGGAGCATCTGACATACAGTGCCCCCCAGGAAGATTTATCATTGGGACTAGGATATACTTATGTATTAAATTATAAAATCCAGAGGATTCCCCACATTCACCCTTGATAGATGTGTGTAAAAAGACAAGAATGCAATATCTGCCTCTTCATTATTTAACAATGACAAGGATGAAACCCATTACTTTCCACACTAAAGAGTGTGGATTTATCACTGGGATACCATGTTTTCAGGAAATATATATTGACATATTATTTATTTGCATTGTTTTTAATAAATTATGTCAATTCCTTGTGCTGTGTACATTCAGAAGAAAATAGCACAATTGTTAAGAGTAGAATCACTATGTTTCTTGTCATTTGTTGTGTGAAACAGCTCGTATTCAAATAGATAAATATTTTTAACTTTTTATTTTCTTTGTTCTGCAAATTACTTATTTTTGAATAATACTTGTTAAGAGTATTTTCATTTATTATTTTCTTATAAGACACAAATTAGTTTTAGATCTAAGGAACCTGCAGATTTTGCTACATTGCAACAAGATGAATGGGATCCTGTTCTAGAATGGTTTAAACAAAGGTAAATAAATAACTATATATATATATATATATATATATATATATATATATATATATATATATATATATATATATATATATATATATATATATATATAAGGAAAGTATTTTAAAATATTGTAATGAAAATTTTTGTAACAGGTATAATGTAAAAATTAGTGTATGTGAAAACGTGAGTGAGAGTCCTGTCTGTGAAAGTACCATAGCAACAATTAGAAAACATTTATTATCATTCAATAATTGGTGTCTAGTAGGTAAATCTATTTTTTCACTTATTCTTTGCTAAATAAAATGTTAACATATTTTTCTTTGATGCTATTCATTAAAATTTTGTTATTTAAACTTGTCTTATTAATATAAAAATTCCTGTTTATATAGTGATTTCAATAAATTTAAGTTTGCTTTTCATTCAGAATATAATATAGTATTTTTCAAAAATAAATTTAAACTATGAATTTTGAATTTTAAGCTTTGTTATGTTTTTCATTACTTGTTTCAGATATAGTATGGATCAATGTTTCTCAACCTTTTTTTTATTATGCCGTGATAAGCTTTTAAAAAATTTTATATATTGTACACATACATATACATTGTAACTGTAATTTAAATATAACTTCAAAATTATAAGAAATTACTAGCAAATTATTAAATTAAGCAAATTCTCAAAATTTACAAGGGAAACTGAAATTTAAAAAAAAATTTAGTAATATCCTTGCATTTGATGTTTATTGCGTAGAGATTTTGTGTCAGGTTTAAATCTAGTTAACTTTAGTCTTAAGTCTCTTCGTTTTTTTTCTTTTAAATTTATTTTTTCTTTTTAGTAGATTATTTATGGCATAATTCCACATTCATTTTAAATATAAAGATTCAAATAATGACAATAGTTCTCTTGCAAATTTTGATATTTGATTTTAGTCTCTTCACAATGCCATACCCTCACACCTTTTATATTAAATAACTATTTAATTTGCTTACTGTTTTGCATTTCTTTGAGTTTTCTTGGTACAGTAAATCTCAAATATCTATTAATATTAATTGCAACTTCCAAGTTGAGAAATCAGTTTTTTTGAAAATGAGAAAATATCTTAAATCAGCTAACAAAGTTTTTAACTGTTCACCACTAACATTTACTGCAGTATAAATTACTTCACATTTTTGGAGCCAATAAAACATTTAAAAAATTTTGTTGTAGATATATTTTTGCCGTAATTCTATAAAATTTAATTTTTTTACTTTTTGCATCAGTAAAAGTTTTAAATATTCCTTGAAGTTGCTTATATAATATAGTTTTACAAAGAAATCAATTAAATAATTTGAGAATTCTTTACTATCAGCAGTTAAAACATTTTTCATTTCAGGTTTTTTTTACTTAAAAAAAATCAGTGAGTATCAAATAGTTCCATAAACATTTTTAAGCAGTTTTTTTAGAATCATCTTATTTCAGTTTGAATTAAAAATGTAACTTGTCAACATAACAAAATCTAACATTTTGTTCTTCACAAAATAACTTAAATAAATGTTCATATTTGGCATCACTTTAATGCATTTCATACACTTTATAACTAAATTAGGTATAGTAGATGCTCATTTTTATGAACCTATAATTTATGAATATTGATGTTTTATGAACAAATGCGTAGTTTCTAACATGACACCATAGGTACAATAGTAGTTTAATTCCCATTTACAGACTAAAATTAACAAATTTTTTACAAACGTTTATTTTTGACAGATAGCTTTCTTTTTCATTCATTTTTTAAGATCTGATATTTTTTTCATTTGAATATTTTTTCATACAACATCTGAGACTTGATTTATTCTTTGACAATGAAGTTACACATGCTGACATTCCAACCATTGTGGATGATGCTTGGATATTAGATATGTGCTGGAAAAGAGCCGTGGTGTTGAATTTGACTCTTGTTCTCCTTATTCGTGAGTACATAGAAAGGGGAAGTTAATTCTTTAAAAAATTGAGGTGTTTTGTAGTTAGTTTTGTTTCATTTGAACAATTATGAAGTTTCATTTATCAGGTAGGTTCTGTTGAAGAATTTCAGTTAAGTTACAGTAGTTGAAACAAAAGTCTTTATCAGAATAATCAACATAATCTGGATGTAATCAATAACTTCAAAGGCAAATACTATAGAGTACTTTTACAAAGAGTAATTAAGGGTTTGGAGTTGGAGTGGCCTTACGAAATTGACTTTTTAAGAATGATGCATTTGTCAATCAATGCGTGGAATGCCGATGTTAAAAGAGATGATATCAAGATGAGTTCAACTTGCAGGCTTTATTAAAGGAATCCCCATAATTGACCTAAGCCAAGAAAATGTGGCATATGAATGAAATGAAGGAAAACCGCTTGTATATGAATTTAGGATGGAGGGCTAAGGTGCTTTTTTGAGGGAAAAACAACAAAATGTTTTCCTATATTGAAAATTTAAAAACTGCTTTGTTTTAGTTTTTAAGTAAAAAGTTTAGTTTAAAGCAAAGATTTTAATCAGAAAAAGATAATTATGTCTGATTTTTTATCAATGAAATGAAAGTAACTATTGTTTCTAAATATGAATTTTGCTTTGCATGCATTTCTTATTTTGTGCCTTAAATATTTTCCTAAAATTTATTTATAAAAAAGTAGTTTTAAAGTTAGTTTGGTATAAAATGTGATTTTTATAATATAATATAATATAATATAATATAATATTTGTCATTCTAATTTATAAACTTTCTATTTTAAAAACTACTTTATTTGTCACTACAAATTCCTAAAATTGAGCCTCTACTGTATTTTATTAAGAACTGGTGAAATGTTTTCAGCTACCGAGTTTTCTTTGTGAATGTCACAATCGAGGAGTAGCATATTTGAATTTCCATCTTTCATCAATTATAAGTATTCTTTCTTTCCTGTCATTTGGAACAACATAATAAGATGTTATATTTTTTATTGGTTTATTATTAGCATATAAGTAATTATAAGTATCACTCAAACTTTGATATTTGTACTTTCACAAATGATTTACAGAATATTTCTTCAGCAAAATTACTTTTAGTAACATATATTATGTAAATTATAAGTATGGCTGTACCATCTCTCAGAATTGATTCATCCAATTTTACTGAAAAACAAGTTGTTGTTTTCAGTTTTGCATTCATTGCATTTCAATACCCTGTTTATTTTCTGCTAACAGTGCTGTTTACTTAGTATCATAGCTTTGATGTCTTTGTCATCTTTTCCCAGAAGCATTTTAAGAAGTACTGATATTGATGGTTTGATGAATTTTCCCCCCTTTAGTATAACCTTTCCTGGTTTAACAATGAGTAGGGAACTAGGATAACTAGCCTTAAGAGTATGATTGGCAGTTTCATTATAAGCAGTAAATAAATTGTAATGTTTTTTTCTTCTTTTTTTTCAAAATTATTTTTTAGTTGGAAGTAATTAATTCAAATTTGAATTAATATGAACATTATGTTTTTCCGTTGAATGCACTTTAAGACGACAATGTTTCATTGATTTGTTGGTCTAGCATTATTGACAAAAAGGTAACCTTCCATTGTAAACAGTGGATATGAAACTAAATTTGTGAACTAACTATGTCTCCCAATATTTTCAATTTTCTTTTTGTAACACTCATTTCACTACCTATTAAAAGGGAAAAAAATTGAGAACTTGATATAAACTGAAGTAAACATAGATTTAAAGATTCATATTAAAATATCCAAATGCAAAAGAAACATTTATAAAACCTGTTTTACTCTATGCTATTGAAACTTGGACTCTAAATAAAGGTGCACAACAATCACTGGATATGTTTGAGGATAAAATCTTCAGAACTATTTTTGGCCAAGTGCAGAAAGAAGAAAGAGGAGAGCCAGCTACAATTTTGAAATGTACAAGCTCCATAGAGAAATGCAGATTACTCAGATCACCCACCATAACTGATTATGATGGCTTGGTCATATATGAAGAAACCCAGATGATAATCCCAGAAAAAACCTTAACATTTAAAAAATCTGAGGGATTCTAAGCTAAAGGAAGACTATCGTCTAGATGGTTGGATGATACTGAAAGAGAACTAAATACTTTAAAAGCTAAAGATGAGAGAAGAGTTGTTAATGATAGAAAGCACTGTAGGGAGTATGTGGTAGGCAGCCAAGCCTTGTAAAGGGCTGTTGTGTTTGTGATGAAGAAAAAGAAAATAAATTTTTTTTTTAATATAACAAATGTTTTTGAAAAATGATGCATCCAAAAAAGAAATTCATCAAAATTACTAAATAAGTTTACTTATTTATATATCATATTTTGAATCTATGTATTTTTTAAGCTATACAGGATTTTTTACATACATTCATTTTGAATTAAGACTATTGATTAATAATGAACAATGCTGCAGGAACTTAGATCCCAGTATTAATTGTTTCTTCTAAACAAACTACTTTCCATAATTGACTATATTACTAATACACAGATTATTAACACTCTAAATGAGTTTTTTTAATTGTCCTCTTTTGAACATTCATTACTGTGTGAATTTATGGGGATAAACACAAAAATTTTCACAAATGTTGTTCAATTGGTATAGGTTAACTTAACGTACTATAACAATCTAATGTGAAATGTCTCGTCTTCTTGCTTGAATGACATTCTGTACATTATTTGGCATGGATTCCACTAAACTAGAACATAAATTTTAGATCTTGTCGTTATGAAACCAAACATTCTCTATCATTCTTTTCTTGGTTGAGCAGTTCATTTCACTTACATGTCTCTCTACAATACTTCACAAGTTAATGGGATTTACATCAGAAGAATTATTATGCCAATCCAAAACTGTTAATTTTCATTCTTGGAAAAATTTCTTTGCTAGCTTTGAAATATGGTATGAGGCCAAATCTTGTAGAAAGATAACAACACTGCTAGCAAACGTTTGCATCATAGACACAATTTTTCTTACTGTTGTAGAAATATAATTTGTAAAGTTCATTATCTCTTCAGCTGGCATTATTCTGTCAAGATCTTCAGAGGTGAAAAATTCCAAAACATCTATTTCTGAATGTGCTTAACTATTTGTATAAGATTTTAATCTTTGATGGGTTCATAACTTTGCCTGACATGATTTGTGGTCAAACTGGTTTAGACTAATCAAGGGTAGTCAAGCATTTTAAGAACATGTATTCAAGAAAGGTTTGAGGCAGAAAATTCATGATAAAGGAACAATTTTTTTAAAAAATATGTTTGTCCCAGTTAATTTGCACTGTAGTGTAGGCCCTACGTTTAGAAATACTGATATAGTCAATAAACATGAAATAAGTTAGTCATCAATTCAAATATTTATTTCAAATTAACAAAATTAAAAATTGCTGAATTTTAAAAAAAGTTTATTTCAATTTAAAAATTGTGATTGAAGTAATCATGTATAATATAATTTAACAGGTTAATTATGATAAATAAAAAACTAGAAGTATAAAGATAAATTGAAATAAATGTTATACAATATCAGTTATGACATTTATGATCTCAAGCAGATCAGGCATACTATGAATGCAAAATTCAATAAATTTAGCTTTATAGGTTAAAGAGAGAATAAAATGAATGGAGTATTTCTAAGGTCTTTTTCTTTTAAGGCACTACAGACCATTACAAGCCAAGTTCGTCCCTAATAGTTTTTGCCAACTAGTCCAATCCATTGCGAGACTCCTCCACTTTCCTTTATTTATCAGATTAAAGTCACTTTTTCACTAAATCGAATGACTTAATTGGTGGTCTTCATCCTCTTCTGTTTCCCATGAGATTAATAAAAGTGATCTTTATCACTGTGTTTGCATTATCAAATCAGAACAAATGTCTGAGCAATCAAAATCTATTGCATTTTAGGACTGTCAACAATATCACTTTGCTTGTACTTTTGATAAATTTCAAAATTAAACAAGGATTTCCAGCTATTAATCTTAAGAACTGCAGCAAAAATTTTTCTTAGGATTTTATGTTCAAAGGTTAATAATTTTTTTCATGTCATTTAGTAATTGCCCAGCATTTACTCCCATAAAATTTCTAAAGTCACTCTCGTAAAATTACTACCCGAAATATTGAGTTATGATATAATGGCTTGAATAATTAATGAGGACAAAACTATTGTTATTCTATTTGATTCAGCACATAAAAAATAGTTTCTGGATGATTTGTTATTTTTTTAAATGAATTCTATTTTTGTTTTGTTATCTTATACTTCTCTAACGGATGTCTTTCAAAATTTTTGCAATACTCTCTTCAAATACATGTAATACTAGTTATGATGTAATATAAATGTTGTAACCTAAGAATTGCATTCAAGTAGATGCTGTTACTTCACCACAAATATTGATATAGAATCATTACTAATAGTCATGTGAATCTTATGTATGATATTATTGATTTGCTAATTGTGTAAATATTTAAGATAACAGAAACTGATTATCACAATGCTGGTCCCTGGAGAATCATAGAAATTGCTTGAAAACAATGTTTTGGATTCATATAACTATCAAATATATGATATACCAAACGGTTAAATACTGCAGGTTAACGTTAGAGAATATGCTGAAATAAATGAAGATATATATTTAATATTTTATTTGGAAGAAGGAGATTATATGAAAGTATTCATTTTCAAGAGTAAAACATTAGTAAAAAGTATATGTTTAGGAAATAGATTTTTTTTTTTTTGATTTGGAGATATCCTGTTCTAGATATAATGAATGCTTTGATATTAATAAAAAATCATTTACACAGTAAGAAGAGATAGCAGAACAGTTGAAAAGAGATAGCTGTAGTAATGTATAATCTAAAAATCGAACGATAGTGTAAGTAGCTGTTAATTTTAAAACTGAAAGCATTTGAAAGTCATTTGGATATTTCCTCCAAACAGAATTTTTAATGAGCTATGCTCCTGTATTTCAAGATTTTAAATTTAGAAGATTGTCTAGCATCCAACCCACAAGATGTACTTGCATAAAGCTGAAGCACTTATCTTTTATTGTTCAAAATGCATGTGAGAGAGTTCAATATTTTTCATTCCAAAGAAAACTTTCCCACCACTTGGGACATTATAAAATTTTCATTGGATGCTAGGAACCATCTTTCTATGATTTTGTTTAAGTTACAAAATAATTGAATGTAAATTATGTGCCTTATATGGACAATTCTTATTTCAGCTTATTTTAAAGCTTTGGAAAGTGTTGAGTAGAACAATTTGCCTATCAATGTTAATCTCTGGAAATCAACAATACTACTCCATTAGTTCATTGCCTTGTAAATTTATTTTGTAAATTAATATTAAGTTTTTATATTTTTCAATCAGTTAAATTTTAAATTAATCTAAATTGTATATTTCCAATTGAAAAAATTAATTATAATGTGAGTTTTATAAGATAAATTTTAATTTCATTTTCCTGAAATGCTTTTCTTAATTTTGAAAGTACTAATACATAAATGCAAATTTTTACTTATTTATTCTTTTTAAGGAAAAAAACAGTGATCTATTATGACAAATACCCTGGAAGTTTTTCAGCAAAAAATTTTTAATTTGTTTAAAAAATCGCTTAATTGGGATTCATTTTATAAATGCACATATGGTGTTTTATGTTCATTTTAAATTTGTGGTTGTTATTAACACACTAATTGCCAACCTTTGTCATTTAAGCAAATAACTACGTAATTTGTTATTTTTCTTTCCATGTTAACTATCTAAAAAACAAAAGTAGCAAATCAAATTACTTCCAATCACATTCAGATATGAAAAGGTTCAAATTAAATCTAATCAAAATATTTATGAAAGCTCAGAAATAGATAAAATCTATATTCTTTTTATTTGTAATTATTATTAATTTTAATGAGCTATATAGTAAGGATTATATATATATATATAATTAATTAATCATGAAGATTATCAGACTTCAATAAGGTGTGCTGGGAAAAAATACATGCATGTCAGTAATATTACACTTTGTTAAAATTGTCATGAAAAGGGAAAAAGTAATTAAAAGAGCATTCTTTCAGTAATAAATTAAAAATTAATTGATGTTTGTGATGTACTGAATGTATTTAGTCAATCAAGAGTAACAAATTCTATGCATTCATTCAAATTCTATCTAGCATTTATTACTGTAAGATTGGCTTGTTTATGACTCTATGATAGCTTTTCGTACAAAGCTTAAT
The DNA here is from genome assembly GCA_030067965.1 of Latrodectus elegans. Lineage (NCBI taxonomy): Eukaryota > Metazoa > Arthropoda > Arachnida > Araneae > Theridiidae > Latrodectus > Latrodectus elegans. The sequence continues at coordinate 44,287,441 of CM057811.1, read as the reverse complement.
TTGGTCAGGACTTACTACAAAATAGATTCTAGATAATTTCAAAGATCCATGTCTAAAATAAGACTAATATTGCTTATTACTATAAGATTCGTATATGATTAGATAAGATGTTGAAAGCGGAAATATTTAAATTTACCAAGGCATTTATACTACTAAAATTAAATTTATATAATGAAATGTATTAAAAATGTAAAATTTATATAAAGTATTTAATAACATGCATAGTAATTTTTTGTGAAAAATGGAAAATTCAAAATTGTATCACAAAATAATTTGATGTTTAACATTATTTTTGAGAAAATTAGGACTTCAAATTTTATTGCAATGGAAGTTATACCAATCATCAGTTAATGTTTATGAGTTTTTATAAGATATTTTGGATATAATTTTATTCTTTGCCTATTTTATTCCTAAAAATTAGCTACTGCAACCAAGTGTTTCCAAATAATAAAATAAATTAGAAATTGTGGAGTAAAAGAATGATTTTCGGTTTTTAAAAAAATTATTTTGCAGAAAACCAGTGAATATTCATTAAGTTAAATATGTGTTGTAACTTATTTCTTTTTATTTAAATACATTAATTTGTAGTTATTATGCCACAGCTGTAAGGAAATACTTAATCATAACTTTTACAATTTATATCAATTGAAAATATTGGACTTAAAATTTTTTGAAGACATGCAGGTTAACAAGCCTATCACCAAGCGTCTCTTAATGTTTATCCTCATTTACTGACAAGGTCAACACCTGAGTCAACATCAATACTAGAAGGCATTGGTAATTATTCAGTTTCACTAGAAAGGCATGATAAATGTACACAAGGAATCAAATTGAACAAAATTTACTTTTACGAAGCCATATTGGTGTGAAAACTAAGTTTTACAGATAAAACCTAGGAGTTATTAGACTTCAAGCTTTTACAGTACCATTTATATGCATATTTGTAAAATATTTCACATATGTTTTTTTAAAACAATCATGCAGTCATAGAAAATTACTTTGTTTCTTTGATTATGTTAAATTTATTTAAAACTTCATAAAATTTGTGGAAAAATGAATATTATTGAAGCTTTCTCTAGTTGATATTGACATCTAACAAATACAGAAATGCTAGAGTAACACATATCTTCACTTTGAGTCAATTTATTAATAGTAGATAATTTAATTCTACTATTTTTATTGATAAAAAATTTTGTATTGAATCTTTTTCATTAAGAAATTAAAAGATAATAAAGTTTATATTCTGTTGATTTTAAGTGCATATATTTTAATATTTTCTGCAATAATTTGAAAAAAAATTGCCTTTACATGACTAATTAAGAAAGATTGTGTTATTGTTTCGCCTTTTCATGCTCATATATTTGATTTAATATTATAAGAATTATATGAAAAAATTTCATAACTCAAAATACTATTCTCAATATATAAATCAGTAGATTATAAAAATCCCAATCCTACTGAATTATATGTCTCAAATTTTGTAGGTTTAACCAAAAGTTTTCCTACATTAATTAGATTTTGTAAATTTTTTTTTAATATTTCCTCTTTAATTATTATTTACTATCCAAGCATACTTTACATAACATTAAAATTTCTATTTATAAGATATATATTGTTACAAATTTATAAATAATTATTGTATATGTCTTAAAATATCTCAGACAGATCGGAAATGCTCACATTTTGGGCAAAAATTGCGGTATTTAGACGTATTATACGTTAAAAGCGGGTTTCTAATGATTTGGTGACTTGGCAATGGTTTGGCGAGAAATAGATACTTCTGGAAACATGCATCACCTAAGCTCTAGGACCAATATTTAGCGAGATAGCTTAGAAGCTTCCAGAACCTTGGCGAAATTAGTATATTTCCCCGCCAAGTCTGGTATAAATACCGCAGCCCGACATAGTAAGAAGTTTTGTACACACAGTCAGTTTTGTGAAGACGATTAGTCGTGACTGCTAGTTTAGAGAAGCTGTTCTCTGCCTGAGGTATTTGAGACCTGTGATTGGAAGCTGTTACTTATTGTATCTGTATAATTGTGATTATTACAGCTGGTATTTCTAGAGGAATTTTTACGAATAAAAGTTTTGTGTTCATGAAGTAGTTGCTTTCTTCAACTCTCAATCCACACGAACCCCGAAGCTCGGTGCAACTGGTGTTAGAAGCGGGGTTGAAGAGTTGATGCAGCGTGTCACAAGAAAAATGGATATGGATTTAATGAAAAGTCTTCTCGAAAAATTAACGAAGCAGATGGCTGAGATGAAAGCTGGACAAGAAGAGATGAAAGCTGGACAAGAAGAGATAAAAGCTGGACAAGAAGAGATTAAAACCGAGATGACGAAAGAGATAAAATCTGGACAGGAGGAACTTAAGAAGGACATTGCAAGTGTTAAAGAAGAATTTTCCAACATCATTCAGGAGAAGATGAATGCAATGGAAGATAAGGTAACTTCAGTTGAAAATAAGGTTTTGGAGATCGAAGAAAACGTTGAAGAAGCATTAGACAATATGAATAAGGAGATTGAAAGCTTGAAGAAACAGATGTCAAACAGACATGAGGAACCCAATGTGGCAGTTATGCCTTCTTTGGCCACGATTAAACTCTCAACATTCGATGGAAAATCATCATGGCAGGTATACAAGACCCAGTTTATGATGGTAGCGGAAGCTAATGGATGGAATCCCCGGACACAAGCTTTTCACCTGGCGGCTTCTTTAAGAGGAGACGCGGCCGATATCCTCGAGACGCTTCCGGAAGAGCAAAGGTACGATTTCCAAGACCTATCGACTGCGCTTGAGCTGCGGTTTGGAGAAAAGTGCAATAAAGAATATAGCAGATTACAGTTAAAATCCCGCTATCAGAAAGCGGGTGAAAGCTTGCAAGAATTGGCTGCCGATATTCAGCGACTTTCCCATTTAGCATTTTCGGACTGCCCAGCTGAGACACGTCAAAATCTGGCTCTCTATCACTTCATCGATAGTGCGCGGGATCCGGAGATACAGAAAGCACTTAGACTCGCCGATGTCAAAGATATCGGATCTGCTCTAATCTACGCACTTAAGATAGAGGCTGACCAGCAGGCCGCGCGTAAAGACCATCACTTAATCAGAGCCGTCTCTGTTACTGATACAGACTTTGATCTAAGAAAATAAATTGAAGATCTGTGGCGAAAAGTCCGTAGCTTAGAACTGAGTAAAGGTGGCAGAAACACGAAAATTCAGTGTTGGGCTTGCAGTGCAGTCGGACACGTCCGAAGAGACTGCCCAAAACCAAAAGATGGTGGAAATGATCTTCCACCACAGCAGAGAAGGATTCAACGAATCCAGAAGTTTGAAATACGTCATCACAAAGGAACTCTTCATGGAAATGCTGATGCAGTATCAAGGAAACCGTGTAATGGAAGCTGCCGTAAGTATTCTAGAGTAGAGAAGAACTATCAATTAGTAAATCCTTCGGTACGCCAAGTTACTGTTTCATGGCCATCGAAACCAGACCCTTGGAGTGATGAAGGACTTAGAAAAGCCCAAAAAGAAGACTGCGATATAAATCCAATTTTTGAATTAAAAGAATCTTCCAGTATGAGACCAAGTTGGCAGGACATCTCCACCTACAGTACTGCTACTAAGCAATATTGGGCTCTTTGGGACTCACTCCATATTAGAAATGGCGTGTTATACAGGAAATGGGAGTCCGATGATGAACGTAATTTCAAATGGCAGCTTGTTCTTCCAAAATCAAGAATTTCAGATGTTTTGAAAGAATTGCACAGTAGCTCAACTGGAGGCCACTTCGGAGTAATAAAGACTCTACAGAAAGGTTGAGAACGCTCCTACTAGAGCAAAACTAGACAAGATGTAAAGAAATTGTATCAATATTATGATGACTGTGCGGCACGTAAGGGACCAAAGAAACGTAGCAGAGGAAGGTTGCAGCGGTATAATGTAGGAGCACCATTTGAGCGGATAGCGTTGGACATTTTGGGTCCTTTACCACGATCCTCAAATGGCAACAAATACATTCTAGTTGTCATGGACTACTTCACTAAGTGGCCTGAATTATTTTCAATCCCTGATCAAGAAGCGACTACAGTAGCCGAGGTACAGCAATGGGTTTCCAGATTCGGCGCACCCTTACAAATTCATTCAGATCAAGGGACAAATTTCACCTATGCTGTGTTTAAAGGAATGTGTCAAATTCTCGGAATAGACAAAACGCAGACCACACCCTTACACCCGCAATCGAACGGCATGGTAGAGAGGTTTAACCGAACCATCTTGAATAATCTCTCACTTATGGCTTCCAGAAATCAGCAAGATTGGGATTTCAAGCTACCGCTATTTCTGCTTGCATATCGCAGTGCTGTCCATGAGACTACCGGATATAGTCCATCACAAATGCTCTTTGATCGCGAACTTCGTCTCCCTTGTGATCTTCAGTTTGGTCGTCCACCGGATACATCTTCATCTCCTGAGGAATGCCTTCAGGCATGTCTTGAAGATGCCCACAACTTTGCTGGAGACCGAAAGAATGAAGACGAGGTATGACACAAGAGCGACAGGATATGAATTTCAGGAAGGTGATAAAGTTTGGTTGTGGAACCCGATTCGACGTAATGGACTTTCTCCAAAGTTGCAAGCCAACTGGGAAGGTCCCTACACAGTCCTAAAAAGACTGAATGACGTTGTGGTTCGTATAAGGAAATCATCTTCTTCAAAACCAAAGGTAGCACATTATGATAGATTAGCTCCTTATCGTAATGTAAAGTAAAAATTAGTATATCATAGTCTCTTTGTAAATAGTATAGTTAATTTTAATATTTTCTATTTTTTTGTATTTTTAATTGTTTGTGTATGTAATGTGTTCTGTATCCTCTTGAAATGTAAATTGCTTTATATTAAATTTTGCCTCCTATTAGGGGATTGTACTGCCCGGGATGTGCAGTCCTTGAAAGGGGGGCAATGTTACAAATTTATAAATAATTATTGTATATGTCTTAAAATATCTCAGACAGATCGGAAATGCTCACATTTTGGGCAAAAATTGTGGTATTTAGACGTGTTATACGTTAAAAGCGGGTTTCTAATGATTTGGTGAGAAATAGATACTTCTGGAAACATCTATCACCTAAGCTCTAGGACCAATATTTAGTGAGATAGCCTAGAAGCTTCCAGAACCTTGGCGAAATTAGTATATTTTCCCGCCAAGTCAGGTATAAATACCGCAGCCCGTCATAGTTAGAGGTTTTGTACACACAGTCAGTTTTGTGAAGACGATTAGTCGTGACTGCTAGTTTAGAGAAGCTGTTCTCTGCCTGAGGTATTTGAGACCTGTGATTGGAAGTTGTTGCTTATTGTATTCGACGAAATGTATCTGTATAATTGCAATTGTTACAGCTGGTATATCTAGTGGAATTTTTACGAATAAGAGTCTTGTGTTCATTGAGTGGTTGCTTTATTCAACTCTCAATCCACATGAACCCCGAAGCTCGGTACAATATATATATATACATATATGCAATGAAACTTTATTGTGAAAAGATTAAGATTTGTATATAGTCTGAGTTATAAAAATATGTTGTGTAAAATGATTTATTACTGAAAATTAGGATCTTGTATCATAATAATAAGGTATTTTGTTAAATATAATGGAGTCCATGCTTATTTATAGGTATTAATTTTACTGTTGAAAATTTGAAATCTTTGATTTTAACCTTGGCTGTTATGAATCAAGTAATTGATGTTGAAAAAGCAGTTTCTTTATCAAGGCTAGAAACAATATTTCAGGTATTATAAAGTTTAGTTTTCTATTAAATATCTTGTAAATAATAAATTAGTAATTTGATTTGCATTAACAAATTAATATTTTTTAATGCATTAGATTAAACAATGGGGAACAGTTGAATGGGCACATAGCGTTGATGAAGCCCAAATAACTGCAAGAGTAGCAGCGGGTGTATTATTTACTTATCTAAATGAAAGTTCATCTGACCACACAAATAAAGAATTATTCAAAAAGGTAAATAATTTAGTTTTTCTATTTTATTAGTAAAAAAGGGATTAACAATCAAAATACACTTAAAAATTAAAATAAGCAAAAACATTCAACAAAAACATGCATGAACATAAAAGGATAAAAGAATACCTATATTAAAATGCAATATATATATTGTTAGAAAATTTGAATGGATTTAAAGGTTATATAAAGATACTTCAGAAGGGCAAATTATCTTAAAACAATGCTGGATTTTTAATACATCAATTTTCTCAGACTGCTGAATATCCATTTTTAATATGAAAAAGGTTGTTGATAAAGAACTTCAAAATCATATGCTCTCTATCCCAAGTTTATATACTGGTCTTGATATTAAGCATATTTTCCAAATGAGTAACAAAATGTTTGCCACTTCCCACACAACCAACTATTCCATCTGTATACCATGAAATTTTCATTTCATATAATATACAGGCCCATACATCCTCTCTCATTACATTTTATCCTTGTCTGTCATTGTATTAAGACTCAACATTAATATGTAGTTATTTGAAGTTTTTTTTTTTTTTTTACTAGAATACATCAAATATCCCGCAAAATAATTACTTATATAATTGTTCACAAATGACAATCACTTTACATAACTTAGATTTTTCAAACTTTAAAGCAGAATATCTTGATGTTACACAAAACATATTCTTTGTATGTGTGCATTAAAGTAATGTAAAATCTACTTCAGAGTTTAACACCATCTAAGCTAAGACAAAATAAATTTGTCTTAGCAAAGATTTGATACTGCCAATAATGATAGAATAATATCACAATTGCTGTGGAAAATTATGTTTCTTGGGAATTGTTTCCTTATCATTGAAATGACATTTTTTTATCCTGCAATAGAATCTATAATTAGAATGAATTCATATACCCTGATAATTCATCAAATCAAGGATTATAGCAAATTAAAATTTGTTTTTAAATTATAATGGATAAAAAAATTGTAGATAGCTTTATTTCATAAAAGAAACAGAATGAGTGCTATTTTAATAAATAACACTTTTTGACATCTTATGTTATAAATGTAATTCGTAATACTTTTTTGCTTTATTTTATATTATTATAAATAATTGATATGTGATATATTTTGAAAAATACCTAAAATTGTTATCTTCAAAATTGATTAATTTTTTTAGTATATATTTTCTTAATTTAAAATGTATATTTTGCATGGGCTGGATTTTAAAGATTTTTTGATCAATGATTTCAACATAATTAATGCTTATTTTTTATACTTACTATTTTAATAACTTGTCCATTACATCTACTTTTGGAGCTGAATACAGAAAGTTTTACATGCAGGTTAATTAAATATCTTGTTTCTGTTATATACATGTGTGTAACAAGTAATGTCAGTTAAAAAATAATTTTGTCCTATCACTCATTTAATGTAAATTTTGTACAGCTATCAATGTTTTCTTTTATAATGATTGTAAATATTTAGCTTTTTATATTTTTAATTTTATAAGAAAACGAAACTTAATTACAAAGAGAAGTTCTATATATTACATGGTTAGGAAAAATTCTGTTTTATATTTCTGCTGGAACCCTGATTATATCTGGTATATAAGCTGATAACTCTCTTCAGTGTGACTAAAATATTGCACACATTTTAGAGAATATTACTTTCTACATATCACTTACCATAAACTGAGAGTAAAATACAAAAAATCTATTTATAACCCCAAAAACAAATCATTCTTTTTCAAAATACTTTTTCTTAGCTGATAGCCAATCACCCCATTGTTCAACCTACTGTTTGAAACATAGAAAAGCTTTGATAACTTGGCTGTACTCTTCGGAGGGCAGGAAAAAAAAACCCCTGTGTGCAAATTCATTTAGGGTTTAATATTCCTTTGTGTTATGTCACAGAGGGTTTAGTCTTTGTATTATTTCTAATATATTGCATAACTCAATGTGATTGATGGTGCATACTGTATTGTTCTGAAATGTGTCAAAGTTAATGAGTGCCAGACAGTACTCTGCATTGGCATCTTTGTTTAAAAAGAAATGAATGTCAATAAAGCAAAAGTTGTGGGCATTAAAGAGACTGGATAAGGGAGAAAATGTCAATACAGTTGCTAAGGGCTTGAGAGCCAGCTAAAGTACAATTGGAGACTGGAAGCAGAGACAAATGGAATCTGAATCATGGTGTGTCAAAAGAATGTACAGAAATGTAAAAATCAAAATAAAGTGTGTGTGAAGGAAAGTGGCATTATTGAGATAAATGAAGTACACTTTACATTAGGTCTAGCGGAATAAAAGAGAGGCATACAAATTAGTGGGTTAATATTGTAAGAGAAGGCTTTGAAATTTTATGAAGAATTAAGAAAGAGACAAAGATCCTAAATTTATTGAAAGTACTGACTGGCTTGATTGTTGAAAGAAATACTGTGGAGTGCTGCAGCTTAGTATTTGTGTGGAAAAACTGCTTGTGTATATGAAGGGAATTTGACCACAGAGGAATTGTGTAATTGAGGAGTCTATGAAATGTCTTCATTGCTTTCATGAAAGAACAGTCACCATCTGGTTTTAAGGAAGGAGAGGGTAACAATTCTAGTATGCAGTAATGCATCAAGTGAGAACAAAGTAAAACTAGGCCTTGTGGGAAAAATCATAGAAGTTTCGTGCATTCAAGCATATTGATATGTACAAATTTTGTTTCCTAAACCATTAACATACCTAAATGAGTTATGCAGTTTTCAAATAATGGTTCCATCAGTTGAGTAGTTTTAAAAATCTGAAACCATCCCAACTGAGGCTATTCTAACCTAAGACATTGCCGAATTAAATGGTTCCAGAATAATTTATTGCTGTTGTTATTTGAAGAAAAAATGTAAAGTCATTGACAACTCTACCATAAAAGCTTTAAGAATATCACACAATGAGTGACTAAAGACGGTTAAAAACCACCAGTAATAATTATTATACTTATGGATATTCAGATTCATTTTGAAATTGTCAGCACTTTACATTTTATGCAATAATTTACAGCTTTATCATTTTACTAAAGAAAAATTGATATCACTACAGACTTTGCCTAGGACAATTTTTCTTATTTAATTATAATTAATATTGTATATGCAATAATATTAATTTCTTGTTTAAATTTAAAAGAGCTAATAAAAGACAAATAATTTCTTTCTACTTTTACATTTAATCATTTAATGCAATAAATTTTTTGTGTGTCTTGAATATATATCTATATTAAAAGATTGATAAGGGTAAATAAGAATTTAAAAATTGTAAAACATACTGCAAAAGCAAATTTTATGTAATTGATGAAAATTTAGATTTTTATTTTGTGATATGTAATGTATTGATCTTTATACATTTCCTTATACTTATGTAATTTTAACTAATAACTTTTTGTTTATCTTTATAGGTTCAAACCGTTAATGCAAGGCTACATATGTGAAAAATGATTTATATTAAAGAACAACAATGTAATGAATTTTTATTTTAAAAATTAAATGATAGCATGACACATTGTATGTTTGAAGACATAATATACACTCATATCTGTTGTCAGACTATAACTACTGCATAAATTTTCACAATAGTAGATGACAAATTATTCACCTGCCAAGATGGATCCTCTGCAGACTACCTAATTTGCTGTGAAATAAAATTGTTATTTTAGAAATGAAATATAATTATACTTTAATAAAGATATAAATACAAAATCTCAAAACTATTAATCCCCCTATATGTGAAAAAAAAAATGTTACATTAAACTGAAATCAATTCTGGTTTGCCTAATATTTGTTTAATTTAAATGGATAATCTCAATTAGCAAATTGAAATTTACCCAATATCTATCCAATTTAACTTTGTCATAGTTTTACAAAGATAATAGTAAAAGTTTGCATCATAAATCATTCATATTCTTAATCATTCACTTTTGTTTTAAAAGGAAAAGTTGAGCAGCTATCACATTTAAATGAAATCCAAATAAAATCTTATTCTATATACAAATAAGTTTGATTTATGATTAAGTTATTTTATCAAGCTCCAGCTTTCACTCGACTTCTTTTAAAAAATTATAATTTTGAAACTTTATTCATATATTCAAATGGAGTTCACAACTGAGTGCTTAACTGTATAATTAAAAATTCTTTAAATTAATAAGTTACAGCCTTCAATAGATATTTATTTTGATACAAATTATTTATCATATGGTTGAATTCATTTAATTTACGCTATTTAATATATGAATTTAGATTATTTGTCAGTCAATTTTCAGAAAAAGTAGGTATATACTTAGAAATTTTGGTTTTTGATGTTATTTAAAAACAAATTTCATATCTGAACAATCAGTTGTAAAAAAGGTATGCATATTTAATAGATTTGTTTATATAACAAATTTTTATGTCTTAAATTGAGGCAAACCAGAAATTACTACCACCATCGCTTAGGGGAATAGGTGGAGATGCACAAATGTGTCATTAGAGCCCACCTCTAGTGTAAGTTGCTGACTGGATATCTTCATTCAAACTTCAGTTACTTGACAAATCCGTTCGACAAATATGTGGCAGCTAATCCTACATTAAGATATGTTTTACTTCACTTACAGAAAAACAAGAATTAAAACCTTAAATAAGCCAAAATACTTTTAGTGGCAGCATGAAGCTGAAGGGCTTCTGTTTATTTCTATACACAATTCTTTATTGATATTTTTTAAAATTTGATCTAACTCAGATAAAATTATTTTAAGTCTTGTCAAAAATAAATGTATATTCACAAACAATTAATAAAAAGCAAAGTAAAACACTAAATGCTACAGCACTGTTCTCTACAAAAAGGTTTAAAGACCGATAACATTTAAAATAATTTGTATCCTTTATCTCATTTTAAGATATCCTACAAAAAAAATATATATAATTGAATATAATATATTCACATAATATAACTGAATAATTCGCACAATGAATGCACAAAATTCAGTAATGGAAGAAAACCCCTTTATTTTAATAAACAGAATATTTAATTGTTAATATTATTAGTTTATTTTTTTAATTCAAAAGTTTATTGTATATTTGTAATATAATTTCTGGATGCAGTGAAAGAATAAGTTCATAAAGTGATAAATTTTCATCACAATTATTTTTTAAAAAATGACATTAAATAATTATAAAAGAAGTTAGTCACTGAAATAATTTATCATTAGATAATAAAATAAATATAAATTTGATATTGAATACTATATATGGAAAAAATGCATGAACTCAGAAGCACCTTATAATTATTGCGAGCATTAAAATTTTTGCTGATCAACATAACTTACAAAAAACAAATAATAATAATGCAAATACCTTATTTTACACAAGTCAAATAAGTAAAACATGGTCCAAGACTGTTGCTGGTAGCCTCAGCTTCAGATATGATGTTAATATGCAAATTATTAATAATTCATTAGAAAAGTGTAACACATATAAAGAACAGTGTATAATGAATGTAATGATTTTATTTTTGAAGATGATGATATTAAACATTTCTCCACTCGGTCACAAGTGTTAAAAAAAGAGGTCACCTGTGATTAAAGGCTCCAGATATTGAAACGGGTAGCGAAGAGAGTATACCAACAGAAGGTCCAATGGCTGGCTGCAGCATATGACAGTATACATCTGCTAAACTGACGAACTACAAACGTAAGGGGAATTTCAAAAAGACGACTGGTAATGTGCCTATAATTTTTTTACTTAAAATAATGTTATAAATTAAAAGGTGTCCTAGAATAAGTTGGAAATAAAAATCCTAAATTAACTACTTATTTTGGATAACTTCTATGTGCACGTCCATGAAAAGAAGTAATGACATTCACAAATCTTTTCAAAATAGTACTTATTCCTCAGGACACCATTATAAGGGTTTAAACATGCCACTTATGACCAAAGAACAAGTTAATTTTTAATATAACTCATTATGCAAGAAAAAATTTTCATGTTCTGAATAAGGATTTAATTCATATTGAGAAGATGAAAATTTAAATTATTTTATAAATTGATTTATATCAAAATAAAAACTTTATATGGTTTTGATTTTTCTAAGATTTTCGTTTTTGTAGAGTAATTTCTTGCCAAGCTTAAAAAACAACGAATGACATTTGCATAATATAATGAAAACATTTATGCATTGATAACCCTTATTGCAAACCTATTACTTAACCACCTTAAATAATGAAATATACCAGGTAACCAGAAAAATTGAAGCCAACTGGAAAAAATGCATATGCATGGATTATTTTGTTTCATTTTCAATACTTTTAGCAAATGTATACAATGATGGGAACTTTTACAAAAGTTTATCAATTTTATGAATTTGAAAAAAAAAAAAGTGTAGCAATGGTCATATATAAAACATTTTTCTCTAATGTTTTTAATATATAACAAATTGAACATAAATTCAATTGCAACATGATAAAATATATGCATACATGACAGCCAAGTGTTATCCAGTAACAAGACATTGTGCATTTTTATTCTAATACCAAACAGTTGAAAGATGCAACACAATTAGGGACACCAAGAGTTTCAAATTATAATGTGCAAAATCATCTTTAAGAGAATTCTTTCAAATGGTTCATAAACACAAACTCAGAAAAGTAGAAAGCAAAAAATAGATCCCTCATAAAGTTTACTTTAGTTACAAAAATTTGTATCGTTGATCATTAGGAACAAATTCAACAACCATAATTACAAAGGTATCATTTCCTTCCAAGAAACTATAACTGTATGTAAAGCAAATATCAGCAACATGTTCCACTAACAATTTTTATAACTTGACAAGGTCACTAATGATATTGTTAAAAAAAATATTTGAATAGTGGGATGTGCTATATAAAGTTTGGGTTTGTTGTACTATGCTTGTTTCTTTTTTATGTACAAGAAATTATTATACCATCTATACATAAAAAAAAAAAAAATTGTTTAATGAATAAGAAGGTAAAAAAACAACTCATGTAGAACAAGCAAGATAACAATCCAAATATAATTATGAGTGTAAATATCTTCTTCTTCAGAAAAAATAGAGCTTCAGAAAATGATCTCTTTATTCTAATGTGTTTCCTGTTCTTAGTTTAAAGTTAACTTTCAACTGTTACAGTCATGACCAAATGGAAATTCAACTACAAAAGTAATGAATTTATGACTAAACTATTAATCGTTCAGCTACCCACTTGGTTCTTTTTCTTGATGCACAGATACTTTTCTAAAATGTTGTCAAAAAGTTCGATATAAATTGCTTGTGGATATTATTTTATAAAACTAAAAAGATTGAATTGCCACATCTTGTCAAAAAAGAGAAGAAACATAAAATAAATAAGTCCTCCTTGCCAATTTAAAAAAATTATAAAGTGTATAATTTGTCTTTTCATTTTTCTTTTTATTCTGTTTTATTATCAACATGTTCAATTTTGTAAAACAATATTATTAAAGATTTGAAAATTCGTTATTTAAAACAGGTAATTTTACAAGCAGAAAAAATTATAATTAAAAAAATATTTCTTTATTACTGGTAAAAATCATGAATAATTTTTTCTTATCGCGGATGACACTCAGACATTCAATGGTGTAAACTTCAGTTTGTTTGCTGCCATTTGAAAAATGCGATTTGAAGGCAGGCAGCAAATTCTCCAACAAGTGGGATTAAATATGCAATCTGAATATAATGTGATGTAGACGAAATATTATCGAATGTCATTGATGATTTTGAACCAATGAAAACTGTAGCATAATTAGGATCTCAACAGCAATGAAAGAAACAAAGACTATATAGTTAATAAGTCAGAGTTAAACAGAAAAAAAGCCTAATACAATGCATTTCTTCAAAGAATAAAATTAATTTTGTCATAGTGCTATTATATCTTAAAGTTTTATTAAGAAAAACAACATTTTTCTGGTTTCCTGATACATCGATTCTAGTGATGTTGAATTTTTAAAATTATATTGAGTCTGAATATAACCACATTCTTTGCAACTAAATTTTCCTGGATTAAAAATACAATGTTGAAAACTTTTCAACTTATTTTAATATTTATAGCTAAAATTTGTGTTTGTCAAACTAAAACTTAAGCAATTTTCGCAATTATTATCCTCAAAATAATGGCTACAGGCATAAATTATTTTTAGAATTCATTATGTCTATTGTCAAAATGGCCTGTTCAAGTATACAGCTTTTTCAGGTGGGCTTTAATAAAGTATTTATAACTTCAAATAGTGTTAATTTACTCAAATAACTACTCTTTATCAAAAACACTAAAATTTTAAATATTTATTAAAATTATTTTATTATAAATTTAGTCTCTTTGATTATACAGCCAATTTAAACCCTTATTAGTTCTTAAATATTAACAAAACAAACTTAAAAAAATCATTCAATAACTAACTTTTAAAATACTTAATGGAATAATGTTAATAAAAAAATTAATTTGGAATATTTTTTGCCTTGTTCGCGTTTAAAGTTCGCAAATACCTGCTTAATGAACAAGTAGGCGGCATTTCAATATCTTGCTTTGAATCCAGTCTTCTCCTACACCTAAGTATAACAGAAAGATGCCAGAAATCAGCTTCACTTAAGCATCATCTGATAATAACAGTGGTTCACTTACCTGTATAGGACCATTAGATCAGAGGTCAGTCACCTGAGGAATGGCGGCTTTTGCTGTCTTCTGATCTTGAACTTTTTTCAGATTGGTCACCATTTTCATCTATATTTAATTGAAATTAACATGTTATTTATGGGAAATAAATGAGCGTAACAAATTGAACACAAGCAATAATTATTTTGTTCTAAAATCAGTTATTAGGATTTATGGTAATTATATATTAATATAACTTGTTTTAATATTAATACATGTGTGAAAAAGAAAGTGCTAAAGTGGAACTTTTGGATTCAGTTGACAAGTTTGTACAGATTTCCAAGGATCAAATTAAAGCAGTCAAAAATTTCCAGGAGATATCGAAATTCATATTAAATAATTTTTTTTATTCTGCCAATTGTTCTTAACCAAATATATATATTTAATTATGTATATGCAAAATCTTTCAATTATATCTGTAAATAATAGAGAAAAATAATTGTAAATATTTAATCTTTCTCTCTCTCTCTCCCTCACACACACACATGCTGTACTCTTATTAAAAAATCAGCCATTTTAGTGAAATGAATTATTTCACACCCAGGCCATCCATTGACAACCAGAGTGATTTCCTTGTAAGCACTTCTTATTCACTTTATCAAACAAGATATCTCCATTTGAGAGACCAAAAGAATCTGACTAGTAATACCAAGTTTCAACAATGTCATTATCTCAAAATCTTACCTAGCAGTTCAATTGTTTTGACTGAACATAATTATTCAAATTTTCATTAAAAAAGGCACATAATTACTAGCATTCTTAATTTTTTTCTTTCAATAAGTTTGGAAAATAAGATGCAATTCCAAAAACTGTTAAATAAGCACATTTTTCTCATCACAACTTAATTGTTTTTACATAACACTAACTAGAAACATTGGCTCAAAAAAGAGAATTTATACTGCTAAAAGAACGGTAAATGAATCAACAGTTTAAAATTTTAAGGACACACAAACAATTTCAGCCTTAAAAAAAAATTTTTTTTTTGAAGAAACAAATGAATCTAAATTTTCAGAACATACTTTGGGTTCACATTCTTTAACAGGAACAGCAGTAGTGAAAAAAATCTATTAAATGATTAGATTTTTTGGCAGATAACACATTTATTTATTGATGCAGGCTGTTTTTCTTTCATATGGGATTTGATAGCTGATCTGCCCATATTTAAAATATAGAAATCTTTCTTGCAAATTAGACAGACAATTTGTTTTTCTTCCGAACCATGCAAAAGCTAATCTTTGTGCTGCTTTTCTTGGACTCCACTGATCATTGAAGGAAAAATTTCTACCAGGCCTTTATATTTCATTAATAACTAACATTCCAATTCACTGAAATCATAAACAGTTTTCTCCAAGAAAGGTATGGAAAATATATTTTTGCTCAGAAATTTTATATTTAGATATTAACATTTAACTGAATTTTAAAAAGGAACAGAAACAAATAGAAAATGAGTTAATTAAAAAATTAGCCGTCTCATTGCATGACATGACCATCTTATTGATGACTTCATTTCACTCACATATTCTAAATGCTACACCTGGTTCTGACTGAACTGGATCCTTACTTTAGTCAATAACTATGCATACAATAACAATCAAATATTGATTGTACCACCATCTAGTAGTAATATTAAAAGCTAATACTCAGTTTTGTTTTGGATAATTTCACTATAAATTTTAAAGGAAAAAAATAATAATATTTTTAAGCAAAATATAAATACATTAAGATTTAAGTAAAAATTTTAGGTGTGATTCAAGATTTTCAAGGAGTCAAGTTAAAATTCCAAGGGTTGCAAGGAATTTATGAACCATGTATGTGGGTTTGGTATTCTGATTACTTTTCATAAATGAAATTTGACCAATATCTACAACTAATATTTCTCAAGTGTACCCCTTAAAGCTCCAGCATTCTCAGATACAAATGTTTCACAGAATAAACAATAATGTCAATAGAATAATCAGAAGAATAAATAACATTTTTTTCACTTCTGCTGCAATCTAGTTAATCACACACAAGTATTCTTATCATCAGTCATCTCTCCAATGGTTACTGTGTTTATTGTATTTTTGAAAAGACAATGCAAAAATATTTCATAAAAATGGAAAGACTTTTAAGGAGCATAAAAGATAATGCAATTTTCATGAATCAAGAGCAAAGTGCTTGGAAAAAAGAAGATATGAAGCAAGTACTTGGATTTTGACTTGATTTCAATGGAAGTTAATGACAGAGAATCTGTAGTTTGCAATCTATCATAAGTTCCATCCTCCAAAATCATGAATTCAAGTAAATTGAGACTATATTTAAATACTGCATCTCAATATCACTGACAAATATTTTAGCAGAAGAACAAAAAAATTACATTAACAGAAGAATGCATTTACATTTTATAGCACTGATACTAAGCAAGTATCAGTGCTATAAAATGCTTTGTTGGTATCATTCAAGTCATTAATTCTACCATTTGCTATAGACATTGTTATCAAAGAATCCTAATCAGAAAAACTGAAAGGTATTACTCATTTTTTATATTTGGATGAATCAGTAGGAATAAAGATATACATTTATCAGAAATGTGTATTTCATTTATAGCTGTGCTAATTTTGAAGTACTAAAGATCCTTGATATATTTCTAACAGAAAATGATTTGGAATGGACAAAGTGCATGGGTGGTGATTGATCAATGCCAATACATAACAAGTTACATTAATATTAAATGAAAAAATTTTAGAATGACTGAAAAAACAGTAAAAAAATACTTTCCTTTTTTGAGTAAAATTTCTAATATCATAATTTAGATATTATAATATTAAAAATGAATTACAATTTTCTTTTTTTAGAGTTTCCGAAGAAATCAATTCAAGATGCACATGCATCAACATCCAGAAATAAAATAACATCATTCAACTCATTTTTTCTTAAACCAAATATACATTTATTGTGTTAACATAATTCAAAATCCTTTTTAATCATAGATATAAATGCTTATAAAAATTAATGTGCGAATATTTTTGATTTAAGTTATGTTTAAACATTAAAAATTGCTCCAATAATTACTTAAATATTGCATTTTACAGTGGATTCTATAAATGTGTTTATATGGCTATTTTAAATTAATTTATTGTATACTTAAAACAGAAGCCCCAGATGTTGTAGCAACACTTTGAATTTCCAAGGCACAGTTCTCAAGGTTTGATCTTTGGACTAAGCAATGTCCACTTAGCATTTCATCCCTTCAGTGGGTTGATAAAACTTAGTACTAAGCACGTTTTGGAACTAAGCACCTGAGGTTTTGTCCTAGGCTAAACATCTAATTTGGATATATACTTTACACTGCATAGCATTCAATCAAGAAAACAGATATTGGCACCATATGTCTTGAGCACATGTGGGCTGTTGTGCCAGAGTTTAGTTTATACTTAAAAGATGTTTAAAAGCAATTAGCTAAAATAAGCAACAAAACTGTTACAACTATTACTTTAAATTGAAATTTTTAAAATTTTAATGCAAATGATAATTCTTTTCCTTTTATATTATTTAATAAAAAAATATTATGTTTTTCTATACATTTTCTTGACAGAAGTTTTCTGTTTATTTTCAAACTCTTTTAATTTAGTCAGCCAGTACACATCCATATTCTAGACTTAACTGTTTAGTATTTATTTGAATATTAACTATATTTTTGATTATTCACAAATTTTAATAAAGTAGTAAATTTCAACTTTCTTTTTAGTTTCTGCAAATCACCAACCATTAAAAAAGCTATGTAGTTAAAAGTAATTTGCCAAATTTAAAATACTTTAAGTATACTCTATGCTAGAAATTTCCAAGTTCATTTATATCCCTTCTCAAATATTTTAATATAATTTTGAGCTCATCAATTTCATTATACATAACATTTTATCCATTATTCCTTTGTTTTAATCCATTTAAATACAAAATACTTTCCTTTTACCTGCAGAACTAAGATTATTTCTTTCTATTATGACAGCTCTCGTCTTAAACATAATATCAATGACATGTTTAACTATAATCATTAATGTATATTTCTATTAACTTTACAAACTTTTTGACCTTTTAAATATTTTTATTGGAATATTTGGCAATTTAGAAAATTAACATTCAATTCTAATTTTAAAATTGAAATTATTTATTCATAATGAACTGGCATAGTGACACACTTTAAAATTATGTTTAAAAATGTACTAAAATGCAAATCAAATAATGTTATTTTTTTAATGAATAGTTTTTTTTAGAAAGGAGAAACATATTCTGCTACTAAGGAGTTATTTCCTTCATGTAGCAACATTTAACATGATCACGAGAATAAAAAAAAATGGACATTATTACATTAATATAAATTCATTTACAGAGATAAAAAATGTATGAGTAATCATATGCAGTTTCCAATCTATAGAACATTGAGAATAACATAATGTAAAGAAAAAAAATGTTTTTTCAGAATATGTTTGAATTTCTTTTATTTTTTTAAAATTTTTTAACGTTTGTTTATTGTTTTAATGTTATGTTTTAATTTTTATAACATTTAATCATTTTAACAACACTAAAGAGCAACATATTATAATGTATACAAGATATGTGATTAATACATAAATTAAGTTTAACATAAAAGAAAACTTACGAGAATGTTTTTTATGATCTTTATCTTTCTTTTCCCTTCTTTCCTTTTCTTTCTTGTGATCAGGAGAATGTGAACGAGATCGTTTTGAATGATGTTCACTGTCACGAGAATGGGAACGATGCCTCTTTTTGTCAGGGCTTGAACTTCTCCTACGAGACCTGATGAAAATAGAAATAATTTTCAGCCTTCCAGTTATAATTCTTATAGCATAAAAGTTACAATTCTTATACTGCAGCATTTGAAAAAATGTACTTTAAAATTTTTAAAAATGACAATGAAGGCAAAAGATTAATTAATTTTTTATTTTTTAAATTTAAGTTCAGAATAATGCCTTATAATGATTTTAAAGTTTATTTAGTTACCTTATACTAATTTATAGTGTTTTTCTTTGAAATTTGCTATCAGGAAGGAACAGCTGAATCATAAAAATGGTATAATATAGGATTTTTCCATGAGGTCTGTAAGTTAGATGAAAATCTTTTATATAAAATTAGATTTAAATAAATTTTGCCTATTTCTTTAAATATCATATTTTAATATTTCCTGATTTCCGTTCCAGTCATGAAACCTACAAAATTTGATTATTAGGCTTTCAGAAAAATCAAAATAATGCAATAAAATTATATATAAAACACATTTAAAATTTAGAAAAATAAAATTAAAGATTCTGCATAAAATCAATTGATAATTTATTTGATAAATTTTAAGCAACAGAGCAAAATAATTTGAATAGAAAACATTTATAGTTGGCTGTAGAACAATAAAAATTACTATTTTGAAAGCTTGGAAAATATATAAAATAATTTCAATCATGTATGGATGTTTTGCTAGAAAGAATTTACTTTTTGACATGACATAAAAAGTTATAATTCAGTTAATCATAATAACTGGAAGAAAAAGTAAACAATCATTAGTAAAATAATAAAATCAATTTAAACAATAAAATCCTTATTGCAATAAATGCACTGAAATTTATAACCAGTAATATAAATAAAGTTGAAAAAAAAAAAAAAAATACAACATAAATATATTTTCAGAAAAGCTATGCAAAACTAGAGTTCTAGCATTTTTTTTTTCCTTTCTTTATTTCAAAACAACAAATTTTCATTTAGCTGAGTAAACTGTAAAATTGATGAAGTGTTACAAAATTGCTGAGAAATTAAATTAATTATACTGTCACTTCTTTAACTGGAACTACATACCTTTCCTTATCTTTACTCTTACTGTGAGAATGCTTTTCTTTGCTGCGGCTACGATGTGAATGTCTTCTACCATAAGTTCGGTCTCTACTTCTACTCCTCCTGGACCTGTGTTTCTCACTGTCCCGGCGATCTTGTTCAAGACGTTTTCGGTGCTCTTCTCGCTTCCTATCCTCTTCCAGTCGTGCCCTACGCCTTTCTTCTCTTTCTTGTTCTCGTAGCTTTTCTCTTTCACTCCTAACTTTTTCTCGATTATTCTAAATAAACATAAAAATGCTATATGCAGGCAATATAAAAAGTTTTACAAAATTGATTGTAATGGTCCTCCCACAAAAAACTAGTTTATCCAGGCTCATTAATTTGGAAATATACATACCAAAATTTCATCTACTGCCTCTTTCAGTTTTGCATATCCAACATGTTGTTTTCCCATCAAATGATCATCTACACGCTGTTGTGCATCCCCTACTATTAAGAAAGCTCCACAAACTTCACATACTTCCATCTGCTTTTCTTGAGCTGCAGCAATTTCAGCAGTCTACATCCATATTATAAAATAAATTATGATTAAAACTAATATGTTAACTACAAATTAATATTTTGAAATGAATATCAAAAGGGAAATGTAGAATGTTAAATGATACCTGAAACCAATGGTTAGTTTCAGAAACTTTTCTGAGTGCTTCCCGTTCTTCTTTTAACTGATCGCAAAGTTTCATAATACTTTGAGCTTCTTCTACTTTACCTTCATATCCTAAATTTTCCACCTAAGTTAAAATACAAAAGTATTTCACAAATAATGTCAGTTTATTAAATGACATTTAAAATAATTTTTATAAAATTATTTAAATTTTATATTAGTACTTGAACAAGCAGTCCATTAATTCTTTCAGTCAGGACATTCACTTTTTCATCATTATTTTTAACTTGCTGGGGTTGTGTCACCTAAGAAGATATAAAATTAAAATACAATAAAACAAAAGAGTTAAAGAAAAAAATGAAATAAATGGTGAGTCACATTACATTTGATTCCTTATTACTCAATGCTAATCTTGTTCTAGCTCTTCGAATGCGTTTTTCAACATCAGATAGCATACTCTGGCAAAAACGTAAGAAATCATCTTCATATCCCATTCTTTGAAAGCGAGAACTTTTTTCATATCTAAAAATTAAAGCAATGCAAACTAATGAAAACCTCTGTTTAATGGATTAACAAAAATATTTCAATACTGAATACTAATCTACACATTTTAATAAGATATTATATTATGTATCACCCATATTATAAATTAAACAAAACTATATACCATAAAAAAGATCAAATACATACACTTCTGATCAGTGAAAATATAATACTCTGATATAAGCATGCAAATCATTACCCTTGCAGTGCATACATACATTACAGGGTATCACAGTGCCATTTCTAGCACAACAGATTCATTCAAATATACTTTATTCTATGTCCACATGGTGGTCATTGCTTTGTTTACCCTTTTTTCACAACCACAGGCATTTAGAATGCCAATAGTGCAATGAATATTGAACATGGGCAAAGGAATGGAATGATGTTTTCATTGATGAATCCCATTTCTGACTGCAACACCATGATGGTAGATTACAGTTTGGAGACATTGTAGTGAGACTAGTTTTGTCAGCAAATTCACAAAACTGTAAATTACTTAATGTTTACCAATTTCAAATCAGAGGTTTTCCTTTTAAGCCCATAATTACAGAAGCTAAAATTTAATATATTAATTGGTGAAGGTAGAATTTTTTTTCTTCACTCTGAAATTTTATTTTAAATTATTGGACACATAAAAGGACTATTCTTGGAGAATATATTTCAGGATGTATCAAGCATTCATTTAATTAAAAACAACTTATAAAATATCAACTTATCAGAAATACAGGGTTAAAGTAATAACTTTTTTTTTACTTGTTATTATTTGTATAATGATTAGTGTCATTTAAAATTTTAAATTACATCATTTATTAAAATGCTTGATTTTCACAATGACTTTTTATAAATCTTAGTAAGATTCTTTACACAATGTAAAAATGTGAATTTCATAAGTATTTGATGAGAATTGCATAGATTTTTATTTAATAACTTTAATATATGATGTAACTGTCAAAATTCAAAATTATAATGGAATGTTGAAAATACTTTTTCTTCATAAAATTTTAATTTATTCTTATTTGATAAAGATTTTTTGTATATAATTTATAATTCTGTGTATGTGTAATATAATCTATATGGTTAAACACTGTAACTATGAATGTGCAAAAGCATTTTTAAAGCAAAAATATCACAATAGGATCTTTAAAAATTGCTCAGAATTTACTCAAAAATTGGGGGGGGGGGAATGTCTTGCATTAAGTAATAACATTAGTCTGATAAGTATATATCTTGAATTAGTAGATATCTTGAATCTGTAGTAAATTTCTTAACTGCTTTATTGTCAAAGTTTTTCTATTCAAATAATACTTCTTAATGTTAATTTAAGAAGTATTATTTGAATAAAAAAACTTTGACAGTAAAAAAATTTATTACAATCGAAAAATTTCTGTTTTTTGCAAATTACAAAATAGGATTACAATCATAACCAAAAGTAATTTTTAATGCTTAAAGTTTTAAAACAGTTTAAACCTGCACAAACTAAATTTTAACAAAATTCTAACTTTATCAGTTCAGTAGAAGGTTGATTTTGGGATATACGTTTCTTTCATTAAGAATTAATTTAATTTAGGCTCAAAAATTGTTAGATTACAACTTGAATTTACTTCTAAAAATCAAGCTCTTCATCAAACACAACCAATAAAATGTAAAAAAATAAGCATGGCTGATTTTTTTATCTTACAGTTTAGTAACCTAAGAGAGGGAAATTCAAAAACACAGGTTTGCCAAAGGAGTTATTTTACAATGTTAGCTTCATCTGAAGTTAGTTTTAACAAAGAAGGTATTAGCTTTTCTCCCTTAAGAAATATAAAATAGAAAATTTCTAGGAAATAAAGAATGTCAGATTTTTATATTATATTGTTGGAAAACCACATACATTTTTTCCTTAATTTATTTTCATTAAAAAATAAATTTTCAGATTGAAATATAAATTATCCTGTTTTTTTCTTATCGAAAACTATAACTGACGGTGATATTGAAATAAGATCACATATTACTTGTTTAAATTCAAGACAAACTAAATGATAAGGATTTCAGAAAGAAGTTAGTGAAGATTTTAGTAGTTAAACCTTACTTAAAATGAGTCATGAACTCTCTTATTTTAGTTTATTGATATAATTTTTTAAAAACAAATGGGTTTTTAACAAGTATACCTAGTCTATTCCTATTAATTTTTTCTATTTATTCTATACTTTAATCTATTCCTACAGTTGAAAGTGCCTAAATCTTGTCTACTCAATACTAATGACAAAAACATTTAAAAATAATAAATGCTGAATAGTGCACAAAAATTTATATTAAGACAAAAAACTGCAAACACATTGAAAAAGACTGCCCTTTTTAATGACATATAAGTTTTAAATTGTTAAATGCTTAATGTCAGGTAATAGTGAAATTTAAAGAATTAGCATTCTTAAAAAGATATAAATGCTTAAAATTTGATCTCTTATAATTTTACAATGTACTAAGAGAAGTATCTAATAATGTTTACCCTTCAAATATATATATATATATTTGAAGGGAATAGAATTATTCATTGTATCTCTAATATCTATATATGTAAGAGATACAATGGATAATTCTACATTCATAAGGTATGAGGTAAAAATGGGAAATGAGCAAAAAAGTTTAACTATTTTTGCTATACTAATAGATCCAGCTAAAATTGATTAACTAGCAAATTTCGAGCAACAAATTGACAAGAAATTTCAATATATACTATTTCGTATTTTGCTTTATCTTTGCTTAGAAACTTGCTAGTGAAAGTAGATAACAGAAAACTTTCTTTAGTTTTAGCTATGTCTTAATAAAGCTGATTAATGTCCTTTTAGGGAAATGTATATTATTTCATATAATTAAGTTTTAAAATATTCTCTTTGAAGTAACAAATATGTAATTTTAACAATATGACAAATGATAATTTTGAAATAATGACCTAAATAGCAAAAAATTAATTTCTTATGTTATTCATAGACAAAACTTGGTTTTTATGCACACTATCTTGCTGACTATTTCAGAGAAAAGAATGTCACCAAATGAAACTGAAATTTTCTTGCCCTTATATTGATATAACTATGTTGTGTAAAATATTATCAGTAACTATAAAAATTAAAGAAAGTACACTCAAACATTGAAAATAGAACCAAGAAGAAAGAAAGGTACAATAGTGGAACTTGGGAAATAAGTTTAGAGCGATATCATTTGAAAATAATTCTAATTTGGTGCAAATTTGCAGGGTCATTAATCTTGAAAGTGGAATGTTAGTCCTATATATTTAGTGTATAATGGGAAACTTATGAACATGATCATTCAAAACAATTTTTATTCAAAGAGGACTTAATTAAGTGATGAATCCCAAATAGATAGGAGAGAAGACATGCCTAACATTTAAGTACGTTTTGAAATACTTCATTATTGACCTTGAAAATTGCAGGTGGGTCAATGTGTCATTTTGCTATCCAGGAGGATCATTTATGTGCAGTTAGAAAATGCTGGAAGTAGTGAACATTAGATAGTCTCCACATGTGAAGTATTGGATTTGGAGCCACCTGAAAGATAATAACTTGAGATAACTGAAGGATTGTACAGTAAATAGTAATGATATAATAACAAATAGGGTTGACAGCTAGTCAACAAATCAATTCCAGGTGTTTTGTAAAAGTGATCTATGACCCTAGTGCCCTTTCAATATATGTGTCTGTGCTGCCTTTAACATCAAACACTGGTGATTCCATCTACAGTGGTACCAAGCCAAAGTAACAAACATGGAATCGCCCAGCCTGGCACAGAATGCGGTGTTTAATGATGAAGGCCAGTTTGATCTGGGAACAGATGACAACCATGTGTGCTTGGAAATGCCTGATGAACAGTACATCTTATCTACTCTATATCATGACACACTACTTGTACAACAGTATAAATGTCCTAGGAGGCCATAACCTATGATAGCTGATCCACTCTAGTTGTTATACCTGTACACTTCCCTGCCTCTAGTCCAGAGTTGAGACCTACCCATTAGACCAAGTTGCTGAATGGAATCTATATATAATATAGAAAGAGTTAAAAAGAAGTACTCCTAATATTTGAATTGCGACCCCAGAGGTATATTTTCACTGGAAAGACGCAACAACCATGAGATATTTAATGTGCTCCAAATGCCTTTTGTAAACATAGCAGTACATCACGCCAGGATTCAAACTCACTACTTTCAAATGACGAAAACATCTTAACAAACCAGGGTATAATAGCTTTTTTTCCCTCTAGTTGTGCTATGTGGAGCCTAAATAGGTCAACCTTATGTTAATGACATTCTTTGACTTCATTTGGGCCCTTTTCTAAAGAGATTTTAAGGGTCAATTTTCCAGATAGATAGTGCTTGATCTTATACATCTAAAATTGCTCAAGACTTCCTACGTCAAATTCATATCCTTCCATGACAGCATGCTCTTTAGACTTATTCCCTAAAGAGAATATATGGGACCAAAATGCAGTCATATCACTCTATATAGGACTGTTCAAGATTTGTGGGCTTCTCTGTCTCATCATCAAATGACTGATCAACTCAATATTACATTTATTTTAGAGCATTTTCAGTATTAGCACATTTTTTAAAATGATTTCGATGAATTAAAAAACTAGAATAAAATTTTTTGGCAAAAGCTTATTATTTGAAATGAGAAATAGTGTTTGTTACTTTTAAATTCATCTTTCAAAATGTCACATGTAAACAAGCTGTGGTTTGAAGGATATGTTTTTACAATAGTCAAAGAAAAATATTCTTATTTCAGAATTAAAAAATGTTGTGAAATGCATGGTATTAAAATTTCTAAGTGCAAAATAAGCAACATTATTAATTGTACAGGTAAAAACCATCAATCATTATTTCTACATAGAAAGAAGACTCCAAACAAATATACAAAAAAGGTGCATACTGTTTCAAATGTTTCTAAAGTGAAATTGTTAGTAACTAGAAAAGATCTGCCGACACAGAAATTAATTGCAAATTCTTTAGATACATCTTTAGTAACAATGAGTATAATAAACCAAGATTTATAACTTATAAAAGCTGAGAAAACATAATGCTCACCAGCTTTTGCCAGGACACATGGCTCAACACAAAACATTTTGTAGAATCTTGTTTGAAAACCATTTAGTAGGAGATAAATGGAAATACATTGTAACCCTTGATGAAGCATGGGTTTAACTAAATGACTGTAACAAAAAAGGTCTATTTACTATATAAAATGAGAAGAAAAAACGTAGAAACCTAGTTCCGTCAATGTAAAGAAAGTTTCAATAAGGGGTTTATGAATGTCGCAGGTTTCTTCTACGATAGGACATTAAAAATTAGAAGAGTGGAAAAATGTTAAAATCAATTCATCATACTATCAGGAGAGGGTTTTATGCCCAATATTTACAGAAGAAATTCCACTTCTTTATCTCAATGACTTTCAAAGAGTGAAACTTCACCAAGACAAGGCTTTAAGTCATACTTCGAAAACTATCACTGCATTCCTTGAAAAAAAAAATGAAGACTAATACAGGTATTGTGCATATACCTTTTCAACATATTCCTGCAAAGTCCCCTGACATTTCCCCAACGGACTATTGTGCCTTTGGTCTGTTAAAAACAGCTTTTACTAAACGCAAACCTACCACGATAGATGGACTCTAAAAAGTAGTGGAAATGGAAATGAAAGCACTACTCCAGGAAATTTTACGAAAAGATCTTCTATTGTGGAAATCACAATGCAGACTCATAGTACAGAAAAAAAAAAGCTATCAGATTGAACGTTTAAAAAATTGTCTTTAGATTTTAAACATTAAATAGGTCTGAAATCATTCTAAAAATGTGTTAATACCCTCTGTATATCATTTTTGTCATGCAAAAAGAAGTCTGAGATACAATTGCATTGCTTTTTTTAAAAATTGTACATACAGGATTTGTTTAATTGTCTTAATTTTATGATCAAGAGAATCTTGAATTATTTAAACTGTATCAGTATCATTATAAATATTAAATTTCATTTCAATATAATACTCCTTTTTTAATTAACTATTTTCTATGCTTTTGGGTGTAATTTTTCTCAATCCAAGTTTTGTAAACTAAATTTAGTAAAATTGCATAAATTTTTCACCTTTTACCAACATTACTTCAAAACTGCTCCCTAACTAAATTTTGATTACTCTGAACAAAATTGGTTACTATGGTTGCCTACATTTGATAAACTACTGTATTTTTGGTCATTTTGGTATTTACATAAGCAATGTTAAATTGGGATTAAGAGAATACTTGTCCTCTATGCAAAATTCCTAAGAGGTAATGTTATAAAGATTAAGAAAAAGAAAGAAAATCAACTAATGTCTAGAAAATAACTCCTTTGAACTAAGTTAATTAACCACATTTTATTTCAAAACAGCAGAAATTTCTTTTTCATAAACAAAAAACATTAACAAGGTTTAAGAACGGCATCTGTACACAGCAAATCTATAGTAATTATTTTATTTCTAATTGACTGAAAAACAATTTTTTTTAACAAACTGCAAATAAAATTTAAGAAACAAAATTCAGTAAACATAAACAACAAAAAATTTTCTCATATAAATATGTTTCAAAATTTTAATCATAAAATTACAATTAATGAAAAGAGTAATCTTAATTTGTGATAATAAAGTTATTATATTTATATTAAGATTGTTTTGATCATAATTGACTTTAAAATTTAGAATTTTATTATGGAAACCTTTACCTATCAGTATACAGAAAGAGCCTAAAGATAACTTGTTTATAATAAGTTTTAAGTAAAATTAATTTACTTAAAACTTATTCAATGAAAAGGATTTAAAATAAGATTGTCTTGAAATTGTTTAATAAGAATCTATAGAAATCAATAGACGAGTTATGTATACTAAGAGTAAGCAAATTATTTAAAATTGAGATGAATGCAAATATTTAAACTATTCAAATTTAACTTATATATAATAAGCAACATATTAATCTGAAAACCATATTAAACGTTATTGACATACAATTAACTCAATGTATTTAAAAATATAAATAAGCCCTTACACGTTTTTTAAAAGGAATTTCCCTTTTTTTTTGTATATTTAAGATTTAATCTTCAAAAATCATAACCATATCAATAAAAGAACATTTCTATTAAAATGTTTATCATATTAAACGTTTTCTTATTGTAAATTAGATTTTTAATCCAAATAAAAAGAGTTAATATAAGTATAATTTGAAAACAAATGATATGTCAAATGGGATTCATTTCTAAAGTATCTGACAAAAAAAAAGTCAGAACAATAATTTATATTTTAATTATATAATATGATAAAAAAAAAAATTCAAAATATAACAATTGTAACTAAATACAAAATTTTAATTATACATTGATTGAATTTGTAATTCATAACAATAATTAGGAGCTTTTACTTTCAGCACTATTTGATTTTCAGAGTTCCACACAACAGTCACAACATGGCTGAAATACAGTAAAAAGTAGGAAAAAAAAAAAAAAACCATAAGCATTTGAATTTTAACTTCTATAGGTGGAACTTGATGAGGCACATTGTAAAACAGATAACACAATACCATATTTTTCAATTAATAAACATTGTTAAAAAAAATCAATTTTCAGGAATTTTAATTTACTAAGCGAATTTTTATACAGAAGTTACTTCGTTTTCCCAGGGAAAAGATGTATTACTTCATAATAGAATATGCATAAATGGATGTAAAAAATTAAACTACAAATGAAAGAAAATATGTGAAGGTGCAATATGAAAAGTTGCAAATAAAAAAACATTCAAGGTATGAATTGCCATAACTTAATCATATCTTGCAGGTTTCATGTGATAAATTTTTTTTAAAAAAATAAGCCTTTGCAAATAATTTTACAAGCAACTGCAAAAATATGAAAGTTAAAATTACAAGCAAACAGCTAAAATTCTTTAAATCATTTTGATAGTGCAGGCTGTAAAAATCATAAAGTGTCATATTTTAAAAGGTTTTTTAACATATAAACTATATTAATCCATATTTTTTGAGACAATTAAAAAAATACACTAAAAATAATTAAAAACTTTAGAAACATACTCTTTCTTAAGTCTTTCATCATGGATTTTTGGACATGTTCCTAAATCAGCTTTAGTATTTACAAAAAGATCATTTGGACAGAACTTCACTAAAAAATGCTTACAAATCTGAAAATAATTATACCATTAATTATTATATTAAGGTAAAATGATTCCAAAAACAATTTAAATATTATATACACAGTAAACATAATCAGATATTTTAAAATCAAGATGCAATATAATTCTAAAAAATTTGATTTAATATTAAATCAATAACATTTTAATAAAACAATGTTAATAAATTTAGCCATAAAAGGTGTTATAAGAAATTCTTTTCTCATTTTCAATTTTTAAAAATTATTTGCAAGCTTATGCTTACTTAAAAGTTTGTTTTATTTTAATGTATTCTTATTATTTATCTTAAAATACTGATTTTAAATTAAAGAACTAAGATTTACAGAGAAAAACATGGTAGTTCATCTAGAACTATAGGAACATCCAACTACCAACACTTCATGCAGTTCTTACATAAGACTGCCATTAAATTTTCATTATGAAACCTTTCTATTTGCATCTGTTATGAGATCCTATAATTTAGATTTAAAGTGTGCTTTATCTTTCAATCTTTCGTGATTTTCAGTAATAATCATTTGCAATTAAAAAATTATATACTTTTTTCCACAACGGAGATCAAAACATTTTTATTTTTAGTTTTTTCTTACTGATAGTACAATTTAAAAATTGTTTTTAAAAAGTTGTCAAAGTTGAATCATACTTTCAGTAGACAAACACAGAATTGTGGGAAAATCTTGGGAAATTAAACTGATTTCCAAAAATTTGATTAAAATTTTTCATTAAAAATTTATATTATTTTATTGCATTTAAAACATTGAAAAAATTATAAATTTTTTTCCATTTCCTTTCTTATGCTGAAAATTTTTATTAAGATTTAAAATTTGTGATAATGAAATCTATAATAATTAAACTAAATTTTATTTAGTGTATTTAAATAATGCAACAAGCTGAGACATAATAAAGAAAAAACTTTTAATAAAACAATACAATTTATACAAACTTATAATAATAACATTGGTTTTATATGTAGATAACTGCACTAAATTATTTCACAAATTTACAAATAACAGAAAATGATTTTAAAAAGACTTATTTAAAACACAATCAAAATAAAGAAAATCTTAGAAATTGTTGCACAGATTAAAAAAATAAACATGGTTTAATAATGATTTAATTTGAACTAAGTTTAGCCAAGTTCTTGAATCTTATCTTGTTTACATTCCTGTTTTTTAAAAACATTTCTAACAGGACAGGTAATACTCCGATTACTGATAGTTTTAAATTTCAACAAATTTAATAATGTTGAAAAGACATATTGAATAACAAATAATTTTGGAGTATTTTTGAAAATTGGTGAAATTCTCTTAGTTTCTTTTTGGTAGACATAAACAAATTATTTGCATATTTTTATTAAGAATATTAAAATAATATAAAACATAAATGTAAACAAATTTAATACATAATAACACCAAAAGAAAAATTCCGTAGGCATCTAAAAGTGAATTGAAGCCTTGAGAATCAAGTAGAACAATAGTGATTTATAATAATGAGGAAGTGATATTTTTAAAGTTATACAAACATAATTTTGACTCGAATAACAAAATAAGTTTTTTTCAAATTTTAAGCATTTTCATAAATGATAAAACTTACATCAGGGCCATCCCAAGTAAAATCATTCTTTTTTTCTTCTGTACCTAAATCTCTGTCACGACCCATTAATTCATCAAGAAGTTGTTTTGCTGAAAGCAAAGCCATTTTGCTGCACTAATTTCTAAAATAAATGGAAAAATATGAAGAGTATATACAAATCTTCCTAATCCTAATCTACTTAATTCCATCTCCTTAAAACGCGGTAATACTGTAGCCACCGTTGCTTAAAGAAAAGTGAAAAAATATCTTATTGAAAACTGAACGTTGAACATTAGTCTTTAAATGATAATTATCATGAAAAAAATTTATAATAAAAATAAAATGCTTTTCCAATTAAAAAATTTTTAAATTACAATATTTTCATTATTTTAAATTCTTTAGTTATTCTTTTGTTGTTTGATAGGTGAGCGCATTGCGGTCTGTATCTTCATGGAAGTTGTGATTAGTCTGACGGCCACGCGGATCACGAGAATTGCGTTGCTTTTTGGAGAAATTTTT
Source organism: Latrodectus elegans (assembly GCA_030067965.1). Lineage (NCBI taxonomy): Eukaryota > Metazoa > Arthropoda > Arachnida > Araneae > Theridiidae > Latrodectus > Latrodectus elegans. Next base: position 44,255,433 of record CM057811.1, on the reverse strand, counting down.
AATTTATGTAGTTTTGCTCATTGTGTATCATAAGGAAATATATTGTTTAAAATAGGAAATGGACCAAAAACCAGATGAGCACGGTCCCCCAGATTCGTGGGAACATTATTCTGATAATATTATTCAGAATGGTGGAGAAGAAAGCGATTTATCAAAGCCTTTTCTGGGACTAAACGTGGATGCACCGCCATTCGTTCCATCTTTTGCAACTTTAGTAGCAGCTCAAGCTCAATCCCCTTCAGAAGGTGATGAACAAAGTCCTGAGAATGAAACACAGCCTGCACCTGGTAAAGACACCTTTATATTTCTTTTCTTTTTGCCACGAAGCTTTAAAATTAACCTTCTATCAACAAATGTCTTTGTGATGTTTAAGGAAAGTAGAAATCTTAATTATTTTGTTAAAGACTATTCTAATCAAATAAGAAAATAGTCTTGCTAGTTCATAAAATAACAGTATAAAATTGAACCAATTTTACTTAAACATAAAGTGTATGATACTTCCATGTGCTTACATATGTGTATGAACCAAAAGATGTAACTACAGAATTCTAAGGAAATCATTAAGGTTGTCATTATTTGGTCGTTTTTCTGTAAAAGAAAATAAGGTAACACAGAAATCATTCAAAAATTTTAACTCTTATTTTTATAATGGTTATTAGGAAGTAATTCATTTTAGTTGGTTATTTTATTTAACTTTTAAATAAATTTTAATAAATATATTCTAGGTTTGCTATATTATAAATTTTTGTTTATATCTAATTATGCTTGTGTGATTTTTAATGATATGTAATGACATTTTTATGATTTTAAATCAATCTTTTATGTTTCATTGCCTGAAATAAGTAATATATTATCGACCCACAAATTAAGAATTGTCATGTTTAAAACTTAGGGATTCTAATATTTCTATTGCTCTTAAAAGAAATAAACATAAATAATATAGAAATCTTTTATATTCAATTAATATTAAAAATTTGAAATTAATAAAATATATTATAACACGCTATTTAATAGCTTGTGATATAGACTTATAAAATATTGCTATTAGTATTATTTTTTTAATCCAATATTAAATTAGACATTGTTACAATTATACATCTTGTCAAGAAATCAGTACTGCATTATAATCTAAAGTAATTTGCTTTTATATTAAATTTACTAGATAATCAAATTTTCAGTGTTAAAGAAATATAATCATAAGATTTTATTTAAATAAATGCTTTTAATTCAGAACAAATGGATTAAACTTTTATTTAAACAAAAATGCGAGAAATACTTGTAAAAAAAATATGAGTGTTTCCATAATCATTGTTGTTGTGAATGTCTGTCCCTGGTATCTATTATAAAGAAATATCCTTAAAAAGATTTTCTAACATATCTTCGATTGAATTTCTTGCTCATAACATTCAGTCTAATAAAAATTTCTTTCATATAGTTTCTCAGTTAATGAATATTCTTATTAAAATCTGATTGTGCTAAAATTTTGTCACAATCTCACATTTAATTGCAACTTCAAATATTGAAATTTTAAATGTTTCAATATATTTACTTATTATAGAAATATCTCAAAACTTTTAATTGGAAAATAATTTCATAAGTTTTACAAAGAAAACATTACATAACAATTATAAAAAATAACTCAATATAATATACAATTTTTTTAATTAATCAAAAGAACACAAAGATTTGAAAAAATATCCTATATAACAATACCTCAAATTCAGAGCTCTATTATGCCTTCAGAGAACCCTGTAGCATCAAATACATAAAAATGAAATGATTTATATAGGCTGGTCATGTTATTAGAAAGGAAAAGAACTTTTACTGGAGAAAATATTCTTGGCAAAGCTCTCTGAAACAAGAGTTAGGGGACAACTCAATCTTAAGTGGGAGACTGCCTAGAAAGGATCTTTTTATTTTAAGTGTGACCAATAAAAAGGCCATGGTTTAAATTAGAGTGGTCTTATGAAAATTCTTAAGAAAGCCAGGACTGTTGTGCCACTGAGAAAGAAATATAACAATACCAAGCAATAAAATAAAAAAAACATACATTTTTAAGAAAGCTTATAATTAATTGGGCAGTTGTGTCCACTGTAACTGTCCATTGTAATGTAATCTAGAATGGGAGATAACCGGGCAATAAAGCTAAATCAATAGCGTGATTGACATACATTTTTATGAAAACTAGAATTTCTAATTAACCAGATAAAAATTCACAGTAAGCCTAAATATAACTATTTCTATAATAAATTGTTTAAATTACTGCATATGTACTGTAAAATAAATAAAGTTGCTGTTATTTGATTAATATTACTGCCATAAATATCAATTTTAACAAAATAATGTAAAATAAAAGTACTTAATCATTATTAGTAGGAGAATCGTGGCACTGAAAAATTAATTATTATCGTTTAAATTATAAAATTAAATCTGTCAATATCCATATTTGATAGTAATCCATAATGGTCGAGATGTTCAACCTTTTTTATGTATACATATCCTCTTAGACATTTTACTTAATGTTTTAAATCTTCTGAGGGGTAGTTTTCAATGCTAATTATTAAAACACTAAATCATATGCTTTCATACCCTAAATTAAAATTTAAAAATTTAAGTCTCCTATTTTGTGTAAGTCTTGTTTAAAAAATCTATACTTTCTTCTCTGTTATAACTTCACTTGTATTAATTTTTCACTAAGCTATCAATATACTAGTCTGTTCCCAGTAACATCAGAATGTTATCTCTTATGAGCATATTTATTTTAGAGCTTATTGATCTGAAGTTAAAAATAAGTTAATTTATTAATAATTTTATATCAATAAATTCCAAATTTTTTATTATTACATATGATGGAATCATTACTACATATAATGAAAGGGTAAATAATTACAGTATGGTCACCCTTGGCTAAATTTTCAAAGTCGCCAAAGGTGACTGTATGACACCTTTGGAGGAACGGCGAGAGGAAATGGCTGAAATAGTGACAAATGTTTCATATATTGTTGGTATCTAACAAAAAACACGCAGATTTATAGATTTCAAACATCAATGGTAAAATAATAAAGTTGATGTTAGATTATCCATAAAAAAATTTTGATTAAGTTTTATATTAATGAATTTAAATCTGTAAATATTTATGAGAAATTAATGACAAACAGGGTTACCAAAATACTAGTTTGCCGGGTTACCAATAAGAATAATCACCAAAAAAATGCGCTAAGGGTGACCGTATAGTAAAACTGATCCAATGAAAGATTTAATAATAGTACATATTATATCTTTGAGGCTTATAAATATTTCTGAAATATAAATCTATTTAGTTGTTATGCACTTTCTTCTTAATGCCTTATCTCTTTAAGCCTTAAAACAAAATATCTATGATTCAAAATTTTTAAAAATATTGTATGTTGCTATGTTTAAAAATATTGTATGTTTCAATGTTATTGAAAGAATAAAAACATGGTAAGTAACCATGTTTTTATTCTTTCAATAACATTGAATGTCTGATAAAATGAAACTAGGAAATTGTGTAAGAGAAAGCTATTACATAAAACAGATTTAATTTTTAATAATAAATTAATATATATGTAGTGGTTTGTTTTATTGTAATATATATAGAAATTCAAGTGATTAATATAATAAATTCATATAGATTTTTGATTTAGTTATATTTTACAGTTGATTTTATTACAACTAATCATCTTCCTCTTCTTCACATAACTGTAAAATTATCTATTGATCATTTTAAAATTATTAAAATTGTTCCAGTTCTATAAATTAACAACTTGTACTTGTAACTGTTGAACTAACTTAAAAGATAAACTTCATATTTGAATTGTGGGCTAGAATTTGAGCGGATACCTTATAAAGGGTTATTGGATTTGAATTTTTGATATATATATTGCATTTGGAAAGAAAAGTCGTTTTTCCTTTATACTCTATTTATTATTTCAGTTTTGAAAAGTACTTTGCTAAGAGATATATCTGATCTCAATATATATTAAATTGTGTGTGTGTGTGTGCCTAGCATCATCATATTTAAAAATTTTCCTATTGTAATTACAAGAATACTTCAATATCTGGAGATGTAATATTTTATCAATAATTAACAAAATATTAGTAGCTACTGATATATATAAATGTGCATTACTTATTTTATGCTTTAAGTGTTTCGAATTTGTGCCTTAAAAACAGTTTTTTTCCTTCAAACTATGTTCTTGTTTATGAAGTTAGAGCTTATAATAGTACCATGTGATAAGTTTATTCATATAAATATTTAGATTTTCAATAATTTTCATTTTTATTTAAAACTTAGCAAATGTTATTGAATGTTTATCACATTAGAAAGCTTTCAGTAGTGTTGATTATTGCTTTATTTTCTTTCACATTCCAGAATTACTAAAAAACATTTTTCAGCATTGGTTACTACTTAATGTAACTTTTAATTCAATTGCTTATTATTTCAAATGTAATTAACATGTAACTATCACAAATGTTGTGCTTTTAGCTCTGATGGTAATTAGTTTGTAACTGTTTTTGAATCAGAACACATTATATTTAATTGCACATTTAAAAAAAACTTAAAGGATTTATAAATACTAACTTATATGTGACATTAAATATAGCATCCAAAATAAAATTATATTTATCTCTCTTGCTTACCCTCTTATTTATTTGTAAAAGCTTATAGCAATAGATTATGTGTTATATTTTATTTAATGGTAAGATGCAAACTATGGATTGAATCAGTTCTTAAATTCATTGTTCAAATAGGGAAAAATATATTTTAGGGTGTCCATTTCTGAAAATTGGTGATTTTTTTTTTCACCAAACTTGTTTTTGTACATGATTAAATGAACAATATAGCATTGAAAACACAATAGACCAACCAGAAATAAACCAATATCTCAAACAAGACAGCACCAAATTGGCAAGAGAGGCTATCTTAAAGTATAGCTCATTCGTCAAACTATTTATCTTTAAAGTGACACTATTTAACATTTTTATTACAGGCATAAAATATATAAGAATATGTATATAATAAATACCTATTAATTTGAGCAATTATTTAATGTGTAAGTAAAACAAACTGGTTATTTACCTATCATGGATAGATTTATATATCTAACATTGTGAGGTTTTTTATTTAAATTTTGTACCAATTAAAATATTAAAGCGATATCAATATTTGCTAGAATATTCAGTAATTATGTTGCAAATACAAGTCTGTCTCCTGCATTTTAGGAAGAATGCACAATTAATAGGAAGGATTCTCGTGTAAACAGGACATATCAACCACAGTTATATAATTATAGTATAACTATCTGTATAACATTTATTTTTTAATCGTAAAAAAATCTGTTTTTCCATAACTTAAGCAATTTGTGCTTTACTGCCCTTTTCTAGCTGCATCTTATAATAAAGATTAATGTTTTCTTATGTAAAAAGTTATTGCTGTGACACAAAGCAAAGACAGGCTTGTCATTTCAATCAGTATCAATTTTTTTCTGTATGTCAGTATGATTATCTGAAGGATATGAGTATTATTAAGAGCTAGTTGACAGTTCCCTTCAATTCTCTGCAAACAAGATTTTATGAGAAGTCCTTATATTTTAATTGAATATGAAAATTTGCACTATATCATGTTTTTATCAATGTAATTAGTTTATTTTAAGAATGCAAGACAAATAGTAAATTTCTTATATTTGCCCAAAATATGAATTAACTAAAGTTGCAATTACATTGATGTAAAAAAGTAATAGCTCAAATCCATTATTCAACAAATTATAAAATTAACATTTATTTATGCATAATTTAGATTTTTATATTATTACTATATTACTCAAGTATCTTAATGTGATTTGAAAACTAAATATATCCATATAAATTGTTTCTTAAACAATTTTTTAAACAAAGTTAAGTGACTTTTATCCCATTTAAATTTAATGACTTAGTTCTCTGAATTCACCAGTGAATCACGAACTCATAATGTCAACTATTTCAATACTTACTAAGATTTTTAGATATTTTCCTTTTTTAGAAAAACCAATTTTTTTTAAACATTTATCACACTTTTACCACTGTTGAATGTTATATTTCTATGTGAACATCTGTTAAACAGGTTACTTGGAAGTTTTGTTTTCTTAATTCATGAACAAAAGTTCATTATTTATAAAAATTTTCCTCTGTGTGGCAGATGTTTAAATTCTTACACATGCTTCAATAATTGAAGTATGTGGTGCAGGAGTTAAATATATACTTTATTAATATGATTACATTCTTAGAAATGAAAGGTGCTAAGTTTAATCATGATAGTTATTTTTTGTTGTCAGTGCTCAATTTTCTGGCATTGTGGAAAGCTCTTTTGAAAGAAAATTCACTGTTAAGAATGAAATATATTATTGGGCATATTTTTTATTACAATATAATTAATGAAGTTTTTTTATAGATTTTTCATATTTGATATTTGCTCTTTATTGTAATTGAAACCTAGTAGTTTAATGTATTTTAAATTAAATCATTGAAGTTTGTCATCATTAATAAAAATTTGCAAAGTATGCAAATAGTCATTGCAAATTTTTTAACAGTTAATTTGATTAAAGAAATCTAATAATTAATTTTAAGTTGAAAATTTTATATTCAGCATTCAATGAGTATGTATATATTTTCTTTGTTGATTATCACTAAATTTAGATTTATTCTCTCGTTTATTTTCACATTATGATCTTAATGTATCAGATTAATCTTATGAAATTATTTTCTTTAAAGAAATGGTGTAGTTCTTAAAATCAATTGTAAATTTGTGGTCATTAAGTCTTTTTTTTATAGATCCTCCACCATTAGCAATGGAAATAGATCTCAAAGTTGGTGGTGATGCTGATGTTGGAGGAGGTGGAGGGGGAAGTGATGACTCTCCAGCAGGTAATTCATTTAGTTATATGTAATTAACAATAATATTTGAGATTTCTATTTTATTAAAATAATTTTTTTTTTTCTTTTCCAGATTGGGAAAATGTTGATATTGAAGATAAGGACCTTGATGATATAGCTGAAGTTGGAGAAGTTGAAATAGTTACAAAAAGCAAGAAAAAAGTTTTAAAGGAAGCAGAAGAAGGTGTTAGGAAAGAACATGTTAATGTTGTTTTCATAGGTCATGTTGGTCAGTATCACACACACAATATATTTTTACTTTTCTTTTAAAAAACTTTTAAAAGTGGTATTTATGTTCAGTTGTATAGTATTTAATTAATAACGAGTATTATTTATATATTTTATAATGAAGCTAAAAGAATTTCAAATTATTTATTAAGAACTAAGTACAGTATAGAAATACATATTGTTTTCTTTGATTTATTGCTTATAGCAATTAGAAAATGGAGGTATTTTGAAGTAAATTAAAATAATAAAATATTTTTGTAAATGTTAAATATTTTCCTTTGAATTTCTTAAACTTTTCGATATAGTTTATGATTGTCTTGATGTAGACTTAAAAGTGGGTGTTTCCAACAGAACCTAGCAACTATGACCAAAATTCTATTGTTCCTATAGCAATCAGAGTACAAAACAGCCTGCAAAATCAGTTATTCCAGCCCTTGGCAGCTCATTAGCTAACTTTATGAGGAACACCAGACTGTCCTGGTACCCACATTGAGATAAAGTTATTAGCTATTTTGTGCAAAGTGGGGTAGCATTCTCAAAGAGGAACAAAACTAGATTTCTGAAAAACAGTAGTGCAGATTGATTGTCAAAACAAATAACTATTATTTTATAAAGGTAGACTCTGTCTTTGCATGTTCTACAATAAGGTAATCAATAGGCATAGTTATGAAAGAGTGACTATTTATGTTACATTAAAATTCTACATGACAAAAATTGGGAGAATCCTTCCACTGACTTGTATTTTTTAGTCTTTTCATACAAATTATAGCTTTCACTTAAATATAAATAAGATGTATGTGAATGTATAGATCAAGAGTTGAAGTAAAAGTTTACATTTGTTTCTTAAAATTGTATATTCATTTGTTTAAATACTTAAGTGTGTCAGTTCATCTTGGTGGCTTAAAAAATATTATATATAAAAGAATTAATATATAATTATATTGGTAGTTATTATGTTAAAAGAAATTTTTTTAAATTAGACTGTATTTAAGGATATATGTATTGTTATAATTTGTAAATGATTAACATATATATATATATATATATATATATATATATATATATATATATATATATATATATATATATATATATATATATATATTTTAGGGTTTTAAAAGAAAAAATTGGAAGAGTTTAGCATTCTGTCTAATAAATTTAAGTAATTTATCAACAAAGATCATTCAGTTTAAAATGAATTGCCAAATAATTTCAAAAATGTTTTCTATAACAATAGAAACGGGAAAAAATATGAAAGCAAACTTAGGCTGGGTGATTTTTGGCAAAAAATCACCCAATATAGAATCTAGAATTAGTTAAAAATTGCTAGTAAAAATCTTGATTCAATATGTTTTATGGCATTTATACAAGTTGTACTATTATTGACATGACTTATAATATCATAAGCATTTCCTTAAATAACTTTATTAAATTTCATAAATTCAGAAAATTAATTAAAAATTTAGAAGATATTTTTATTTGTGATGTTTTAACATATATATCAATCCATTGATATGAATTTCCATTGCAATTAATAATGCTTCAGAATAAGAGCAAAAATGTCTTAAAGAAATTAATTTGCACTGTTCTAAAATTTGAGGGGTTTTGGTATATTATTTATTCAAATGATAAGCTATTGCTGATGGATGGCTTAAATTTGAGAATAACTACTTGAATGAACTTACCCAAGATAAATTAAAAATTCGTCCATTGAAAAGAAAACTAAACTATCTGGCAGTATTATATTTTACTTTAGTAAATGCTTATATAGTTTAAGCAAAATGTTATTAAAAGTATTATTTTAGAAATGATTCTAAGAATTTTATTAGAAGTTTTCTTGTTAATTTTAAACTTTTTGTTTCATAGTTTGGTTAGTTTTTTATTTTAAAAGCTTGGGAATGAAATTTTCATTAAATGTTAATTTTTTTATTTGTAGATGCTGGTAAATCGACAATTGGAGGCCAGCTATTGTAAGTCAAATAATCTTCATTATTTAAAATATATATACACTCTTAGATGTAAAAGTTATTTCTGAAAAATAATTACTCAACGGTCTTTTTAAAAAGTAATTGTAGGACAATTTTTAAATTGAACAACTAATTACAATTGTTTTCATAAGTGAAGTGTATCTATTATATTTGATTTTTTTTAAAGCTTGAATACAAATATTTATTATAATTTTATATGTGTGCTGTTCTTGAATTTTTAACAAGTTTAATGTGTATTTATGGACATTAAAAATTTTGCAAATGTTTTTATTATACTTTAGCTTTATGTTGTATTATAAAAAGCAAAAATAAATAAATAAAAATAATCACAGAAAATGTATAAAAAATTGATAAAAAATAATTCTTTTTTAAATGTAGTTGTATTTGTGCTGCTATTATCTAATAGTAGTATTTATTGTGTTTTGAATTAGTATATATATTTGGAAAGATGTTGTTCTTCAAATCTTGAAATACCCAATAAATTGATAAGAATATGACGAAAATGCTTAAAAATTTTTAAATTACCCATTATTTTATATATTGTATAATTGAGTAAAATTAGAATACTCATTATTTAAATAAAAACATTTTTTTTCTTTTATAGTTGTAAATTCATTGTAGGCTTTTAAAGAAATTATTAAATATGATCCTTACCTGAATAAAAATGATTAATTTTTGCAATCATTTATTTTTAATATTTACAAATATTATTTAAAAATTTAGCATGTACATAATTATATGTCTATTTAGTTAATTAGAATATTGGTAAGATATCTAAAATAAAATATTTACTACATTAATGTTGATATCTCTAGAAATTTTTCATTTGACTCCTGGAAAACTCGTTTTATAGTTCCATACATTATTGTTGTATTTGAAAGAAAGAAAACTTTGTAGATCTTGTGCTATTCTCTCTTATGGTACCCATACTTTGATGGCATTTTTTTTTTCAGTTTTATTGATATAGTTTAATTTTCTTTACTTATTTTGAAACATTTAAAATTATTTAAAAAACTTTTTCAAGTCACAGTAAATAAGTAATTACCAGATTATTCAGTGAAGTTGTTTTTAATCTTCTACTATTAGTTTCAGGAAATGCATTGTCTCTTTGTGTTATCCTATCTATATAATATAAGGAATATATATATATATATATATATAATTTTATTTGGGAAAACTATAACAAAAAATATTCCTTAATACACATTTGATACAAATTTAATACAAATTTCTTTAAAAGGATGATAGAATTATTAGTTGTTCGTTATTGAATTGCTTCTCTGTATTTGTGTGTAATATATTGTGTGATTATATATATATAGTTTTTATAAGCTAATTTGATAACTCTTCAGGTTTTTAACTGGAATGGTTGATAAACGTACTTTAGAAAAGTATGAGCGAGAAGCCAAGGAAAAAAATAGAGAATCTTGGTATCTTTCATGGGCTCTTGATACAAATCAGGTGAGTAAGATTTTAAGAGAAGTATTCCCTCTTCTAAACATAACTTGATGTGTTTTATTATTTAGTAAGCTTTTGTTTACAAGTAGATAAAATGTCCCCCTTTCATACTTGGGATAGTGCTGATGGATTGTTAATACTTTGGCCTTCAATTAAACAGTCTAGGTTTATGGTGTGGCAGGAATTTGAAACTGACTTTAAGCTGTCTGGTTAAACTTCATGCCAAAAATGAATATAACAGGAAAGAAATAATCATTACCTAATTTTTTACAGTTATAAAGCTTAACTTTAATTATCTGATAAGTTCAAACAATTGAGGACCTTTTCCTATATATGATCACTTTACGAGGGTTGCTATTTATATTTCTGGCCTAATAATGAAAAAACAAATATGTAGGATCGAAATTGGTTTTATTGTTTTTCAAAATATTCTCCATGATGATCAATACACTTTTGCATGCGTTTGAACCAATTTTCAAAGCACTTTTTCCAGTCCGATTGAGGTAACTCCAAAACATGCGTTTTGAATGCATCAACCGCTTCTTCGGGGGTCGAAAATCGTTGTCCACGTAATTTATTTTTGATGTGTAGGAATAAGAAGAAGTCACTGGGTGCCAAATCAGGGCTGTACGGCGGATGACCCATCAGTTCGATCTTTCGCTCCGTCAGAAATGCCTTTGTTTGAGTCGATGTGTGAGAGCTCGCATTGTCATGATGAAGAATGATTCGCCTGTTCTTCTGCTTTTTTCGAATTTCTCCTATGACTTCTGGCAAAAAAATGGTCGTGTACCATTCAGAATTGATCGTCCTGCGTTGCTCTAACGCCACTGTTGCCACATGACCGTTAATGCCGAAGAAACAGGCAATCATTTGTTTCGATGTGCTTCTTCCTCGAACAAATTTTGTTGGTTTTGCCTCGTCTTGGAAGACCCATACAGTTGATTGCTGTTTTGTTTCCGGCTCATATGCATAGATCCCTGATTCGTCACCTGTGTAGATGTTATACACAGCCTTTGATGTACCTTGAATGTATTTTTCCAACATTTCCTTGCACCAATCGACACGAGCCTTTTTTTGAGCGTTTGTCAGATTATGCGGGATTCAACGCGAACAAATTTTTTTTACGCTCAAATGTTCATGCAATATTTTATTGATGCTAGTCATACTAATGTCCAAAGATGCCTCTATCTCACGGTATGTCACATGACGATCTTGCTTTATCAGTTCACACACAGCATTGATCTTTTCTGGCACAACAACGGATTTTGGACAACCTGCACGGGATTCGTCCTGGATCGAACATCGACCACGATTAAATTCGTTATGCCAATTTTTTACAGTGCTGTAGGATGGCGCTTTATTGCTGTATAAAGAATTAAGTTCATCTAAGCACTCTTGTTTTGACAATCCACGTCGAAAGTTATGAAAAATAATGGCACAAAAATGTTCACGATTCAATTCCATTTTTTGACAGAGAAGAACTTTTCAATTTACTGTCAACAACACAAATAAAGCTATAATGGTAAATCGTCTGCTGAATTTATGTTTAAAAATATCAAACTTTCGATTAAAATCGTCTTCGGTCGTCTAGCAACACTTACTGTTGCCAAGGCCAGAAATATAAATAGCAACCCTCGTATTTACGTTGTCACATGTCTTATTATATGTCACCTTTTATTTACATTGATTAATTTTTTTTGTCATACACACATGCATGTATATGTATAGCTTTGTGTGTGTGTGGCTTAGTTATAGCATTATGCATTCCCAAGGCACGTGTCCACTGTTCAATCCTCACTCTGGGTAAGGTTGACTCAGCCTTTCATTCCTACAGTACACCAATAAACTGGGCATCAAATATGCATATGGGCACTGTTGGGCTTGGCCTTCATGTTTGTCATAGCACAGTTTAGTTTTTGGTATCTTCATATATATATATATATATATATATATATATATATATATATATATATATATAGTTGAAAAGATATGTTTTGCTATAAATAATAGGTAGAGTAATATTTCTTTAACTTTATTGATCGTATATTTATGGAGACTTTACCTTCTCTTTTCTATTATTTCTAATTTTGATTTACTGTATCTATGTAAGTGTAAAATACAAACATCAAATCATTTATAATTAAGTTTTTATTATTTTTCATTGTATCCAATAAAAAATATTTTTTATATTAAAATTTTGTTTTGTGAATTAGTTTGCAGCTTTTTGAAATATTTATGCAAATTCTAAATTTATCACTTTTTTTAACTTTAAATCTCACTAAGGTAAATTTTTCATTTTATAAATACTTATATATTTCATTACTGTTTTGTCATTTATTAGGATCTTATTTGAAATAGAATTCTTAGTGTTGAAAGATAATTGATTTTCAACTAGATTTTGCTTTATATTTTATCTTGTTTTCAGTTAAAAAACTATTTCTGATGTCGATTTGAGTAAGCAATTTTCTTTAATGTTTTTGTGCATCTAAAGAAAATATTTGATTTATGTAAACAATTCAGTTTCTCTCTCTTTCTATTAAATTTTAAAGTACCAATATAATCTGCATGGTGTTTTTATGTAAATTAATACTAAAAAATTTTTTTAGAAAGGTGAATAATTATTTCTACTACTGGTAAATATTAGATTTAATTAAACATTGTGTAAGTTATACAAAGTTTATTTTAAGTTCAGTTGTTGACTTTTGATCTAATTATAATCTCTGAATATCTTGTACCAACTCAACAATTCATAGTTTCAAATTTCACTTCAGATGTGGATGTTTGAAGTGGATCAGAATCTACATTAATCTTGGTCCTTGTCTATAATTAGCCCTCATGTTTAAAAAATTGCCTTTGAGTGATAGGCAAATTAAACGTAGAGTGTTGTATTATCTGTTCCTTAATATATAATTAAATATAATAATTCTTGTTCAATGAAAAGTGAATTTATTTTCTAACATTTTATTTATATATATATATATATATATATATATATATATATATATATATATATATATATATATATATATATATATATATATATTTAGGAAGAAAGAGATAAAGGAAAGACTGTGGAAGTTGGGCGTGCTTACTTTGAAACAGAAAACAAACATTTTACTTTACTAGATGCTCCTGGTCATAGAAGCTTTGTACCAAATATGATCGGTGGAGCTTGTCAAGCAGATTTAGCAGTTTTAGTGAGTATTCTTTTACACAATAATTTGCTAAACAATTCTCTGTTTTTAAGGATTTATTATTTAATAGTAAAATTCTATTATATTTTTCTCTTAGTATCTTGTATATTCAAAATGTTACATGTTTTTGAATTTTGCTATTTTGTATTTTTCAATTCTGTTATTCTTTTTTTAAAGCTTGTTTAAAAATAACTTCCACTTTGATAAAATTATTTATAAAAATTTTAGATGTAATAACAAAACATCCCACACAAAAGTATTTATTATGTCTTGCTATTATTTTAATTTCTTAGCATTTTTTCCCCATTTTTAATAATAGTGTTTCAATCATAGTTAAATGTATACAGAAATTAACTGTCTTCTAATATTTAAATCTTTCTGTTTAAGGTAATATCTGCTAGAAAAGGAGAATTTGAAACTGGCTTTGAAAGAGGAGGTCAAACTAGAGAACATGCAATGTTAGCAAAGACTGCTGGTGTAAAACATTTAGTAATTCTTATTAATAAAATGGATGATCCAACTGTTGAATGGTCTGAAGAACGGTAAGTATCTAAACTTATTTTTCAGTATTAATAAATATTAGAAAGCAAGTCTTATAGATTTAGAAATCAACTATTTTTGCTTTACAAGTAATGTTAATCAAACTATTTCATTCTTTTGTAATTTTAGTTAGAAATACTAATACAATTTTCTAATTAGTTTTATCTATTAGATTATTAACTTATCAAATGATAAGTTATTAAAGTAGAAACTATAACAATACATATAACAATCAAGCTGTATTAATTATTAGAATGGTATGATATATAATAGTATGCATATGAATGGTATAGTAAATTTAAAATACCCATGAATTCAATGCTGCATTATAGCTCTGGAATGTCTAATCTCAAAAACCTTTTATTTCATAACATATTTTTAAATATTCAAAATACCTATAATAATTTAAATGCATGAATAAAAAAAATTCTGCTGTAGAAGAGTTTAAGGAATCAGAATGTGCAGCATTTTTTTATATCAGTTTTAAATTTTTAACTTCATGTCATCTAATACTTGTAAACATGGTGGTTACTTATTTTTTGATACACATTTTAAAATTTTCTTATTGCATATACATCATACATTGAATTCTGTTGAGTTTTAATATTGAATGACTAATGTTCTGCCCTTCAGTTCAATAATTTAACGAAAGTAATATTGACCCTTACTATTAAAAGGTAGCGTTGATTATTGTGAAATAATAGTTCGATGAAATGTAACCAAAGTTTTATTTATGTTGTGATTAAAACAATAAAAGTAAGTAAATCAATCATAATATTATGGTAAGATATTGAAGGCACTTATTATTAGAGCTAAAAGTTATAAAGTTTAAAAATATGTTAATAGCTGACAAAATAAAATTTAATGTGCAATAAGTCTTATTCTTTTTGTTTTAAATTTACTTACTACAAGATTAGCGATTGAATAAGTCTTGTATTGCTATGATCTGTAAAGCAAATAAAATATTGAAACATTAATGTAAGAAATACTATGTCAGAAGTAATTTCTGAGAGGATTTGATCTTCACCTAATAATGATTATAAATTTAAATCACTCTTGTTTAAATGATGACTACAGAGCAATAAAGAAACCAAACTTTCCCTGAAAATATTTTTTAATGAAGACTATCATTTTACTCTCCTTATGTTATGGTCTTGATTTTTTTTCGTGAAGTGTATTTCTTTTGCAAATTTAAATAATTTTGCACAAAATTGATGTTGTGCATAAAGATTTTAATATTTATAGTTAGAAAAACCTACAATTTTTGGAGAAGCAAAAAAAAAAAAAAAATCTTCCTGTTTAGTTTTCACTGTAATATAATTTGCTGAAGAAAATAGTGGTAATTTTGGAAGGACTTAAAAAGAGAGAGAGAGAATAGTTGTAAGTAAATAATTATTTAATACAGATTTAATTACCACATAAAAAATTCTTGAATGCCTGTGTTGTACTATTTATTTTACCTTGTGCTAATGTAAATTTAAAAAATACTCTTTTGAATACTTGCAATGCTTTTTCTTTTTATTATTCTATTATGTTTTTCTGTTATTTTACGATTCGCAAAATTATATATGGAAAATGGTATTTATGAATAAAAATAAGGAAAAATCATGTACTTATTTTTTTTCTAGTTAAATCTAGATATTAGCTTTCTGTGTTTTTAAAGCTTATTAGAATAAATATATTAATAAAAAAAATTACAAACTTATCATAAATTACATGTATATTAATTCTTAATGAAAACTTTCTAATCACTTTGTAAGGTTTTGCATCATTATAATGGGTAAACTAAATGAAAAATAAAACATTTAAGTAAAGACATGAAAATATTTGTAATTAAACAATATTATTAGCTTTAAATTTTATCAATAAATAAATTTATAAAGTTATTATTCTCCTTTCAAGAAATTTAAAAAATGTGTATTGCTTTTTAAGTAAAGCCCTTAGTAATTGCCATATTTTTATTTAACTTTAATTTTTTATTTTTGAATTTCTATAATTTTATTTGAATGACTTTAAACAAATTTCCATTCTAAATATTTTTAATATTAATAATTTAATATTGTTTATTAAATTATAATTTATCATTACCTTTACAGATATAATGAATGTAAAGATAAACTTATTCCTTATCTAAAGAAATGTGGCTTTAATCCTAAAGTTGATGTAGTCTTCATGCCTTGCTCTGGTTTAACTGGAGCCTTTTTAAAATATATTCCAGATGAAAAAGTATGTCCCTGGTATCGGTAAGTAATCTTATTCACTTTGTTATACTTAAAATATTATAAAAATGTTTGGATTCTATCAATTGTGTTGCAAATTATCTTGTTACATACAAAAATCCCTTTAATTCCAGCTGAGCTGGCAGCCGAATGGTTAGCGCTCTTGCCTTCGGCTCAACAGTTCGTGGGTTTGAATCCCACCTTGGGCATGGATGTTTGTAGTGGTTCGGAATCCACTTTAAACCGTAGGTCCCGGTCTAATTAGCCCTCGTGTGCAAAGAATGACCATTGAGCGACAAACAAACCAACCAAACCTTTAATTCCAGTTTTTAGTTTATAATTTGTTTTAGTGTAAAACCTTATTTTAACTGTATTTACTTCTGTTCATCTTTGAAGCAATATAATTTAAATTTATTATGTTGTTTTGCTACCATTGTTTTTATAAAATTCTTGAATTGATTATAAATTTGCATAATTTGTAAGATAAAATTAACTTTATTTCAGGGGACCTGCATTTCTCGAATATATTGATACCTTGCCTTCATTAAATAGACCAACTGAAGGACCGTTTAGAATGCCTGTTGTTGATAAATATAAGGTAATTTTCTTAGACATGTAACTTGTTATTTTATGTGTAAATTTTCAAGAGGTTGAGTAAATGGAAAGTATTCAAATTGGACATTTCTGTATAAAAATGCTACAGCAGAATAATAACTTGTTATTGTTTATATTTCATTAAATTAAACCATTTTTAATTTTTACTTATAATAACTGTAATTTTCATGCCAATATATAATCTTTATTTGATCTTATTTTTAAATCATGCAAGAAAATTTTCAGTTTCTTTTGTGCAATCCAATTAAATTTTCATGAAATCTGCAAAACTTTATTTCTGAATAAAATTTAAATTTCCTTATATTTTTTAATCATTTAATAGGCTAATTTTCCTCAGAATTAGTTATTTGATAAGCTGCCATCTCACTCTTTTATTGTGCCTTGGAGGTAAATACGTCTAATTAAAAGATGAATTTTTTTTCCTTAAAAACTGCTGAGATTAATGATTATTAGATATTCATTGGATCTAATAACTTCATATTTGCCAACAGTATGTTAATTGAATAGAATTGGCTGCCAGTTCAACAATTAACATCTCAACTGAGAAAAGGATTTTTAATGTAGAATTTGTAATCTATTTTAAATTTTAGTTCCTTGTCCCACTATCCCTTTTGTACAAAAAAAAAAATGTAATGTGTTATTAGCTTTATGTTATTCATAATTTGATCTTAATTAAAAAATTTGGAGATTTGAATTTGGTGAGGTAAAATCCACAAGAGCAGTTTAGTTGAATCTAAAATATTTCAACATTGTGATGTTTGTATGCTGATATTTTTTCTACTTGCATTTTCTAGATGATTAAGGTACTTTGTGGTTTTATTTTCCCACTATATTCTGATGACTTTTGTAGACTATGGGATAAAATAAGTGGAAAACCAGTAGCAGAGTGCTTATGCTTCCAGTTTTTGCCACTAACAGTTTAGAAACACTATAACTTTCATTAGAGAGAAAAGCTGAAATTTTTATATAAATTATTTACATTGAGCCCGAAAAATTTTAATGTGTCGAGCTATGCTAGATTTTTTAATACATAGCTTTTTTATAACTTGACTATAAATTTTTAGGATATTTTTACTGAACTGCAATTTTTAACAAACAGTTCAACTAATATTATTTTTTATGTATGAAACTCCTTATTGTAGTTCTATTATATAATTTACAATGTTTTAATGTTCACCAGATATTAATTTTGTTGGAATTTCTAACATTTTAGGACATGGGTACTGTGGTTTTAGGTAAAGTTGAAGCTGGAAATGCTAAAAGATCACAGCAATTACTTTTAATGCCGAATAGAGTAAGATATTTTTCATATCTGTTACATAATAAAATGAAGTTTATAAATATGTAAATGCAATAGTTATATTATTATAGGATATTTGGGCATGATAATTTTAATTTGTGTTTTATTATTAAAAAATTGTTTGATATCTTTTATTAAATCAATATTGTATCTTTAGTTTCTCTTTCTTTTTTAGAAAGCTGTTGAAGTTCTCCAGTTGTGGTCAGATGAAGATGAAGTAGCCTCAGTAATGTCTGGTGAAAATGTAAAAATAAAACTGAAGGGAGTTGAAGAAGAGGTTTGTACATAATATACATGTATATTATTTCAATTTTTTTTAGCGTTTATGAACTTAACTTTTTATGTACCAAATTATGATATTTCTTAATTCTTGTTTGAAAACTTTAATTTTTTAAAATATTTTATTAAGCACCAAGCTGGTAGTTGAAGAATTAAATTCTCACTTTTGTTGCAACAGCTAATTTAATTCCTGTATTGGGCTTGGATGTGCATGATGGTTTGAAGTCCACTTTAAATTTTATTTTCCCCTGTCCAGTTAGCCCGCTTGTATGAAAAAATGATCATAGATCAACAGCCATATCAAACTATGACAGTTTCTGTTTGAAAAAATAGTCAAAAAGTAATGCATGTACATAAAGTAGTTCAGGGTGTTCTTATAACATAGAGTATTATGTTTTATAAATGTATGTTAATGTGTATTTCCTCAATTATTTTTACATGAGCACTTTGATAAATATTTTCTAAACTGATTAAGGAATATACAGTGCTTATGCCTTCAGCTCAACAGTTTGTGGGTTGGAATCTCATTTTAGATTTGAATTTGTGTAATGGTTTGTAATCTGCATTAAAGTGTGACTACTGAATGACAAACAAGCCCTAACCTGATTGGTTTATCACCTTCAGTAAGAACTATTTTAGCATTTTTCAGGAATAATAATAATTAGTTACTAAATCTTCTGATATTTGAAGTTTTAGGCGAATAAACGATATAATGTTCTACAATATATTATATATGACGAGTTTGAAAATAAATTTAGAATCTAATCTTTAATTTAAAATAAAAATTGAAAACCTATTTTATTTTTACAACCAATCTCACATTGTTTACTGACAAAAGAAAAGTCCATTTGTTATTTTAAACTTAAAATAATTTTGTATACAAGGTACATCCTCAAAGTAAGATCATTTGTTTATATATAAAAAAATGTATATAGATACTGAAACAAAATTACTGTGCAAATATCTACAACTGTTAAACTTTTCTACATAGCTGTCGAAATTTTGTAGGCACTTGTCATGGCATTGCACAAGTTTTTATATTTCTTCTTCATTAAAGATTGCCTGCTGTGTATTCAACCATGTAGTAACATGTTCTTTCAGCTTGTCCTCATAGTTAAAGTATTAACCACCAAGAAAAGATTTTAGGTGTATGAAGAAGTAAAAGTCGCTTGGAGGGAGGCCAGGACTGTACGGATGATGATCAAACACGTCCCAATCAAATTTCTATACGACTTGTTTTGTAATGTTCACAGTGTGATGTGAAGCATTATCATGCAAAGAGACAAAACTTTTTGACAGTTACCCTTAGCGCTTGTGCTGTACATATTTCTTAAGTCTTACTATAAACATTGATTAATATTGGCCTTGTTATTAAAAATCAGCAAAATGGTTTTTCTGTTCCAAAACTATGCATCTGACTTTTCTAGGTGTCTAGGTTTGTTTAGGCTTAGCTTTCATTGGGAAGTAAGTAAGCCTTCATTCTATTCAATGCTGTTTACTTTCAGGAGTGTCACAAGCTACCAAGTTTCATCCCCCCATAAAACCATCGTCATTGTTTAACCTGTCAAAAACTGAAGTGCACTGCCCATCTGTTTTTGGTGTTGTTCAATTAGAATTTCAGGTACTCAACTTGAGCAATGTTTTCAAAATTTCAGTTTTTCAGTAACAATTTCATTATAAGATTTGCAGAAAATTCCATAGTGCGAGCACTAATTATAAACTTATGATTTTGCTGAAGTTTCTCTTCAGTTGCGTGAACCAGTTCATCAGTAATCAGAGGCGGGCATCTATTTCATTCTTCATGATCCCAACGCTGCTGTTGGATAGAAATAGAACTCGAACTTACTTTGTGAATATACCTCATACTTAAAATTTCTATTTAATAATATTTTTTATGTATGAACTGTTTTAATACAATATTGAATGTGACTAATACAGACTTGCTAACTTTTATGCAAGATTACTTGGTTTTATGCTTTACTGATACCATGGAATGTTTTACACATTTCTTGCATTTCTGTTAACAAAGTTTAAAAATATATATATATATATTTTATGTTTTATGATGTTGTGGTGAATTTTCTCGTTAATCATAGTGATAAACAGAAATTAGTGCTCCATTAAATCCAACTGGTGGGAGAAATGTTGGAGAATGTACATTGTGACCTCTTTTTCTATCAGTGGGAAGACATGAGCTTGAAAAATAGATGGGGAACATGATATGGTAGAGGTACAATCTTAGTCTCCTTTATGCATGGAATAAAACATTGCTCTGTTCATTTTAACTACTGTTGATTGGAGGACTGTTATTGATGGGAAGAGTGAAGCTCTTTTGGGTGAAAGCATAAAGCAAGTACTTCATCTCAGTCATGACACTTGTATGGTTGCTGGTATTTTGTGAAAAAAGGCTAGTAATAAACCTAATAAATCTTATTTTCAGTCTTTTAAGATTAGTTACAGTGCAGAATTTCCATGTGTTAAAAATGTCATTTAAATGAGCTAAGTTTGCTCATTGTGTAGTTTGCCATTGTGATTTTAATATATCTCATGGCAGTTATTTTGATATTTCTTGTCATGTTAAAAGCCCAAAACAATCGCAAGAAGCAAAATTGTACTCCTTAAATAGAAGTGTATTTTAGAAACTATGCTTAAGAAGTAACTCAATCAGAACTATATTTTACTTCATTCTTGATTGGGCACAATCAGCATTGCAGATCATGCTGACCCCCTTTTTAGGAGATAGCAAAGCTTTATGGGTGTTCTTGAACCAAAATTTCTTGCAATTGTCATTAACTTTTTTAATCCAATTTTTAAATGCATTCAAAGCTGTTTACTATCATCTCCAAATTTGACATAGGATGCAACAAGACAAAATGTAAGCACTTTATTTTTTTAAACAAATTCTAATGATTAAATATCTCTTTTTAACATTGCATAGTTTTTGGTGCTGATAATGTACTAGTACTCCAAGGGAAGAAAAAAAGATGTGGTAACCCATTTAAGGACACAGTAAGAAAATTTAACAACTAATCATTGCTCATGCCAATTGATAAATTTTACCTCTAAGAAAAATGCTGCAAGTTTTCCTGTTAAAGTTCATGACGTCATAATTGGTATTCGTTATTGTTTAAATCTGAGTTCAAAATGAAAAATTCTGAAAAATTTTTAAGAATTGGGTGACAAAGATACACAAAAAATCCTTAAATATGCTTGCACATGTCGGCTCTTACTACAAAGTCTTCAAAGACCCATTGATCTATAAGATCCTCTTTTAAAATGTTTTCATAATATGGTAAAAGTGGAAAAGCATTCTTCAACATACCAAGAATAGGAACTAAATATACTAATGTTAATGTACAATGCACATCAAATCAAGTTTAAAAAGAAAAGTGTGTGAAGTGGAGTCAGAGAATGTTATGAAGAAATCGTTTGATAGAGATAATAAATTGAAATCTCAAAGTATATCTAGAGAAGAGAAACTTTTCCTGTACTTATTTTTGATAAATGAAGCTTATATTCTTATACCATAAAGATCTGAAAAATGTTTTATTATAATCTAGTCACACTCACACACACCTACAAATTCATAAACTTAAAGATGTCATGCATAGTTTGCTGAAAAAAACTATTAACTAAGCCATCTATAATCTAAAGTAGGTTATCCTCCTAATAATCAAAATTAGTGCAGCTTGTCCTTTTTTGTACCTTGCGCCAAAAAACCCAACCAACTAATAATCAAAAAGAATCTTGTGATTTAGTCATAGGAATTAGTGCATTTGATACTGTGCTACATTATCTGATGAAGGGGATGAAAAACTAATTTTTTTCTAATGTTCAGAAGTATTTCACAACTTGTTGTGATTATATGTTAAACAATAACACAAAATGTGCAACAGATGAACAGGTGTAAAACAGTTTCCAATTGTCGATAAACTGGAGAAGGCGAAATTTTCAAATATGAGGTACTTTGTACAAATGTTTCCATTTTTGCTGTCAAGGATGAATTTGAGAATGTGACCATGGATGAGCTAGAAAATCAGCTTTTTTTTACGAATTGAAGATTTATCCAAGTTAAGAACTGAAAATGAAAAGATTGATTCTTTAAGGTTTAAAATTGCTAAATTTAAGAGTATAGATAATAGTAATAAATATAAGATATAATATCTAAATTTGTTATCTTTATTAGTGATACCTCATAGCAATGCAAAGTGTGAAAGAATTTTTAGTTTAGTAAAAAATAATCAAAACGAATTTAGAAACTCACTATCTAATAATAATTTAAAAAATTTACTTATAGTGAAGTCTTTAAGTGATGGGAATTGTTATAAGCAAGTCTTCAGTAAGAGTTTGTTAGAAAAGGCTAAAAAGTCACTATTACAGCAATGAACTCTTCCAGTATGTAAAATGTGAAATATATTTAATAAAAAAAATTGTGTAGTTTTTTTAAGTCTGTAACCCAGAAGTTTTATTTTATTAATTTTCTTTTGTATTTCTATTTATTTTATTTGATTAAAAGCTATTGTAAAAGTGGGACATATTTCTGTCCATTTTTATGATAAAATAATTTAAGTAGTATTTCAATGGATTGCAGTTTAGTTTTATTGTACCCTACAAAACATTTTCTTGTAAATAGTTTTAATATTCAGTGTTAATGTTTTATGAATGTATTCTAGATTCTATGAAGCTTAACATATCTGTAGATAAAATTTTAATTAATAAATCTTTGATGCACTTTTCCAAGAAGGTGGCACTATATACAATATCTGATTTACCCAAAATAAAATTTTCATTAAAATGAAATTGCTCTTTACAAATGTTTCATTAACATGAAATTAATATATTTATAATGTTCTTAGGAGGTATCATCTGGTTTTGTGTTATGTGACTTTGTTAACCCTTGTAGAACGGGAAAAGTTTTTGATGCACAGGTAAGTAAATCACAATTATTTAAATGTATTTTGCTAAGTTAAGTAAAAATCTTTTAAGACATTGTAATATAATAAACATGGGAGGAAAATAATATATTAGCTGAAAATTTTAGAGCTTGTAAAAGAATGAGTTCTGTATTTTGGATAAAAATGCTCATTCAGCATTATTTTGATTTGATATTGAAATATTAAATTTTTTAAATGATAATTAAAAGAAAACATTATAAAAACATCTTTTATTAATAACATATAAATAAAAAAGATGTTAACAAATTTGTAGCATTTATACAATGCAATCACTTATAAGGATTTTTTTTTTTTTTTTTTTTCATTTTAAGATCATAATTTTTGTAAATATTTTTTGCCTGTGTTACATTTTTTTCTTTTCGTAACTGTCTCTTGCTTATATTATTTGTATCCTAATGTTTCTGGCAAAAATTAGAATAAAATGTTTTATCTACTTTGATGTTTTATTCAATTAAAAATTATAAATAATAACTAACATCAAAAGAAAAAGCAGGTATTGTGGTTATTCATCAAAACAAAATCAATAATATGAACAGAAATTATAGAAGAAAATACTAGAAAGATCCTCTTTTGTGAAACGGTAGCTTGCAGTGAAAAATGAAGTTTCTAGATAATATAAGTGTCTTGAATAAGACTTATCTCCTACATCCCTGCACAAGTGATCCATGACAAGTATTATGCTAATGTTTCTTATGAGAGTTAATTCCACAAATCTCTTAAACAAATATACATAATTCTCTTGCCTTTTGGTCACCTGTAAAATATGGTCTGATTAGCCCTTGTTTGCCAAAAATGAGTGACAAATCAAACAATCCGCAAATCGAAGGATTTCAGGCACGTCTATTTTTGCAACAATATAGTGCCCTTGCCCACTCATACCTCCTGATATGACTTTTTTCTTCAGGACATAACTGGACTTTTTCTTTGAGGATTCATAAAGGTCATTTACAGAAAAGACTGTTAATTGTTGATTGCTTAAAGTCTAGGATTTCAGCCGTAACTCTAGATACAGACATGTTTGCTCATACCTTGCATGAAATTGACTCCAGTTTTTGTACTCTGTGTAGTGAATGACCTATTCAATGGATCATGAGTCCATTGTTAAGGGCTATAAAACATTTTGAGTAGGTAACCATTAATGTTGTATATTTAAATTTATATGAATTATTCAACAAATTATGCCCTAAAATTTTAGACACTGTATTGAAAATGTTTTTGTTTGACTCATAAATAAGTCTAAAAGCTATAATTGCCTTCATTTGATTCCAAATAGTTAACTACTCATAAGTATCCTATGATTTTTGAGACCAAAAGTTAAGAAACATTCTGAATTTCCAATCGCTTTAAGTTTTCTTGTAACATCTTTGTAAATATTATGGAATTATTTTATAATCTAAGATGACTAAATCAATTTCTTAAAATTGTGTCAGTTGTTTTGCTTTATACAATTATATTTTAGAAATTATTTTCCTTTGTGTAATAAATCTCTGTCCTCTGAAAATGTAAAAAAAGACAATCTGAAAATATTTTCTTATGTGTTTATTAATTAAATTATTTCAGTGAATTATTTGCATCAAAACTTATTTCAATTGGTCAGTTCAGGTTAATTTTTTCCGATCAATCACCACTTGGCTATGTATTACGTCATCAATGATTTCATAATCTAAATTGAAGGTTCTTTGCTCAAAGATAACCCTTTTTAAATAGTTGTACAAAATAATTTTTTTCTGTCACTTGGTCTTGGTTACTTTTTAAAAGATGCATTTTTTTTGTATAATTTATTTGAACATTTTATATAAGAAAGTATTTTATTTAAGAAATTATGTAGAAGTGATTTTCTGAAATTTTCCTTCTGTAATTGTCTGTTTTCAATTTGTAATTTAAATGATTTAAAAAATAAAAAAGCAAAAATTTTTAAAAAAAAAATCTAGTTTTAAATGTTTAAATTCTTTGTAATCCTCAATCAAATAAAATTTTTTTCATTCTATACTAGCCTGTTTAAGTTATTATAGACATGTGGTAATTTCGCATTTACTTATTTATTTCTTTGACAAATCTATCGTTCAGTCTACTATTTTTTTTTTCTTTTTTTTTTTTTTTTTTTTTTTTTTTTTGTTGAAATGATTTTGAAATAAAATGCAGGACAAAATAGCCATTTAGAAAAAAATCCATATTGCTGAAGGGGAGGGACATTTGCAAAAAAACGATATTCTTTTAAGTTTTAAGTTATTTGATGCAGTTTATTTAATCCACAAGTTTTTTTCCCCCTAGAATAATATTGATTAAAATTTGTTATTTGCTGCTTCCCTTTTTTATTGTATGAATTGCTTAAAAAATAAAACTTTGCAAAGCACCCGCATTTATCTTTGAATACTATTTTCTTATAATGCATTAATTTTAAGTACATGGGGAGAATGTCTTTCTGTGCAATTATTATTTTACCAATAATTACACTTCCAATATTGACCCAAAGGATGTTGACTCATTGTTAAAGATTTTGAATATTGATATAGAGTATAGTTTACTTTTTCAATGACTTCTCTGTTTCCTTTTCAGTACACCTTATTTACAAAAAACTTCATCTTAATCTTTTATGCAAAAAAATTTTTCAAAAAAGTGGTATTTTTTTCCGAAAATTTTATTAATTCAACTTCTATTTAATTAAGAGTTGAGACTTATTGTTATTTTAAATTTGCATCTTTAACTTACAGCAATTTAAAAAAATATATATTTTTAGAGAAATGTTGATATTAGCTCCCATGCACAATTCATTAAGTCATTCACACAATATTTTTATTGCTACTATGCATACATTTTTTTTCCATTTGTATATTTAATATCCCTATTGATGTTTTTAAAAATTATATCTTAATATATGTATAAATCATTCTATTTAATATTAGGTAGTGATTCTAGAGCATAAGTCAATTATATGCCCAGGTTATAGTGCTGTTTTGCATATACATGCTGCAATTGAAGAAGTTTCTGTTAAAGTAAGCATTTTAAATGTGTAGTTTTATGTTTTGTTTGAACGTTTATTTATTTGTGCTAAATTACAAATAAAATGAGAACGCTTATTTCCTGGTTTGTATTATATGCATATAAACTTATCAAAGAAGAAAGCCATGGTAATTCAATATTATAAATTAATGGAAAAATTTTATACTTCTAGTTGCAGATTGAGCAATTATGGCTAGAAATTTTACATTCTTATGGAAAAACATGTGCCTGATTTAAAAAGAAATTATTAAGCTATATAATCATTAATGTAATTGGATTTAGAAATTATGCTTTATACATATTAGATGCATAAATTATAAGTAATATCCAATTGTTACATAAGCAACTTAGTGTAACTCCTTTTTGCTTTGACTCAAAAGTGAATTTCTTGGAAATAAATATAAAATGGAATAATAAATAAATAATAGAAATCAACAATAAATTTATTGTTGATTTCTATTATTTTAACCTGGTGACTACTCCAAATGAAATGCTATGACATGATCACAATCAAGTTTATAATATGCATCACAATCAACTTTATTATATTTTTATTTCTGCCAAATTCTGTGAGAAACTATGTGATCTTTTTGCAAAGCTATGAATTTTCCATTTTCTTTCCACTTTATTATCAATATTTTAAAACACTAAATCTATTTGTCTTTGGAATTTATTTTAAAATTTGGTTATTCGATGCTCTAAATACACTATTTCATTTATTTAATTATGCATGAGGAATAAACAACCAAGCTAATTAAATTTGTTTCACAAAACTTAGTGCATTATTTATTAAAATTTAATTATAATGCATCACATTTTGTTTTAAATTAAGTTATGAAATAAAAAAATTTAATGAGACATAATGAAACTAATTTTGTATCTTTAATTTTATAATTTATGTCTATTTTTTTAAAGTAAAGATAATTGGTTTAAAAAATGAACTATGCCTTTATTTTTAATTAGAATGTGTGTCAAAACTGAATAGAAAATAAGTTGATGTTGAGTTTTATGAATGGTCTTTTATAGTCTTAATATAATAAGCTTCTATATCATAATTTTCATAAAAGTTTGCATAAGATATCTCATCAATAAGATCTTAATGTCCTTAGTTTGAGGCAAAAAAAAAAAAAAAAAAAAAATTTCAAAAGAGAAATGTTATATGTTCTTTTTACCTTGAAAATTTATTCAGGACTGATGTATCATTTAATTTCTTAGGCTCTTAACTGCAAAATATTCCAAGATAATTTGGAATATTTTCATGTTATCAGTATAGGAGTAAAAGTCCTATTTTAAAAGGATTTTAATTGTTCCTTCTATAAAAAAAATGGCTCCTGATTTCCACATTTTTTATTTATGTATTTCAAGCTTCTGCACAGAAAAGTTATATATAGAAATAAGTATCTCTCCCCATTAGGTTAACAGTGAGTTTCTAGTCTCCATATTCACCTTAAAAGCAAATATACTTTTCACATTTTATATATTAAACATTTTGTTTTATGTATTTGTATTATATTTATTATATGTTACAGCATATTAATGTATATTTTTTACTAGGCACTTATTTGTTTAATTGACAAAAAATCTGGTGAGAAAGGTAAAACTCGTCCTAGATTTGTAAAACAAGATCAAATTGCCATCATGAGGCTAGAATGTGCAGGAGTAATTTGCCTTGAATCATTTAAAGATTTTCCCCAAATGGGTCGTTTTACATTGAGAGATGAAGGTATGTCCCTCACCAACTTTCTTTAAATTAAAATGTTCTTTTTATTTTGTTTTATTAATTAAAAAACGTTTATTTATAGGTAGAACAATTGCCATTGGTAAAGTCCTTAGGCTTATGGAATAACTATTTTAATTGTACATCAGAAGACAGTATCCTCCAATTGCAAAATGTGACAATTTAGTTTTGCATCTTTATTCTTTTATGCTTCCATATTTTGTACTCAAACATAAAATGCAATTGATTCATACATAATTTTTTTAACATAATGCAATAAAAATGAATTTGTTTCTGTTGGGAGTGCCGTGATGCGCTGTATCAGCTGCATTTATGTGATTAATGATTGTGCTGGTAACGAGAACAATACATAATGCTATGCAATTTGTAAATTATGTAAAGTCCTATGTTACTTGAATTGGCATTCCAAACTTTGCAACCTGTTATAGTTGAGGTGCTACCTGTTGAATAATGTCAGAAATTGTTTTGAAGAAAGACTGGAAAATATAGTATCAGTACATTTGAAACTTAACTATATTGTATTTCCTAATCATAAGAGGTTAATATATCAAAAAAGGATTTAGCTTTGTAAGAGGGATGCAATTAATCTATGCAATTTTATATATTCTAATTTTTATTATGTTATAATAACTCATTCATTACAAAAGTTCTGCATTTATTTCATGTAACTGTTTTGTATGAATAACTCTTCACTATATAGTTACTAATTGTCATTAAAATGTTTTGATAAAAATTTTGTTTAAAAATATTTAAATTTTTTTATTAAATCTTGAAAGTGCTTGTTTTTTCAGTCAATCTATATGATTTCTATTTTATTTGGCTCTTTACTTAGATATTTGTAGATAACAAAATCTTTTTATTACAAATTTTTTTCAAACTTATGGTCTAATGGATATTTTAATATTTATTTCAAATAAGTGGAGGTATGCAAGTATATATTGAGAATTTGGTGTGCAAACATTCAGTGCCTGTGTATCTCTTAGTTTTGATATCATCTGCAGCCTTATGACCGTAATTTAAATTAAATAAGGTCATTTGCAGAAATAATCATCTTTGGAAAGAAATTTTTATTCTTTCCTTAGAGTTGTAAAATAAGACCTGCCACTGAGGCAATTTGTTACTGAGATCTGGGAATAAAATTTTGTGGATCTTTTTATATGTGTCTTTTACTGTGTTATATCTATATCTATCATTGCATATAAAGTTTTTTCGATAATAGCAAAATAGATTGGAGTTAAAAATAGTTTTGTTTATTCAGTTTATTTTTATTTGAAATAAAATGTATTTTAAAGTTTCTTTCATCAAATTTTAACTGCTAGTTCCATTAAAATTGGCTTTTTTGTTCAAAAATTTATCTTAGATTGACAACTCAAACACTATTTAAAAAAAATCCTGATTTTTAAACGTCATTTCTAGATTATCACAGCTAACAAGAATAACTGAACATCCTATTTTAACTATAATTTTTGAATAATCAAATTTAAACTACTTATGACTTTTCAAAGTATGCTTTCCAAAAAAACCTTTTTTATTTATGTCTAATCAATGTTAATTATATTTTTTAGTTTTAAATCTAAGATGAAAGCTTAATTTCAATTTTGAAAAAAAAATTCTTTTATGATCTTATTATCTTTACATTTTTGTAGTTTTAAAAAAATATTTTTAAAAATTTACATTATTTTAATTTAACAAAATAACCATTTGTCATTTGAGTTGCATTAATTACAGTACAGTTTGTCAAAAATTAAAAAGGGTATAATGAGACAAGTTATAATTCCAGGGCTTTCAAAATCAAAATTAGTTTGATTATTAGTAATTGTCTACTATTAAGAATTACATTAATTTTGATTTTTACTTAAAAATTATCAAAAGTAATAAAAATATTTGAAAATATTTTTCATAAATCAAAGTTAAGTATTTTGACTCAAATAAGTCTTATGTATTCTAATGTTAATGCAGTTTATTTTATATTTTTTCCACAAAACGAATAAAATAATTCAAAATTAGACAAGCAAGATTCAAATTTGCATTTTGATTTCTTCAGGAACTGTTTAAGGTATACACTAATATCTATTAAAGGTGTTTTCATGAAAAGACAAATTTGGTTAAGATACCAAAAATGTAAATATGTTTGATACTATAATATTAAAGGAATCAAATTCTTTAAGGAAAATTTTTAATAATACAACTTTATATTTATGTAAGAAGAGTTCAATATACTCTAAGTAAAGAAATTTAATTGCAAAACTTTTTAGCATTTTGCCTCAGACTTTTGAATGAAAGCTAGTCTTGTGTTCCTATCAGATTAAAAAATAGAATAATCAGCTTCACAATTGTTTGTTCTTTGAGTTATTAACTAAATGAATTGCAATGTTAGCAGTCGATATATTAATTTTATAAAAAAAATAAATAAAGTCTTGTCTCATACTTAAATACAAATCCAAAGAAAATCAGGTTTTAATATTTATACCTTCTATACTCAACCATAAGACAAGCTTTTAATTGTTTCACCAAAATGTAACAAATTACTTGAAAAATATGAACTTTTGTAGTTAAAATTAGTGAAAGATGAAAATTTTAATTTTAAATGACGCTCCTAAATTACAATCACATCTTCTAATATATTTCTTTAAATTCTTTTGCAAGATTTTAAAAATTTATCAATATTTTCTACTGAAAATATTGATAAATTTTTAAAATCTTGCAATAGAATTTAAAGAAATATTTATATTACATGTAATTTGCATAACATTTTTGCTCTTACTATCTTTGTAGGGGAAGAGGATTATAAAATTAATGAGGTTGAATTCTGCTAAGTGACTTAATTATATGTAATTTTTTTAATTGTGATCTGTGGAATTAGTGCTTTTAAATTTAAAAAAGCATTTAAGTTTTGTAGTAACTTTTTGTAACTTCTAATATTTTATAAATCGACGAGATATGACTTTTGAGAGAAAAATCTTAAGAAAGATCTTTGGATCAGTGAAAGAGAATGGTATATGGAGAATGCGGTACAACCATGAGCTCCAATTGAAATACAGAGAACCCAACATAGTTAAAATAATCAAGATTTCACAGATAAGGTGGTTGGGACACGTATACTGATATGACAATGAAAACCCTGTCAGGCAAATAACTTTTAAAACTCCTGAGGGAAAGAGGAAGACCAAGAACTAGATGGATAGATAGAGTGGAAGAATGGCTAAGGGACGTAGGAGTCAATAATTGGAAAGTCATTGCCAGTGATAGATCAAGATGGCATAAGCTGACTGAGACAGCCTTGGATGGCAATCGGCTGTAACTCTTGTGAAGAAGAATGTTTTATAAATAATCGTTAAAATATTGTCTAGTAAATAGTATCTTTTAGAAGTAGTCTAAAATTTTAATTTACAAAGCATCATTTAAAGGCTCATTGTGTGACACCTGTTATTTTGATGTTTCTCACTATGTCATAGTCCATAAACACCTACAAGAAGCAAAAAGTTTAGCAATCATTTTTAAAAATGGTATTTATGTAAAAGAAAATGATACCGGGTTACATCAATTTTACTTCCTTTTTGGCCGATCATATTTTTTCGCTTTTTAGGGATGTTTATTAAAAATTAAATTGTAAAGCACTTCTTCAAAATGAAGTTTCAATGATTAGAATAAAAATAAAACATTCTTACAAACTTCAATATTTTAGTTGCGTATGATGAAAGTAATGACTTTTCAAAAGTGTACTCAACTGTAAACTTTCAATCCATTCACAGGTGAATCTGAAAGTTTATTGATCTCTCAGGTGTATTGTATTCCTTATTGTTTTAACGAGTTTATTTTCAGACTGTCTAAAAAATTTTGAGAATTGTCACAAAAAATCCTTGAACATGTACAGGTTGATTTGCTCTAAAAAAAGTTTTTAATACATATTATAATTTGTTAGAATGAAAATCTTCATTAGAAAAATAAGATCTGTAATATTACAATTTAGAATTTGTAAAATTTCTTAAACATTTTTTATAAACTTTCATATGTTTTTACTTGTAGTACAAAGGTAATGACTGATTTACAATCATGATTCTCAGTTTTATTTCCAATTAAGCTGATGTAATTAACAGTTTGTTTACTTTCAATTCCATGGAACTAACATTTTTAATAAAAAGCTAACTATAGAACATTTTTTGTGAAAATAAAGAATCCACTTAAATTTACTAAACATTAAAAATCCAAACTGAAAATATATGCATACAGAGAGAGTATAGTTTATCAAATTTATTTAAATATGAATAATATGACCTCTTTTATTATTTATATATATTTAGAAATTTTATTGATTTCATGTTATTGCCCTAAAGTTAACTCCATGGTTATAATATTCTATATAAGTTCAGATATATGCGCGCTCATAATTATTTTACAGCTGTTTTAAAATTTTACTTTCCATTTTTACAAATATTTTATTGAGTTGAATGACATCAATTTTTAGACTGAGTTTTTTACCACAAGAAATCCTCATTAGCCGCATAATTTCTTAACGATGCATTTTGCTATGCTTGAGGTAAAAATATTTGTTATAAAACATAAAGTTTGTAATATTTTTCAGAGTATCAGTAATATTTTCTTTTAAGCAGAGAATGTTCAGTAAAAATGAATAGAATAGAAATGTTTTTTTTTTTTTTTAAATTATATATTTAATTCAATATAGACAAATAAAATATAGACAATTTTCTTTATCACACCTATGGCAATGAATTGATATGAATATAACGAAAATTCTACTTTATTATTAGGTTCTTTTTCATCTAGAAGGAATTTCAAACGTCAGCTTTATTGACTTGAAAACCTGTATTAAACAAAGAAAATAAACAAGCGAAAATTTCATATAACACTACTTCATTAAAAAAAAAAAAATTGATTATAAATATTTCAATGATATTCATTTAAAATTTGAGAAAGAAAAATTACTTGCACCATAAAAGGTATTAGCAATCTTAGAAATATACATTCAAAAAAGTATACTTAATGTATTTAAAAAAATTTTAACTAAGGGAAAATTTTCAGGAATGATGAAAAATTTTTTTATCTCCACTTGCATTTATTGTTCTTTTATATTTCATCTACAAACTTGTAACAACTTATGTGAATTTAGATTTATTATTACTTAATTATTTTCAGAAAAATAATTTACTTTTCAAATTAAAGTTTGCAGTGATCAAAAAAGAATATTTATTTTAAAAGGATTTATTTTTTAGCAGTAAAACTGTTAATTAGATCCCCAAATATGCAAATAATATTTTTTTTAATTTTAATTTGAGATTTATCTTATTTAAATAAAATAAATCTTTAGAATATATATATTTATTTTAAAAGAAACTTGCTTGAAGAATATGGTTCGTATAATTGGCATTCAATTTCGCAATTGTCAATTACGAGCGTACGCAGGTGAAGAAACTTAGAATCACACTGCATCATATCTAGGCTGTGACAACGATTCCAAGATAATGGAAATATTTGTAGACATTACCGTGGCACGTCGCCACAGAATGACAACCGATATTTAGTAGTAACCTGCAATAGAAACAGATCAAGTACAGCGGCAGACTTGTCACGTCTTCTATCATTAGCCGTTTTCGTACATCATTCATAGACGTTTCGGACAGTATAGTTTATATGTTCACATGTCAGTCAGATGCGTTCGTCTAACGGTGACTCATTATCACCAATGGTTAGTCTGGAATAGAGAACATACAATGTAGACATCGTCTTAGTGGGGTTATTTTCTGAAGAGTCGAGATTTAGCTTTCAGTCGATTCACGTCGGACATTCATTTGGAAAATGCCAACGTTACGGTGGTGCAAGAGTGCGTCTTTAGGGAGGCATTATATTGGGCTCCAGAACAAATCTGCAAACTGGAACCATGAGGGTCAAAATTTAATTGGATATCATTCTAAAAAACATCGGCTTGCTTAAGACTGCTGTGGGTGCGTTAACACTCCTCCTCACCACCATACTACGACTGTCTTCAACCGGAATGTATCACTCCTGTGGAATAATCAGCATTCTCATCGGAACATGTTTGAGTCATGAGTGGACTTCTCTGCACCAAGTGCTGCTCAATATGTGATCCTCAGAATACCTTCATGTTATACTCGTATAGGATTGTATTTCCTCATATGAGAGAATACATTATATTAACCATCTACCAACAATAAACTGTTCGTTTGTTGTATGGGAGATATGTATAGTGTAAGTGCTCCAGGGAGTAATAAAATCGTGGTTTATATGTATAATTATCATTCATACATTATCTTTTTGGTTCCATTTCATTTGTTTAATACATGGGCTTTATGAATAAACCACATTTGTTTTGCTTCTGCACCTTTAGTTGCTTGCTCCGGGATTATCCTTAATTTATGGGTATGTGTATATTTCATTGATACAAAAGCCATAATTTAAATAAATTATTTAGCAATAATATTTCTTATAGTTTGACACAATGCTTTGTTAATTCCTAAAAATAACAGGCTAGGAAGATTTAATATCACTGTTGGGAAAGTGTCGCTGCAATAAAATTTCTGAATAAAAAACTGGATTGTTTTTAACTATATTACAAACAGTTAACGGATTGTTTGAGGTTATTTA
Organism: Latrodectus elegans; assembly: GCA_030067965.1. Classification (NCBI taxonomy): domain Eukaryota; kingdom Metazoa; phylum Arthropoda; class Arachnida; order Araneae; family Theridiidae; genus Latrodectus; species Latrodectus elegans. Next base: position 44,220,368 of record CM057811.1, on the reverse strand, counting down.
TCAAAGCATAAGATGCTCAGATATTTAATAATTAGATTCTGTTTGTTTATTACACTTTTTCCGAATTTTCATTTTATATTTGTAAATATATATTTTTAAAATAACTAGTTTTTACAATTTGGTTACTATTAATATAAAAAATTATCACAGAAATCGTTAATAAAAATGTAATCGTGATGATATTCAAACAACTAATTATGCACAAAAACTTTATTTTTATTTTATTTATTTATGGAACACTTTAGAAAAGTTTATACGAGACAATTTTGTAGTAGCTTATTTCAAGTTGCATAAAAAATCGTATAATGCAAGAGCAAATAATGAATTTTTGTCAAAGTAGTCATTGGCAATAAATGACATCATATTTTGGCACTAAGAATAGTTTCAAATTGTGAAGATGTTCAAAAGGTACTTGCGAAACTAAAACCGTTAAATTTTCCTAAGAGAGTCATTAACTTTTTTTTCTTATGGGAAAAATGCTATTCAGATGATGCATAGGCTAAACCAGTGGTTGGCAAACTTATTAGCCAAATATAAACATTACAACAATTTAAAAAAAAAAAATCGGGTGCCAAATCTGCTTGTTTACTTTAAATAAGTAGTACACTAAGCAAAACTAAATTTTACAAAGAAAATGCGAACAATGTGCTTGCGTCTCCTTGGAAAGTTTCAACAAGTCAAGTTTGTATGTTGTTTTTAATTTTAGGCATGATTCAAAGTTCTCCTCAATAAGACGACTTCTCAGTTTACTCTTGATAATATTCGTGCTTGAAAAAGATTGTTCACATATATATGTAGAACCAAAAAAGGAAAGAACAGCAAACGCGAGCTTTTTCAACTAAACGTAAGAGTCAGAAATGCTATTTCAAGCATTGAAAATGATCATATCTTACTTCTCTAGGTGATTCAAAGTAGACCACTTGTGTTGTGAACTAAGATGATATTTTTTCTTCTCCAAATTTCCAATTCAACACAAAGACGTTCGAATTTAGAGCGCCATATCTCCTTGTTTTTTAAATCCGCAATTGTATTTCAAAGCTACCAATGTCAATTTCAAAAAGAGAAAAATTCAACTCGGTTATAATAGCATTAAGAAGATTGTTGATAAATGCTAACGTTGCTTTGCTGTTTTTAAATTCCTGAAACATGCTGAGAAAGGCCTCCCTTGTATTTAAAATTATTGTTTTATAAAATGGTATTTATCAATAAAAGAATTACTTTCTTGGCGATGCTTCAGCAGGCTCAGAAAGTGAAACAGTATTTCCCTTTCAAATCCTGAGCAAAAATGGATAATTTATTTTCGAATATTATTACTGCTTTTAACTTTGAAAAGATTAAATTTCTTTTCCCTTGTAGTTTACGATTAAGCTGATTTAGATGAGACTTAACATCTACCATCAATTAATAGTTTTGGATCCTCTAATCGTCTGTTAGTTCTGGATTGGATAGTGAACGTCCTTCTCAAAGAGAAGTGCTTTAACTTCCGAAAAAAGGGACGCGAAACGTTTGAAAACGTTGCCTCTTGATAACCAACGTACCTTGTTATGAAGCAGAAGGTCAGCGTACTCTCCATTTCAGATAAAAAAATTTCGCGATTTTTGATGAATTGGTGATGATTAAGAGCTTTAACTAAAATGGAGTTGATAATGGTAATCACTAATTCCATTACTTAACAATTTTCATCCGGAAATGTTTGCGCAGAAAGCGTATCTTGGTGAATGATGCAGTGGTAAACAAGTATTTCGTGATTTATTTTTTCTTTCAAAATAGCAACCATTTCTTACACCGGTTATACTTTTGGCCCCATCTGCTGAAATAAACACAATTTTACCCAGGGGAATATGTGTATCAATACACTCAATTACAGCATTTGCGATATCTTCTCCACGCATCGCACCTTTGAGTTATAATAATCCTCTAAGTTCTTCTTTAGGCCCGGAATGAGACATAAATCCTACAAAAAGTGAAACTTGCGCTGTATCATTTATGTAACAAGACTCGTCAACTGCTATTGATAAAGCTGAAACTAATTTCAGATCTTCGATATGTTGTATGGTTACATTCGAACACATTTTAATTGTTCTATCTTAAGTGGTTTTGGCCGACAATGGTAACTCTTTAATTCATTTCATAATAATTGCTTTGTTCTCAAATCTCGAAATAGCTCTTCGGATGCATTTATAAAACATTTTTTTTTTATGTATTCACCGTCTGTGTACGGTTTCCCTCTGTTAGCTAAAAACAAAACTTGCCATATTAATATTGCTGAAAAATTGCATAGAATTATTAAACACAGAAGTTGACGACTCTTGACTCTTCTGAAATTCTTCAGTTGCTTTTTTCCTTGCATCACCGTTAGGATATTTAGTGCTAAAGGACATATGCTTTCTTATAAAGTGTTTCCTTAAATTTGACTTCTTGTTATGTGCGAATTTCTCCATATAAATAAAACATGTCGAAAGTTTATTCAATTTTTGAATTAACGCAAAATTCTCTGTCCACTCAACTTTAAATTCCTCTTCCATTTTTTTTTTTTTTTTTGCTTTTTTTCGGTAGCCATGTTAATTGGGATGCCTATAAAAATATTCCAAATATATTTTTTCTAAAACTACCAGTACAAAATTATTTTCATTATTAAATTGATAAAAATAAAAATCAAAAAAATCTTTTTAAAATGTACAATTTTACTAATATATGTAACTGCATTAAAAAGAGAAAAAATATTTTTTTTTCCATCATCTGAATAACGAAACTTTTAATATGATCCAAAATGGAAGAAAACTTCCAACATTTGGACTAATAGAAGTTATCAAAAAGTCGATTACAAATTTTGTACCGGAAACACGAACATATATAGCAAAATAAAACCGTATAAAAATACCTGAAATACGTCCAGCTGGATTGAAAAATACAACAAATTTTTAATAAGACAGGACAACGACAGACACGGTAGATAATATAAAACTTTTCACATTGTAACTGCTGGTTTGTGATGCCAATTTGTACCCCTCCCCTACTACTTTAGAAAAAGTATGTGCGCGCATGTTTGTGGTACCTTTGTATCACACCGGAATATGCGAAAAACATGGGAACAACAGCCTGTAGCTTGTATACTGTTTGTGTTTACGCTTACGAAAACCAATAAAATTAAACTCGATGTTCGTTACATATTTTTGCAACAATATTAAATTTTAATTACCTTTCTATCTCTTAACTTAAACAAAAAAATTACACATGTTCTTGATTTACTGTAGAATTTTAATTTATCAAAATGAAATGTAATTTTTTTCTTACAAATTTTATTTTTTAAAAGAATATATTCTTGCACCTTCCGTGAATATTTGTGCCGGAGCCACATTTAAGCAGCCAAAGAGTCACATGCGGCTCTGGAGCTGCACTATGCCTTATAATATTAATGAAAATTTGAATTTAACTTGATTGTTTTTATATTGAAGTTCACAAATTGTATTAGAAGATTTTTGTGATAGAAGTTTTAAGAAATTTAGTTACATAGGATCTCGAAAGTTTGTAAAGGTAAATAAGCAATATCGTTAATTTTCCAAAACTTATTGATCATTCATAAAGTAATTGCTATTCATCATTCTCAAAGTGATATTTTTGGAACTTATAAGTTACATAGGAAATTACTAGGCTATACCATAGAACTAAGACAGACAGCAAGTTCATTGACAAGTCAAAAACAAGACAACATGTCATATATGAGAAATGCCGTTGGAATACGATTTCATTATTAATTTTGTGTAACGTAGATGAAACGTTATTTGGACGTCATGGATATTTTAAATCAATGAGATTTCAAGTTGATATCTGATTGTTTCTATTATTCGAATTATTTCCGTTGGTTATGAGTATTTTTGTAAATAAAATGATAACAAATTAATGATTACGGCAACTACCGTTATCGTGTATGCTGCAAGGTATCTAATAAACAAAAATGAAAACAAATATTATACGAAATACAAACAAGAGGTTCAGATAAAGAATGTAAAAAGAAAGGGGTTGAAAAAGGTGTGATGAGTAATTTAATGCAATAATTAAGGCTAGAATATATTCATTCGTATTGGTAAGTGGGATTTATATTTGTATTAAGATAAATGTAGAAAATAAAAATATCTAAGGATGTAATAAATAAGAACATTATATATATTTTTATTATTTGAAAATATATTATTTGTGAGTAAGGAAATGTGATCCATTAAATTCGATCTATTCATTTTTTACTTAAATGAATATACTTTAACAATTAATTAAATCTAACAAGTATAGATGAAAATTTTTTAATGTTATTAAAAATACAAATAATAGTTTTTTTTATATCTCTAATGTAATATGGGGTAATACATTCAAACATTTAAAATGAAAGACATTAGATTGAAGGAATCTATAAACTCTAATGAAATAATTTGCAGTAACTTTTTTTAAATTATATATAATATCAATCGAATATTTTGAATTAAATAAATAAAATTGTTTATAATTTCAACGCAGCAGTAATGTGTATTCGCTCGGAATATTTATTAATAAGAAAATTAGGATGGTTTATTTAGTAGTTAAAATTATTTTTTTATTCCCAGTAATAGTTAATTGAAAAATTTCGCGAAAAATTAAATAATTTTCTTTAATAATATGACTTTTTTGTGCTTATCAAAGTAAAAATTGTGTTTACGTTCCCAAAGATATCAGTGATCTATATTAATTAAATAAAATTAGTGAGCAATTACAAAGTGCAAAAAATTTAAATTACCAATAACTCTATTTTTTTAAAAAAATTATAATTACTCTATAAAGATTTGCAATTAATTCTTCGTTTTCAAATGAAAATCTTTAATTTGATCAGTTCTTTTTATACAAAAATTTTTAATTTTCAGCTTGATGTATAAAAATTTGCTAAATATTTGTATTGCTGCTTGATGTACAAAATTTTTGCATTGAAAAAGCAGAAACTGGAATAAGCGTTGTCGCGCGGAATGTTACCAGATATTTCGAACCTGCTTGAAATGCATAATCGCAGTGTGTTCTACCCATAGAGCTAGGATATGGCCGCTCGGTTACAGTTGATACTTCATCGAAAGGGGGAAATTTCCCCTCCCCTTATTCCTTGCTCTATGGTTCTACCAAAGCCTCCTAGAAAGAGGCTTTGGTTCTACCCCATCATTTGGTCGGATATGAGTCTCATGCGACCATCCATGAAACTACATAATTCTACTAATTTTGATAATGGTTTTGGCAACTCGTTTCATGTGAATTGTCGTCTGTTTTTGTTTATATTTGGGGAATTTTCAGTAAAATAGAAACCGGAGAATGGTTAAATACAGAGAAAGATTCTAATATATAAATTTTAAGAGTTTAAATGCGCTAATATGGAATCTCGCCAACGTGCGTTTGCTCAAAAGTTAAAATGGTGAGCGATTACTTATTGAAATAATAACTTAAATAATTTTAAATATATTTCAAATAAAGAAATGAAGCTTTGATTGAATGCTAGTAATATCATTGTTTTGTTATTCGTTAATGTAAATAATTGCCTCGAATATTTTTTTTGTATGTATCTGTCTATAGTATCAGAAACAAACCATCATTTGATACTTATGCATAGATTGTATTAAGATTGCAAATCTATAATTTTTCAAGTCATAAATTAACGGGAAAACTATTCCTTGTCATTAAAAATAAAAATCTTAAGAGTGGCAGGAAGTGCAATCTTCTTTTTTAAAATATACTTTGAATGATGACCAGAAAAAAATTATCTGTGGGACGACAATATTCTTAAGGTCATTGTGATAAAATGTTTCCTATAATCTAAAAAAAAAAAAAAAAAAAAAAAAAAAATTGGAAAAACTATATTTTATTTTCTAATAGTGAAGAAGAAAAATGTGTCAATTTGAATTCCAGCTTATATCTATCAAATTTTATTTTTGTGTTTTAGTCTTACAATTTACAGAAAAGCAATAACAAAATTCATATCTTAAACTTGTATTAGATAGGGAACGTTTTTTATTAAGTGCTCAGTATAATTTAGAAATATAAGGAAAATTATTATTTAATAATAAAAAAAGAAGTGGTTCGGCATTCAAATACCTTTTAAAATTACCAATCATACAAATAAATCAAAAATTCTAAATGTTAAATATAAAGTAATACAGATGTTGAATATTAAAATTGAATTGAGCCAAAATTAGAGAAAATCATATGTTGTTGATTTAATTCTAAAATTCAACAAAGTAAATGCTAGCTTATTGTAATAATATAAGATAATTTAAAGGTGTTAGTGAAAAGACTAAGTGTGTATTTTAAAATATGTTTCTTATTTTTGGAACAGATTATTTTTATGTATTAGATTATTAGAAGAATTTTTTTCTTAGCTAATTATGATTCCAAGGAGATAAATTATTCTTTTTTTTTGGAATGAGATAGAGAGAAAAAAGATGTTTATTTTAAAAACTTATAAAAATATCAAATCTAAGTTAAACGTTTTAGGTATTATAATCTGCTTTTAATTACTATTTGGAAAATATTAGTTATTTCTTACACTGATGAAAGATTTTTTCTCATTTTTCTTTTTATACATATTAATAGGTACCAAATTTATTTATTATGTATTATAATTTTGTTTTTTAATTCAATGGAGTAAATGCTAATTATGCTGTATGTAGAAGAAGAAAAAAACAATAGTAGTATTAATACAATTGACCATAATTTCCAATTGACACAATATATATTCTCAAATAATGTTGTATAATTGTTGTTTTTTCTTATTTGCTAAAAATAAGGCTTTGAACTGAAGAAGATAATGCTATATCACTTATAAATATCTTTATAAAAATAAAAAATTGTATCTTATTTAGAAATATTTATGATATAAATGCATTAAATACTCTTTTACACTATTCAGATTTTTATTGTGGATTTGAAAAGAATTATATAATTTTTTTATGTTAATTTAAATTTCATACTCATTAAATTATATTTAAAGAATTTTACACATACTTTAAAATTCGTATTTTATAAAAAAATGAAATGTAAAAATAAACAAATGGATTGCATTTGCAAATGTGCTGTTAAATTCCAAACTATAAGTTTCAAGAAATTGTTGATCTATTACATAAAATTTTATTTTGTAAATCAGATAGTTTTCATTTTGGGCTGAAAGTAAATGTATTAAATTTGCCATAGAAATTTATTTTGAATATGGTTTGAGTATTAAAATATTTCTGTGCTATAATATTTTATCATTCATAAATTGTTTTAAAACTTAAGAACCTATATTTGATAATTTTTAGTGTTTCATTATTTTTTAATTAAGAAGGAAAAAGGGATATACTTGTAATTTTTTTATGTAATATTAATATTTTTATAAATCATCTTTATATTATAGTTTTGATGAGAAAAATTTTACATTTAAGATTTTTAAATCTGTTAATTATAATTTTGCTTTAAAATCATTGGAATATATTTTGTTTTTAGTTCCTCAAAACATTGGATTAAAGTTGTTTTTTTCATTTAGGCCAAATAATGCTGATATTCGGCAACATATATCTTCTTCCTCACAGTCATCAAAAGAAGATGCTTTACATAAACGAAATATATTTCCTGGAAATGTAAGCTAATTTGTTTAAATAAAAAGATATGTTATTTTTTATGTATCACTTATTTTTGTGAAATAGTTACTCATATGTAATATATAACTGTTTTAAATGTATAATTATTTTTAGTTATTTTTACTGGAATTTAAAGAAAATAATATTTTAAATTATTTTAAGGCAAACATATAAATTAGACCAGTATTTTATTCTCAATATCATTGGTACAAATGAATTTCTTTCTATTACATGGTTATAAATTATTTTATTAGCATATTTATTTATTAATAAAGAATTTGTATGTATACTTTTTTCTAAAAAAAAAAAAAAAAAAAAAAAAAAAAACTGTTTGTTTATTAAAAACTGTGTTGTTAGATAGGTACCAAGATGTGACTGTCAAGATGGCTGCTGCACGAAAGCTATACAAACATAGGGTTACTAAGGTTATCAAAAACTAAATTTTATTGCAAGATGTGTTACCAATATGTTTGCCTAACCAAGGGGTATCCAATTCTACACCAAAACCAGTATTTTCATGTACAAATTATATTTTTTGTTTTCTAAGACATATTAAATTACCATGCCTTGAAAATCCTCTTTTTTATTTATAAAAAATTTGATTATGAATACCCTATAAGGAGGTCACGATGAATAAATGGGCATAACTGGTTTACTGTGTTCAAATGTTTTCACACATTTGCATGATGGATTATGATTGTGTACATGTGTGAAATTTGTTTGGTATGCTAGCAACACTTAGAATTATGTGTTTAGTTTTGTTTACATTTGTTTACAATTTAAAATTAAGAAGTGGTTGATTTCATATTTGTTTATATTTTGAAATATATTTTAATACAGCAAGTTAAATCTGAGTTTAAAGCAAATTTTTTTTCATTTTAAGTTTATTAAGTGAAATTTATTTTAAGTTTATAAAGTAAATTTATTTTCAAATTATTTCATCATAAAATGTGAGTTTTAGTATTTTTGTATTGCTAGCAGTAAGAAAGTATTAATAATGATAAATTAAATTTGCATTTTTTAAAAATTTTCTATGTGATAATTAAATAAGAATTTTTCTTTTTTTGTTATTCAATTAAAGTTGCTGTTGTACGTAATTTATTGAGAATTATGTAAAATGTTTGGTATATGAATTTAGGTTTACCATTAATTGTAATGTTTGAACCAAGTTTTTTTCCATCAGAATGCTTGTTTAATACTATAATTAGAAAGTGGAGTTTTTTCATAAAAATATATATTATTTACATTAATGATTTAGCTTTATTGCCCAGTTCTGCAATTAACAGCTGGACAATTGCTAAGGTTTAAACTGCAATTTTGCTGATGTTTCTTTACAGAGGAAACCATTGACTGGTTAATTAAAATCAGAGTTTTCATAAAAATCTAATATTATATTTATAATTGATTCATCTTTTGCTTGGCTGTGTTAGTGGTAGATTGTGGTAAACTGATATATATTTTAAGGTGGGCGCCACTGCTTAGTCAATTAAAATCTGAGTTTTTATAAGAAGTGTTTGTGTTACTGATTCAACTTTATTGTTGAGTTGTCTCCTATTGTAGACTGCAGGATATTTGTTTTTTATTATGCAATTTTTGTGAAATTAGTTTCAATTTTAGTTATTAGTATTTTAATACTTCTGTAATGAAATGTTAAAAATTTTGATATTTGAAATTTAAAGCAGCACAAAATAACAATGTTCAAAAATCAAGTTTGAATGTGATCAATGTTTTGTAAACCGCATATTGTGCAGAATGATGAAATTTAATTTGCTGAGATTGCTGTGCTGAATTTGGCGTAAAAAATTGTCAATTTGGCACAAAAATAACAAAACTTGTGTAGGACTAGAGGAGTTTACTAAAATTTTACTGGTCACTGATGTATCTAAAATGCATAATTTTAAAAACAAATTTTATAACTCAAAGGATGTAATTTTCTTTAATTTTTCACCAGTTTAGGGATGATTTTGAGCAATAAGTTGTAATATTGATGGAAGTTTTAGTGTTGTTTTGGAAAAGTTTAATTGTTTTAAAATGTTAATTATTTTGTCATGTTAAAAGACTGAACTCTTCACTCATGCCTTGTTAAAATTGCTTTGAAATGCTTCTCTGTATTAAATTGATTATGACATTACAGTGAACGCCATATTAGTGTTTTTTTGACAAATACCATGTTGTTTGCCATTTTATTTAAAAAAATGCAGAAACTGATATTTTGATTAAAAAATGAACTATTTAGTTGAAAATATATTAATGTTCAAGACTACTTATGTTTAATAGACCCCATATGTAATGTTCATATTATGTTTTAAAAGACTCAAGAAAAATTAAATTGCAAGACAGGAAAGAATTGAAGATTTTTCTTTGTTAACAAAAGTTATGCCAAATTGAACAACTAAATTCTTTCAAAATTTAATTCAACATTATTTGAGTTTTAAAAAAAGAGGTAACTTTTCCATTATACTACTTTATGATAATCAATGTAAAGAATTCAATTGCAATATATTTTATTTCAAATAAAATTTTGTACTATATAATAAAATTTTGATTAAAATTATATCTACACTGCATTCTCCATAGGAAAAATGATATTTCTTTAGAATCATAAGAGAACTTATAATGGAAAAGTACCGAGAAAAATCAAATCCTTGTTTAAATAAGAATTTAAATGTATAAAATGAAGATAAATATGACAAGTATTTAGATTGTTATATTTATCTTCCTGTTATACAATCTCTTCATTTATGAATATAATTTCATCTTCAAAACCTGATAATAACAATATTTTTCTTGGTTTTCATGTACTAATACTTTTGTTACTTCCATTATTAGATGTTTTAGATATTTTACTGCTTTTTGTTTTAAGTGTACAATATTTCACTTGTCTAATATTTTATCTAACAGTAACAGCTTTTGAATTTTATCCTTGAAAGTTTTATCAATTGACAAATATAATATTTAATAATTTGGGCAAACCACCAGAAATAATTATGATCATGAGCAATATTTGCATTGAATTTTGTAATTGAATAAATAAGAATAAATGGTATTTACTATTCAAGATCTTTTGGATTAGAAAAAATTTAGAAAAGGCTTAGCAGCCAACTATACTTATTTATACAAATAATTTTGTTACTAGGAATAAAAAGTTCCGTTTAGAATAATTTTTCTACTAAATATTATTTTTTTTTTTTTACCAAAATTAGTTTTTTATTGTTTGCCAAGTTAATATAACATATCATTAACAGTTAAAGGAATTTTGTTCATATTCTTTTGAAAGTGCAGATACAGTTTTTACACTTGTTTAATTAGTATGTCTTCTCAAAAGAGAAAAATACTTATGGAATTTTTTTCATATCTATTATTTTTTATTAAAAAAATTTTTTTTTCAATATGTGTCACATGCCTTAGAAAATATGCTTTTTTAAATCCTGATTGTCCAATTAAAAATACACAGAAAATTCTTTTCTTTTTGTAAACCTGATATATTAAAGTCCTCCTTTGCAGTCATTTATTATTTGTATACACTGACATACTTCCCTTTACTTAGCCTAGGGTGAGGCTCTACCAGTTAGATGAAAGCTATATCATAGGAATCTTTGTAATTTGAAAGCTTGGGCTGAGTAGAAGATCTGCCAATACTTAATTTGCCACTTTCAGAAGTGGCAATTCATTTGTTTGAAATTTGACCACAATCTGCTTAACACACTCTAGCTGTCATTAGTGAAAACAGCAGAAGGTAAAATTGGAATTTGAACTCACTACCTTCTGATAATGAGAATAATGCCACAACCAACACTGAACTCACTACCTTCTGATAATGAGAATCATGCCTTAACCAACATGGGCCCTGTTTCCTGTAATTTATTGTGTTATAAATATTGCTTGTATGGTAATTATTCTTGGTAAAATTATCATTTTTTTCTCTCATTTTTTCTTTATCCATTTAGCAAGATTTAGCCATCTTATACTACTACATTTTATAACTGATTTTTGTTGCAGTATATTTTCAAGTTCTTTTTCAGTTCCTCAATGTTGAATGCATCACAAATGTATTTTAAATCTTCAAACTGTTACCTTATTTTCAATATGTTCAGCATATTTTATTTTATATCATGCAATAACGGTATTGCTTCCATGTTTTTAGGTGCTATTTAAAAAATCCTCTTTTTTATTTAAACCACCTATTAAATAATTATGCTAAAGTTGAAAGTATTGGATTATTTAATAGGATATGATGTTAATAGAAAAATGAAGGTAACTATATGGAATTATTTGAGGTTGCTTTACCAAGTCATTTGCAATGGTTTGAAAATATCCTTTAATCAACCTTAAGATCTGGTAAAATGGGCCATATCTTCAAAAAGTGATCTCATTGTCACAGTCTGAACTATAAGTCAAATATCTCAGTTTATTCAAGAGTAGGAATATTATACTGGTAATTACAAAGGAAAATAAAAACAGCAAGGAAACTTATAACCAGTTGGTAATAAATTTTATTTCTGGATATGATATAGATATGTTCTTTTTAAATCTTATTTAACCCTTTCTCCTCATCCTCGTCAAAATCTTGGGGCGAGCTTCCCCTCTGTATTTCTTGTGCCCATTATATTTCTCTGCCCTGGAGTATGAAAGTAATTCACAAAAAAGATTAAAACTATTTCCATTCTAGAAAGATATTTATTTTCTCATTTTACTCACTAGATGGCAATACTGCTCTATTTTTAATGTAATTGGAGGTAGTTTATTTTATAATGATAACACTATTTAAATTTTCTTGAATAAAAAAAGTACTTACTTTTATGACCATTTTCTTGAAAGTTGTAATTGTCAAAGGGTTAATCAACATGAAAAATTTAAAAATATTTGTTATAATATAAAAAAATAAGATGTTTTAAAGAATACTTATTTCTTTAAAGCATCTTCATTATTAAAACAATTTATATTGATATATTAATTGAAATTTCATTATATTTTGCAGTATAATGTTTGAAACTCATCTCTTTAGATAATTTAATCAATTTGTCATTTGCCTTCGTATGTAAAAGGAATCACTATTTAAGGAAGAAATTTCCATGTTATAAGTAAAAAATTTTTTACTCCATTGAATTGTGTATCGCATAATTTTATGTAATATATAATTTGTTTAATTAAAAATTTTATTCGAAATTTTAACTGCAGTGTAGGTTGCCTTAGCTGTTACATTTTTATTTTACTATATGTATAATTTTAATTATATAGTCAGCAAATTATCTTTGAAATATGTAACAATATCTTATATATATGAATTAATGATTATCTTTCATAATTTTTATTTCTGGATATTCATGTTTTTCCATTTTTCAAAAATTTTTTATTAAAATTTTTTGCTCTGATAAAATTTTACTTTAAGTGGAATAAAACCTCTTAAATTGTAATATGTGTGCAAAAACTTCATTTTAATTTTTTTTAGATTCCTATTAATGATGTTGTAGAACCTCTGGATTTTGAAGAATTCTTAGATCAGCATAGAGATCAAATAGAGAATGATTCTTTTCGTCATATATTAGATTTTCCAGAAGATGATGTGGAAATCAATATTATACCTCATAAATGTCGAACTTTAGAGCACATCATTCCTGATGATGAAGTGTAAGTATTTTAATTTAATGGATTTTTTTAAACATGAATATCATTGGGTTTATAAATACCACAATAAATTCCAAAAACCATTTTATGAATTAAAATGATTTGGCCAATTCTGATCTAAATAATTTAAATCTAGCATGTTGCCGTATTTATGCCCTTTCTATACAAAATCTTTGTTTCACAGTGTAACTTTAGCATTCTTAAATCTTGTTATTCACATATTTATCTATTATGATATTATTTACAAATCTCGATATTATATTATAACAAAATTTTAAATTATAACCACTCTTGATGTGAAGTTATTTTTTGTTCTAGAAATCAATTAATTATAAATAAATTTTTTTATTTTATTTCATTAAAAATTAGATTTAAAGTTAAAAAGGAATTATTTTCATTTACTGCATGGAGATTTTTGTGTTTGCAAATGTTCTAATAAGTTATAAATTGCTTTTTTAGCATTGAACTTAATCAACAAGTTAAAGATTGTATTCAGTGCTATACTTCTGATTGGATAATGGTTAATCGAAGGTACCTTTTTCTCATATTTATTTTTAAATTTGTATATAAGTATAAAACCATTAATTTAGTATATTATTCCAAGGTATCAACAATACAGTAGTGCATTTTGTGCCTATGAAAGAATAGATGAAGGCCAAAAATCTGCTAAAACAGCACCAAAACAAGAATTTGAAATTGATATTGCCCCAGTTGTGCGTGATTATAAGGAAGAAGAACTTCATTTGAAGCAAATAAACGACTTTCCTTTGCAACAGCCTCCTTTAGCAGAGGGGGAAGATATTTCTGTGAGTATGAAGATATGAAAATATTTTCTTATCTATATAATATTGTATAAATTTTTATCTTAGTTGAAACTTTTCTTATAACTAGTTTTTAAAAAAATTTTATTTGTGTAAAAACAAGTTTTATTGAAATGTTAAATATTACATATATTTTAAAAATATTTTATAACTGGACTTTATATGAAAGAATGAAAATGATTGCAAAATTCATAATTTTAAGGCACATTTTAAATTATTTATATCCTAATATCTTTTTTAGTTAAAAAATTAATGTAAAAAAAAAAAAAAACAAAAAACTTTAGTTTATAGAATTCAATTCAGTTTAAATTATTTTACAGGAGTAAACTTTAAAAATATGCATAAAAATTAAACTTTACATGCACCTGAAAAGAAAAATAAAATATTATAGAATTGTGAACAACACCAAAAGTATATTATATGGATTGTACATATAAATTGTAGAACTGATAAGAGTTAATATATAATAATTGATAACTCCATAGTAGAAATAAAATTCATATTTATATTACTTAAGCGTAATAGTTACTTAATGAAATTATATTTCAGGTAAAGCTATTAGGTTTGCTTAAATTATTCATAATTAATTTTTATAAGCATCTTAGTTTGGAAATACTTATATTTCTTAGGAGAAAAAAGCATTTTATTAAGATTATTGAAATTTAAGGATTTTTAAATATGTAAAATTTTTCATATTATTACATGTAAACAATTATGTAATTTTTAATTATTGTTAGATAATCATTTTTGCAATATCAAAACTTAAATGTTCTTAATGAGATTTTAGAACTATTAAATGATTAAAAATGTTTGATGAAAAATTTATTTATAAAATAAAAAATGATTGGATGGCTGAGAAAAAATCTATCATGTAGAAAATTAATTCAACTAAAAGCAAAGGCAATCTAAACTTTGAAAAAAAAAAAAAAAAAAAAATAATTTTCTGTTTTAAAGAAAACTACAAATAAACAATTAGCAAAAGCTAATTATTTTAATTCCTGTTAAAATGTGAATAAATATCATTAGTGTTGAATTTAGGACATAGGTAATTCATTTATTTGTACTGAAAATATAATTTTTAACGTGTTATATTTTAAATATAATATTTTTTTTAGTTAGTGTGAATATGTGAAACTGGAACTAAATGAAGATAAATTATTTCTTAGTATCTGCCAATTTCTGAATAAGGCTGCTATTTAAAAGTAATTTATATGTGAAGTTTCTTGACTGCAGTTTCTTAACTATTTTTGATAGCATTCAATATTATTTTACAATAATTCTCAAAATATTAATAACATTATATGACTAAAAATATGAGTGAAGGAAAGGCCAGAGACCTCATGTACATATATAATCTTAAATTAACCTTTATTGATATTTTTAGCTTTCACTTTGTTATGTAAATTGTGTTCATTTAAAAATTTAAATTGTATTTTTTGAAAGTTTGCTGATATTCAAAAATAAAAAATACTATTCACTCTTCTTCAAATAATATATTTAGCTCTGATTAGGTGGAAGTAAGTTTCAAGTCTTTATTTTAATAGGAGCTTTTTGTATTTTATTATCATTTGTAATGATTCAATGTTTCCTATTTATAGGATTCTTCTGCTCCTTCTTCTAACCGCCAATCTTTTCAACTAGCTGATACACCTAGGGGAAGTTGGGCTAGTAGTGTATTTGATCTTCGAAATTCACTAGCTGATCCTCTCATACCTTCATTATTAGATCATACTCCATCAGAAGCTTTGGATTATGTTAATGAAATCAAAAGGCAAGAAAATCGATCTGAATCTCTTTTTGCACTTTATTCGCCTATGGAAGATGTAAGTTAAAGTAATTGGTTATTATTGCTAATAGTATTTTATGCAAATATATATATATATATGTGTGTATATAATATGTATTATCAATAATTTTTAATTTTGTAGTAATTTATTAATATTTTCATAAAAGTTATTGTCCTATATAAGTTCAAATGGTTTAAAAAATATTTTATTCATTAGACTTTTTATAAGTTATTAAAAAATTGAAGAGTTAATTAAATTACAACAAAAATGAAAATGAATAAAATTTTGCAATAAAACTTGTTTTTTATATTTTGAAAAAATAGAACTATAACCTATTACTTGTTTGATTTTAAACTGATTTTGTAAATTTAGCTGTAATCTTTTTAACTTTTATAAAAGGAATTTTTAATGTTTCTATATTTAGAGTATAATGAAAGGTTACATAAATTTTTAAGAATCTTAAATGCTAAATGGTTGTTTTTATTATAATTGACTGATTACATTACATTATAAACACATCTTTATTCAATAATGTAAAATAAAATAAAAAGATGTTACTTGGTATAATTTTTTCTTAAATTAGAATTTTTACAAATAATCTTTACTATCTCTCTCTCTTTGTTTTTTTAAAAACTTGTAATTTTGCTTTAAAGTAATCAATTATAAGATTTACTCAGCATTTTTAATTAATGCAATCTCAAAGAAAAAAAAATTGTAAAACAATTTCATATATGACATTTATTAGTATGAGAGTATATATTTATTAGATAATTGTTTAATTTTTTCTATTTTTAACAATTCTTTTCAATATTATTTCAAAAAATACAATGTGTTAAAAAGTTTGGAAAACCTCTTGTTGCACTTTTTTTAGGATATGAGAATTAAATTTTTTATTTATGAAATTAGATTGAAAGAATAGTTCAGTAGTTTTAACACCATAAAAAATATTTTAAATCAAGATAAAAAAATTATTTTTAATTACTTAAGTCTATTATAAAATAATTTTTGTGTTAGTAAGATAAAAGTGCAACACCTTTAATTGTGTTGAATTATTGCATCATCTTATCTTGAAATTTATTTGATGAGAAATAAAAAAAAATAAATTTATATAACTGAATAGGAATATCTCAAATCATTTATATACTTTGGATTTAAATAATCCTCAGTGCATTTGAAGCAAATAATTTATGAGATAAGAAAGTTTTGTTATGTTAATTCTAGGCTTTAAGGCCATGATACTGCTGTTTGATCCAGAATGCAATTTTTAAATAATTTATTTCTTCTCTTGATATGTGTATATTTGTGAATGTAACAGTAATGAATATAAATATTCATACATACTACTCTTTCTATTAATTGTTTAAATGTAAGAAAATCTGGTTTAATGTATTGTAAAGATTATTGTATAATAATGTATCAGCATCTATATACATAGCTTTTCTGAAAATTCATTTGTAATTATTGAACATTAAATTTCAGATATTTTACATATTTTTTACTTTAAGTATGGTTTTAAATATCACTCTAGTGAAATAGCATTTCGTTTAGTAAATATTTCAAATAAGTAAGATTTTTTTAAAATGTTTTGTTATTCTTAGGTTTGCAAAATTTATTTACTCAATAACAAAAATAATTTTCAATATATTGCATGAGAGAAATTTTACTTTTTGACGTAATAGAAGTATCAGATTAAGCCCTTAAAAAGCAGTCAATGTTCTAAGCATATTTTCATTTTCTGTTAATTCAACCTTTAATTTAATTAAGTACATCCTATTGTTTAATATTATATATTTTACAAAATAGGAAGAATTTATTGAAAGGCGACTGCCAGGTCAAATCCCTAAAGAGCACATGGGGCATCGCTTAATTGTGAAATGTCTTGCTATGAAGTAATTAAACTACTTTTTCTATATATTCAGTCATTTATTAACTGGTACATATTCTAAATTATATTTGATAAATATCTAGAAGTAACTTTATGACATAACTTTAATATGCTTTTTAATAATATCTACAATGAAATAAAATGATTTTAAAAGAATGCTTTAAATAAAATTTTAACATCAATTTTCTTTTAAGAAATATTTTCAAAGCGTTTTATAACATATATAAAGAAAAACAATTTTTGCTTTATATTTTTATTTATTAATTGATTAATGCATTTTTATAATGATTAATAATATTGGATTTCAGAAATCTGCTTTTTGAAAATCAAATTTTTTCAACTTATTTTAAATTTGAATTTAATTTTGTATTAGTTTGTCTTTCTTTTAAATTTTTATTTCCCCTTATATTTATTTCTTTTAAATTTTTATTTAAAATTAAGCACCTTCAACCATATTTTTCAATTATATATGTGAAGAAAAGTAATGTGTAGGTTGATAATTTTTTTAAAGAGTAGATTTTTGTTTTCATAGTTATTTAGAAAAATGAATACTATCATTATTTCCTGAATGTGTTTCAGTTAAAAGTTTCCAGATGCTTACAAGATATATTTGGAAGTTTGTGTTGAAAGAATTCTATTTGTTTTCTAATCTAAGTTTTATTATTTAGATAAAAATAAATAAAATACTTATAGATCCAATTAAATTTTACTTTGTTAATAAGTTTTTTTAGACTAGAAATCAATGTATGACATTATTTTTATGTTAATAATTTGACAATTGAAATTTTGTGTTGAATTTTTTTTATCTGACTCTTAAATTTGAACAATGAATGAGCCAATTAAAGTAGAATTTATTAAATAAATTCACTTAAAACTTCGTAAAAAATTGTTTTGAAACCTAAATTTGTTTTACAATTATAAAATGATAAAAGATATCATCCTTTTTAAAAATTTTACTACAAGTTTTATTTGAACATATTATATATATTGGAACACTTAAATTTAAATGTTTCTTAGAATGTGTTATATGTATGATCTGCTATATTTTATTGATATTATTTTAAAATTTCAATGAAATACATTTAAATCTTTCAATGTTATAAACTGATATGTTTCGATTTTATGGGTCTTTCCAAGTTTCTTATTATTTCCCATATTTCAGATTAGATTTGGAAATTGAACCTATTTTTGGAATTATGGCTCTATATGATGCCAAGGAAAAAAGAAAGGTATATTAATTTATGACATTTATGTTAGTTGGCAACTAAAAGCACTTTGATTTATATATATATATATATATATTATATATTATATATATATATATATATATTATATATATATATATATATAATATATATATATATATATATTATATATATATATATTATATATATATATATATTATATATATATATATTATATATTATATATATATATATATATTATGTATATATATATTATATATTATATATATATATATATATTATATATATATATATTATATATATATATATATATATTATATATATATATATTATATATATATATATATTATGTATATATATATTATATATATATATATATATATAAGTGTCTTAAAAAGTAAAAGGGATTTAAATACTACATTTAATCATTTTATTAATTGTTTTATCATTAATTAATTGTTTTATCTGTAAGAGGAAAGTAAAGGTAATATTTTAGTGACAAAAGTTTTTCGTTTTGAATTTCAATAGTTACTTTTGTTTACTAGGAACAAATATACAATGAAGCATTTAAAAATTAAGTTTTAATTAATTATATATAATTAAAATATGTATTTCTTCATATAAGATAGGTATTTGTGATAAAAATAGTTATTTTGGTGAAAAGTTTTATTTTTGAATGCCTATGCTTATAATATTCATTATGATGCATCTCTTTCTGGTTTGAATACGAAATTATTTATTCTAATTAGTTATCATTAAAAACTGTATGAAATTTAAGTTTTCCTAACATAAAACATATTTTTATTCACTTTAATCCTTAAATTCATGTAAATGACTTGTGATTTTATTTAAATATTTGTTCTTCAAAAATAAAAGTTCATTTTTGAAGAACTAATTTAGACAGCTGTTATATTAACAACAATGAAAAATTATATATATATATACATATATCGTAAAAATGAAATTAAAATTTCAAATGAAACAGTTTAATTGTTTTCATTTCTCAAATTTATTTATTGAAGATGTAATCGTTTTAGTTTATTGGGGAACAAGACATTTTTTCTGTGATATTTACTAAGAAAATATAAGAATTTATTAATTTTTATATCAACAGGCTTGTTCTTAAATTAATAATTTTCATCCTATAAAATAGTATATGCTTATCAAATTATCAAAAATACATAAATACATTTGATCATATGAAGAAGGGAATGTTCTTTATTTCATTAAAACTGCTCATGAACATTACTTTATCTTAGTTAAGTTCAACATGTAATAGTAAAGGAATATTAATTATAACATATTAAAAATTTGTTAATTAATAATTATCGAAAAATCTCAATATTTTTAAAGAAAGCATTAGATGCTCATACAAATACATAAGCTATGAATCAAAAAATTTATTTTTGACAGTAGATAATTTGATATAAAAATCAAAATTCGTTTTGGTAATTAAAAAATAATATTTTGATATATACTCATAAAGATTGATATCAAAAATTGTGTATAAGTGACATAAACTTATTTGTTTACTAAAATTGATTAATCAGTAGAACAATATTAAATTGCATATAGGGCTCAAAAAGTGAAATTTGATGTTGTGAATTTTAGTTATATACTTTTGATTATACTAATGCAATATATTTTTGAATATGAATCTTGTTAATTTTAACAGGAAAAATAAAACATATGAATCCTATTTTATTTTTTTGTTAAAATAAAACTTAATCAGAAAATAAACTGCTTTGACTCTATAATATATTATAGATATCAATAATAAATATCAATTAAAATTATTAAATATTAATCAAAATAATATATTTCTATCATTAATATTTGTATATATTTAAAATTAATTGATTTGTATTTAAAATATAATATTAATGATATTTTACATATTTTCCAAACTTATCTATTCTGATAGTTTACATTATTTTAATAAAATAAAGTTTTTTCTGATAATATTGAGTTAAAGATAACTGTATCACATTCTGTTATTATTAACTAAAGATAATTTTTGAGTTTTTTACATTTAAAAGTATTAACTGTAAATATTATCTTTTAGATTGCATGCACTTTCTTTAAGTATTAATAAAAGTGAAATCTGTTAATCTTTCTAATTTACTGTTATATTTGTAATGTGCTTTTTTGATATGTTGAGTTAAATTCTTTTTTATATGAATATATTATATCGGTAAATAGTAAGAAATAATTACTTAAAGACAATTTTTTCTTTTATTGATGTTAAATATTATTCTCTGTTATTTTTTTAAATAATAATTTCATCACAATCCTTAGACAAATTTAATATTTTAAGTTTAGGTGGGATATTTAAGTTATTAACATTGCCTTTAGTTTGCAATTTTTTTCTTTCATATTTATTTACAAAATACAAAAAGTATGGTAATAAAAGGCATGTTTCTCTGTTCAAATTAATGTTACTTCCTGTATCTGGATGTCAGAATTTAATGAATATTTGTACTTTGGTATAGAAATCTAAATTTAATTATATAGCTATTAGTTTAGGTATTTTTCTCTTCCCTCTGTCATCAGTTAGGGAACAAATATTGCTGTTAGGTTTAATTCCTGAAAATTTTGAGTTAACCAGAGTAAAATGAACACCTCTCCTTTGATAGAGATTTCAGCTTTTCTCTTAATCACTTTCATTGTCCGATTTCTGTCAATCTTTATATCTATTTAGGAAGTTTGCCTTCTTTCTTATCTTACTTAACTTAACAAATGAAATATAATTTTTGGTGGTAGGAAAATTTAAAATCACACACACACACGCACACACACACACCTAAATGATTTGGTTTTATAAGATTTGTCAAAAGTTAGTTATTTTAATCATATAAAGCTGTTCTTATGGTTGTGATATAATAATTTATATAACTGAGATAGTTAATTTTTGTGTTATTTTAATTATAATATAAAGCTCTGATTTTTTATATTAGTGTATATAATTTTATTTAGAAAACTTCCAAATGAAATAGACATCACACTATTCTTTTTTATGCATATTTTGGAATTTTATAAATTTTCTAATAAGATTGAAATGAGTTAAAATATTATATATATGTCATACTTTAAATATTGAATATTTAAAATATTGCAAATATGCAATATTCAGAAGAAAACCTGTATATTGTATATTTGTTATAATTCCATAATTTTTGTTAATATTATCAATACAGAATTTCTGTTGATGTTTTTTAAATGTAAGTTTAATTTGTTAAAAATTTCGAAGATTGAACCAACTGTTTGACAAATTTTTAAAATTTATTGCATGTATGAATATTGATTACTTTCAAATAACATTAGATGAGAATATTTGATAAAAAATAGGAGAAGGAGCAACAATTCTATGTTAGTTTTTGTATCTTTTAATTGATAGATTTTTTAAAAAATAAGTTTTTTTAAAATTTATTTTTACAAAAATTTTTTTTTCATCTTTCAGATTTTTTTTTTTTAAATTTAACATAACACTTTTAATAACAATGGTATTTCTAACTAACACATTATGATTAAATGTACTTAAATTTCAGTTTTCTTTGAAATGTACCTGAAAAGAAGCAGATTTATTTTAACTTTATTATATTTAACATTTTTTGTATATTTTAATTAATAAGACCAAAAGTCTTCTAAAGTGCATGCATTAATTTATTCTATGTTTGCGGTCAAGTTTCTAAACAAATATTACACATATTTTTCTTCAATCTTTTGACACTTTTTGTCAACATGACAAATGCTTGAACAGTTACAGTTGTATTGTTTTTAATTCATGTTTGTATGCTCAAAGATTAATAAAAAAAGAAAGAATATTTAATAAAAATAAGCATAATTATCTATATTTTTTGTTGGTATTTTTACTATATAGATTAGAATTATTACAATAATTTTTTAATTTAGCCATTTTAGTTTTTTTGTATGTAAAATTATCTCATGAAATTAAAAAATACATTTATTTAATTTGGCAGTGATATTTTTTATATGGAGTTAAAACATATAATATTTATTTAAATTTATTTATTTTTAGGTTTCCGAAAATTTTTATTTTGACATGAATCCAGAACCCCTGAAACGAATGTTATCTAGTCACATATGTTATCAAGATGTTTCAACTCTTAGTAGATCTTGCATATTTCAAATTACTAACCCATCTCCAGATTTATTTCTTGTGATCAAGGTGAGGAAATTTATTACTATACATTATTTGTCTGATTTCATTGGGAATAAATGTTGAAGCATAAATGAATATTTTAATCTACAAATTCTTAAATACCATAATTGTTAAAATGCTTTGGAAAATTTAAAATGAATTCTTTATTCGTATCATATTAATTTGTTTTGTTTGAACCAAGTTCTAACATTTTTTAAAATTTAATATCTGTAAATATAGGTCTATTAGTGACCAAATTTATAACATGACAAGTAATTTTAGGAAGATTCATGTATATAAAATGATCTGGGCTTTATTTATTGATGTGAAAAAGGCATTTGATGAGGTGGATAGAATCAAAGTATATATGAAATTTTAGTTGAGCTAAAGATATGAATGAAATGAGGCAGACTAATCAAAATTATTTCAAAAGATTCTCTTGCAATTTTCTGGTACAAAATTATATTTCAAAAGCTTTGGATATCTTATTGACTGGTGTTTGACATGGTGATGCACTATCACTCTTATTATTTGATGTGCATCTTGAATCGTTATATAAAAATTTTCTTAAAAATTTTAACTTTTAGTAAAGCATAGATTATTAAGGATTTAATGTAATAATAAGAGGAAATAGGACACAAATTGGGATTTTACAGAATAAACTGGTACTGATTGAGTCGGAAAAAATAACAGAATCAGTAAGTTCAATAAAATTTAGTATAAAAAAATTATATTTTATCACTCTGCAAATTTTGTAAATAAACATGTGATTATTTTAATTGTTATTAATGGAAAAATAATTATTTATTTCGTTATTTTTTTATTTCTAATGACAGATAATTAACTATTACAGCAAAACAAAGTAAAATTAAAGATTTGGGAGAAAAAATGTAACAGATCTTATTAATCTAATAAAAAAATCTTTTAATGTAGAAAATTATATGTAAAATAATATTTTGGTAATATATATTGAATAATATTTTGTAATTATTCCTTAGGATAAATGTATTTATTAATATAAGCATTAATTTATTGTTTACAATATTTTATTTAAAATAAAATTGATAATGCATTCATAGTTTTTTAAAAATAATTTGAATAGTTTTTCTCATTCAGAGTATTTTTGCAAAGTGATAAGTTAATAAAAAAATTCATATTTTATTTAATGAATTTAAATAACTATATTTATTAAAAATTTATTAAAAAATACTTAGAATAATCGAATAAATAATACAAAAATTATATATTTTTATTTGCTTTATGTGAAAAGTAGGAATGAATAAAAACGAAACTTATTTGAACAAAAGGAGTGAAAGTTAAAAATATTTGTGAAATAATCTTTCTTAAATAATCCAAATGGTGTTTTTATCTATGTTCTACTTTTAATTTGTTTAGCTTTTAATGATTTTTTTTATCCAAAGAATTAAAATTACAAAATTTCACTGGCATTATAATCAATATGCTTTCAAATTATTAGAGTAAATTGGAATTTCAAAGCAAGCTTTAGCAAAATTCACAAGTAGCAAAATTTTAAATGTTTTTTAATATATAAAAAATACATATATGTATATAAATATATGTTCCAATTTCTAATATATAATACTGTATATGTTTCATTTTTTCTAATTCCATCATAATAATATTTCTTTGTAGTTGGAAAAAGTGCTTCAAGGAGACCTAAATGAATGTGTTGAGCCATATGTGAAAGATGATAAAGTAAGATTCTATTCTTCATAGAAGGAATTGTTTGAATAATATTAATATTCCGATAACTCTTGATTTAAAGTTATTTTTTAAGCTCTTACATAAAAAATATTAAAGCGACAAAATATAATCCAAACTATCAGTTTCTACATATTTTATACATAGTAAATGTTTATCAATTATAGTTAGCTATTATAAATTATAATTTAAATTGCTACTCATCTTAAAGTAATTCATAACAAGACATTTTCTTATAATTTAAGGAAAAAGTAGATTTTAAAATAAATGTTTGAGGAGTCAATCAAATGATCATGTAGATTTAATGTAATCTCTGGATGATAAATTTTGTAAAATATGAATTTATTTAATAGTTTCTATTTAGTTTTAAAATATAAAATATTTATAGTTTTATTCATTAGCATACATTTAATTTTGAATTTCATGCTAAGTGAACCCTTGACATTTTTAAAATTCTCTTTTATAAATAAAATTTTAAAAATTAGTTCTGCTGTAGAAAAAAGCTTAAAGAAAAATTTCTAAGTTTAAAAAAGCAGTTTAAAATTCTATTTTTTGCTAATTGTGTTTACAAACTAGAATTGTTTAGTTATATGTCAACTTAAAATCATTCAGATTTTTAAAAGTTAAGATTGATTTTACAAGGCATTTTTATTTTATTTATTTGCAATTTCAAAAAAATTCATTTACTAAAGATTTTGTTTTGTGTAATGTAGAAATTGAAATTAAAAGATAAATGTATGCATTAACTTTTATTAATCTAATTTTTAATAACGTTCAGTAACATAAAAATAAATCTGTTTTTAAGTTTGCATATAAAAATGTACTTGTTCTGATTTCAGTATTATTTATGTTTTTATTTGTTGTGAGAACATTTTAATGATCTTACCCTTTGACTATGTCTCTTTTAGAATAGAGATAAGTTGAAAAGTAATGCAGTTTTAACCTGCGAAAGACTTGGGAAGTATCGAATGCCTTTTGCTTGGACAGCTATTTATTTAATGAACATAATTAGTGGAGTGAATTCTTTGGATAAGGATTCTGGAAGTGATCGTGATAGTATATCATCAAACAGTTTAGGTTAGGGATTTATTATTTTTATTATTTCAATTGAATTTAATTATTTAATTTAACTTTAAAAAATTATTCATGCAAATATTCATAATAGAATCTATGGAAAAAAAACAAATATTAAGGTCTTAAAAATGTATAAGGAGATATCTACAGCAGTGTTTTGTTTAAAATAAATTTTTATTCATGAAATAAATGTATGTGAATGAGGTTTAGTTTCTAAATTTTTAGTGTTCTTTGTTTTTGAATTTTTTTATCAATTTTGTTTTCAGATTTTGTCACATTTAAGTATGAATGTCTTGTTGCTTAAAAAGATTCCTGACATTTATGAAATTCTTAAGCTTATTTTCTTATTTAGTGATCTTATTTTCTTATTTCTTATTTATTCAGTTCTTATTTTCTTATTTCTTATTTAGTTCTATCTTTTGTTCACTTTTCAAATCAGAATTTTGTTAAATTTCTGAAAACTTAAGATTTATCACATCTAAAAAATATTCTTAAAGAAAATTTACCATAAAAAATGTTTTTGAATGAGAAAATATTTATTTTATCAACATCTAGGTATTTATTTAATAAGTGCCTTTAATTTTTCTACATAGACAAGTATTTCTAAATTCAAAACCATTTTCCTATTTAACTCATTTTAAGTGAAGGAATGGAACATTTAAAATTTTTTAGTGTTTTAGTTAGCATTATATGACAAAACTTGAGAATTAATATGTACTTAAGTAAGCACATATTACCTATTGTTTATATGCAAATTAAAATTTTGTCAACAGATTGTTTAATGAAAGCATGAAATTCTATATGAGGTGGCATAAGAATTTTATAATTGAAGATTTTAAATAAGATATTTTATGCTTATTTTAATTCAAATGATCATTAGAAATTGGTTAAAATCTTTAATTTGTCAAAAAGAAATTTAAGAAGTGAAATTATTATTTTTACTATGATTAGATATGCAATTTTTTTGTAAAAATTATTTCCTAGTTCTTGAGGAGGAGTTGTATGTTAAAATTGTTTATATATTTTATTTGTAATGTATAGAAATTTTTATTAAATGTTATCATTACTATAATTGGTTGTTCTACTTTAAAATATCTGGTTCAGAAAAACTTATTTTTCTTATTCTTATTTTTTGCTTATATTTATTTATAAAAATTATAATGTTTCTTTCATACAGAATTTAGTATTTTAAACTTATATTCTATGAATATGCTTATTTAGAATAAATAAATATTTGATTTTTAATTGCTGATGATACTTGTGAATAACACAATTATGAAGGTTTGTGCAAATAAAATTAAAACTGTTTGTAGAATACTTTGATGTGTGTTAGTTGTTTTTAAAAGCACTTTTATTATAAAATTTCTGGCTTTAGAAATAATAAAGTTTTTTAATAAAGTTTTATGATTGAGATGTTTTTACATTAAATTGTTATTTCAAATATTGACATTTTGTATAGCATATAAATTAAACTATACTTTTTTGATTTGCCTAGTAAAATGCAAAGCATTTAAATTATAATATACGTTTTAATTTTTAATTCTTGTTTTGAGTGAGTGTACGGTAAAAATATGACATTCTTCAGTCACATGATTAGGTTAATATAGTTATTGGATGTGTGACAAAAATGCTGAAAATGTAATGATAAGAGCATTTTTTAACATATCTTATTTATTAGGTGGAATAATTATGTCATCAAGAATGTCAGTAGAAGATTACTTATTTAAAATTTATTTTAAGTTAATAAATAAAAGTTTATAAATCAGTTTTAATAAAAATTTTTCAACAAGTTTAATTGTTAAATCATTCATTGCAATATTTCAACTTGATACAAAATATATTCTATGATTAATTTAAAATAAATGTTTTACTTTTAAATTGATTTTTAATTTTTCATTGAAAACAAAATCAAATAAAGCATGAATATAAGTATACTTAAAATATAGAAGCTAGTTATTTATTTAAAACCTATGTTTATTGATCAAAATATTAAAAATCAAATTCTTTTTTGTTTAATTTTAAACATTTATTTTTACTACAACATTACATTATTTCCTTTTTGATATCAGAAAAGATTGAATACAATTTTATTTGACTACTAGGGATTTATGAGACACATTTAGAAATTGTTTTTATGAAAACTAAGAAATAATAATGAATGGAAACAAATAATTTCAAATGAATTATACAAATCTGCTCATTTTATTTCTCTTTTTTTAGATCGTAAAACTGTTGGAAATGGATTTGAAACTTTGCGCAAAAAATCATCTGACACAGGCACTCTTAGTCGAGGCACTTTAGAAAGGCGAAGTACTAGCGATAAAAGAAATAGTTGGAATGCTGATGATTTAGGTACAAGCTTGGATAGTTTTCGTCCTGTGACATTAACTGTAAACAGTTTCTTTAAACAGGTACTGTTTCATGATTTTAATTAAAACTAATAAATGACTGTAACCAATGATGTAAGCTTTTTCAGCTGTCATCATGGTTAATTATATAATATTTATCTGATTGTAATTTTTTTTATCACCAAAATGTGCAATTTTTATTTCTCAAAATTGTGAATAAAATTTTAATGAGGTGTTGTTGCATTTACATCTATTTTATTGTCTTTTTATTATTGAATAAATTAAGTAATGTATTTATACAAATGATTTGTATATGTTTAAACTGATATTAGTGTAAATTGCTGTTTAATTCCACCATTTATTAATGAAATTAAATAAAAACAGTTGTCTTTTAAAAACATTATGAAATAAATAAAAATTTTCAATAGGAAACTGATCGGCTACGTGATGAAGATCTCTTCAAATTTCTTGTTGATTTAAAGAGACCATCTTCTGTATTGAAAAGATTGAAATGCATTCCTGGTAATATTTTATTACAATTAATACTTATATTCAGGCAAATTTTACTGCTAAAATAAAAAGGATTATATGTTTATTTCTTAAGACTAATATTCCAAATGTAGACTTTTTTTTTTAAACTTTAATTAAAGTAACTTTAATTTTTAAATAAAGAATGTAAATATAATTTGAAAGGCCATGAATACATAAAATTATTTTTCTTTGATTTAATTTATATTTATCACTTTAAAATATTATATTGAGTTTTGTTCTTATTAGTTTGTAATTACATTCTTTAATTTCTTTTAAAGTGTGTTGTGTATCAATATTAGGACCTGTGAGTAATTTACTGTGGTTTTTAAAGTATATATTCAATTTTCCTTCAGTTTTTTGTCAAATAATTTACAGCTTCACATATTTTTTTATTATATTTATTTTGATCTGATTGTCAAACATTTGATTAAAAAATTTTTATTTTATGGCATTAAACATATTTTAGTTGCATTTTATTGTGTTTTAAACATATTAGTTTATTTTAATATGAAAATGTTAAATTGCTATGCTGAAAAACCAAACTCACACACATTTAATGTTTTAAATATAGTTTTTCCTAATGGTAAAAAAGCCTATTTACTTTGGTAAACGTATGTAGAGTTAGCAAGTAACTGTAAGAGATTAACTATAAATAGAATTACAAAATAACAAACAGATACAATAGGACAAAATAATGAACGCAAATATTAAGAATCACAGTAAGCGCTTTTATCTAGAACTTGAGATGGAAATTTGTTTTTCCCTGTTTATGAATTTTGTTTTGTCCCAATTAGAAATGTTGACTACATCTGTTGATAAAGAGAATACCCTAATGACCATCTGGTTGAAAGAACATCTTATTATATATTTTAGTATTGATAAATGAAGACTGAAAATTCCTTTGTTAGTTTGATGCATTGCTCATTTTTCATGCTGTGTGCAATTAAGGCTTTATTCTTAAGTTTTTGTAGTTCTATCATATCAGTGTATTTTCGTAACATATTTTAGTATTCTTCTAAATTTTTTAAACATACATGTATGACATTACAAAAGTAGCTTTTCATATTGTCTTATGCAAGTCAAATGAATATTTTAATTTAAAAGTTCATTAACAAGCAATGAAAACTTATCCTTAAAGTAAATTAAATTATGAATATGAATTAATTCACAAATTTTCTTCAGAATACATAAGTACCAACTTGTAAGTTTTGGACTTGCAATACATAGCTTTCGAATGAATTGTAAAGCTTTGTGGACATAATAAAATTTACAGATATTGTTTGAAAATATAAAGCATTTTGCCGGTTTCTTGAATGGGATAGATTAATGATCACAAAATACATGCTGCACAGATATAAAAAAAAAGCTAAATATGATGAATAAATGAGAACGATTTATATTGACTAATATATTTTTTAAATAATAAAAAATAACCTCTTAATAATAAAAAAATAACCTCTTAATTTCAATCCTAATAAAGAATGAAAAATAATCGGTCTTAATTAAGATGAAATTGAATATTTTAATTTTAAAATCTATTTTTATCCACTTTTGATTTACTTTAATTCTGTCTGTTGTGAATACTGAATATTTGATTTAGATGAATAAAGAATTATAAAAAAATTATTTTTAGTAAATTTATAATTTTTGAGGTGTTTAAGTACTTACGAGTGTTGAAAATGCAATCAGTTGGCATCCATTTATTGAAATTTTGTTGTGTTGGAAATATTGGTAATTGTTGAAAAGTTGAGCATTGTTTTTCAAATATTTGTATTTACCATAGTATATATTTTTTAGTTTTAATTTCAACAAAAATTTCACTGTAAATGAATGTTTTGCCCACATAAAGATATCAAAAATATTCTATCATTTAAAAGTTTTATAAATGGTAACAGGTATAATAATTATTTTAGACCAAAGAATTCTTAAAAAAGATTTTAAAGCAAAAGTGTTTGTTGTTATTCAGTCTTTTAAATGTTAAAAATATAATTTTTTAATTGTATATGTAACTGTTTCACATTTAAAATACTTATAGAATATTCATATTTTGTGATTATTTAACTTATTTATTTATCTATAATATCAAATATTCAATGTTATTAACTGAGTTTTCTCTAGGTATTTTGAAGTTAGATATTGCTCCATGTCCTGAAGAACCAAAATATTGCCTAACTCCAGAATTAGCTAGATTGCATCCATATCCTGATGAAAAAGGGCGCCCAACAAAAGAAATTTTAGAGCTACCCGTGAAAGAAATTCTTGTACCTCATTATTCCTACCGTAATCTACTTTACTTATATCCAAAGAACGTAAATTTTTCTAATCGACCTGGTTCTGCCAGAAATATTACTGTCAAAGTGCAATATATGTCAAGTGAGGAGCTGCATACCGCTTTACCGGTAAGTATTTATAAAAATAAAATAAACACTTCCTTTATAGTTGAACATGATGAAATTGTTCCTATTACTTTTCATTTTTAGGTAATATTTGGAAGATCTAGTTGTCCTGAATTTTTAACTGAAGCATATACTGCTATTACTTATCATAGCAGGTAATATTTAAGCATTCTGCAAATAAATCATAGATTTTTTTTTCTTTTTCATTCAATATAGCTTTTCATTTGCTTCTTGCAGATTCCCTGATTTTTATGATGAAATTAAGATAAAGTTACCTGCAGTTTTCACAGAACAACACCACATTCTTTTCACATTTTACCATATAAGTTGCCAAAAGAAAGTAGAGCAAAATCCAACTGAGACTTTAATTGGATACACAGTATGTATCTGATCTTTTCCATATTAATAATTTTCTCATAATGAGTAAAACTTGATTTGAAATAATTTTTGTTGTAAATTAACAAAGTTATATTAATTAAACATATTTTTATAATAAATTAAACCTGTGCTAACAATTTTCAAACACAAAATAAACTACTGTATTTTTCTGTATATAATCTGCAGATTATGTGTTAAAAAAGTTCTGAATTTCGTTGTGCGTATTATACTCCATCACCAATAATCTGTCAAAAAAATATTTTTCATCAGAAAAGTATACAATAAAGTTTTGGGGAGAAAAAAACGCCGTTTATGTTTTATAAAATGAATAATAGATGGCGCCAATATTCATTTGACTTATTTTAAATATAATCAGCATTGTCCAATTATGTTCAAGAATGAATTTAGTTCTTCTGAACGGTTCTTAAAATTGCAATTGGTTAACATCATTTCTCATTCTGTTTTGACATGATCTGTTTCACTCTTAAAACATTCAAATTAATATAATGTCAAAGGAAGTGCAAATTATTAATTTACAGAGTAAATTTAAATTGAAAGCTATTGGAAAGGCAAATGAAAAGTTGATAAATGTGTAATGTAAGGTGAAGAACAAAACCAGCATGGTACAAAACAAAAAATGTATTCCATGTGCAGTAATCCATTTCTTTCATTTAACTATTCACAAAACAAATATAATTTATTTTAAAAAAAATTTCTAAACCACATTTTAAAAGTTATTAAAATCTAAAAATCATTTAGGTTTTACTAGAATCTTCTCAGACATAGATCGATATCGAGCTTTCATCTTAGTTAATTGCACTTTGCTTTGAGGTGGATTCAAACAGATTTTTATAAATGTTTTTTTTGTAGAATTTATTATATTTTTAATTTAAATGAATGTATTTTTTATTTGGCACCGAATTATCAGCAGTATAAATTTTTGATTATTCATTTTTTAAAATTTCAGTGGATAATGTGATGTTTTTTCTTTCTTTTGCTCGAATAGAGGGACTTGCTGATAATATGCCACTGCGGATTATATACAGGAAAATATGGTATTTTAAGTAAAATACAATAGACATTTAAAAAGTTTTTAAAAAACTTTATCCTTATCATTAAATTTGTAATTTTCATTTTATGATTTGATGATTCAGTTTCGCTGTAGCTTTAGTTTTATATTTATATTTAAAAAAATTGGAGTAGCTTTTATACCTTTTAATTACACATGAGTGTCATAACTGCTTTTAACTCTTTTTGTATAATCAAATATATCAAAATTTTGTTCATGATACGTAAAATTAAATAGCTGCTAATATTCAATATGAAATTAAGATTGAAGTTCCCACCTTTATAAAAGAAATATGTATTTTTTAATTGTATAAATTGTAATAAAATTTTACTAAGCATTCAAGTTGAAAATTAAACAGAAAAACCTACCATTTTAAAAAGCATACAAAAAATACTTATTCATTAAATATTTAAAGTGAAACATATGTTGTTGTAACTGACCTTAAAATATATTGCATAAGTTTGAATAAATGAAATTATAAAAATATTATTAAAATATAAAATTTGAAATTGTATCTAAGTTATTGAAAAGAATATGTACAAAGAGCATTAAATATGTTAGAAAAAATAATTTTATTTATTATTATTTTGAAAGATTTTCCACTAAAATAGTTACATTTTAAATATTTGAATTTCAATTTTTACTATAAGAATTTATATTTGATATTTAAGAAATTTTAAGCAGTAATAAAAATTAAATACTTTGTATAAATATCCATAATGGTTTAAATTGGCTTTCGAGCCAAGATAACAAATATGGGCCCTTAACCTTGGCTCAACAAAGGTTGTCATGCCACTGACTTTAGTATGAATGATTATTTACTTAACCATTACACACAGTTATTGTTATATATTTAAAAATACTGCAAACAGGTATAAAAAATATTGTAAAACCTGTGTGATGACTGGGTGTTAATGAATAGTCCAAATATAGCCCTTGTGTGTCATAAGAGCAATTAAACAGGAATTCAGAGCATAGCTGAGGATCCCTTTTCATGGAGGTTTATAAATAAGGAAGTATTGTTCTCCAGGTTGGAAGTTGGATGAAGGACTAACAACCCCTTTCTAGGAAAAAAATGTTGAGAAGCCAGTAATAAGATATGCAAAGTAGACTGCCAAAATGAGTGATGGAACAGATTAACATTTTAAGGTATGGTATTTGGAATGTTTTGAGTTTATTTCACTCTGGTGCTGTTGGACAATTAGAGCGGCCATGTAATAAATATTCATTTAGTATTTTGGCAGTTTTGGAGGTAAGATGGAAAAGAAACAACAATACTGAGTTAGGAAACTACACTTTATTTAATGATGCAAACTCTTGTAAAAATATTAAGGTATTGAGTTTGTGATAAAAAGATAAATAAAGAGCAAAGTAATTGATTTTTGAATAGTAAAGTAAAAAATTTGTATATTAAGATTAAGAGCTACATTTTATAACATAACTTTGTTCAGCGTGCATGCACCCATTAAAGATGCGCAGAAAAAACTGAAAAATGAGTTTTATGAGAAACTTAACTGAGAGATGTTAATATAACTCAACATGATGTAAAAAATATCTTAGGAAACCTAAATGCAAAAATTGGGAAGGAAGTCTCATTTAAATCAACAAATGGTTAGCTTAGCCTACATGAGATTGGCAATGAAAAACGGAGTAATAGCATTAAACTTTGCTGCAAACAACATTTTTATCAATAGTATATGTTGTAACCACAAACATATATATATAAGGAAAACTGAATTTTTTCTTATTGGAAGACAAGAAATCAAATTGACCATATTATAATTGATAAAAGACATGCTGCTGATGTTTTAGATGTCAGAAGCTATGGACAAGCTGATTGTGATGCTGATCACTTTTAGTGGTAATAAAGTATAGACAAAGAATTTTAAAGACCCAAAATACAAAAGAAAAAAAAATAATATAAAGAAGTTAGTAATAAAGAAGATAACTTTTGTAGAACCATAAATATAAAGATAGAAAGCAAATACAATAAGAGCATTTCAGTTGAAGATAAATGGAACAAATATAAAAAAAAATTATTATAAATCCAACATGTTAAATACTGGGAAGAGAGAAAAGAGAATTATAAAAAGTGGTGTAATGAAGAATGTGTAATTTTGGCAAGAGATAAAAATGAAGCAAGAATAAAATTAATAGCTCATTGCACAAAAAATACTGAAAAGTTCTATAGAAAAAAAAAAGTTGGCTAAATACAAAATAAGAGCAAAGAAAGGGACTTAGGTGAAGGCCTGTGATGGGGAATACCCATGAATGTATTCAAAACTAACTTCTGTAAGAAGAGTGTACCAGAAACAAACAACTTTTCAAGGACTGGAAACCTTATTGGAAAAGAAGAGGAACTTATTGAAAGATGGAGAGAGCATTTTGAAAATTTATGAAGTAGAAATGAATTGATTGGAAATCAAGAATGAGTATGACTCCATTAAATTGGAGGAGGCTGAAATTCCATAATGGGAAAGCTCCTGGAATTTGCCCAGAGTTATTAAAATATAGTAACAACACTTTGTATAAAATAATCTTTGATTTATTCAAAGAAATGTGGGCAAAAAAAGATAATGCCAAATGAATGAAACAGTGCAATAATTTGTCCAATTTTAACGAAGGGATGTATTTTGGAATGCAGTAACTATTGTGGAATTCTTCTCCTTAACTAAACCTATGAAATCTTTATGAAGATTATAACTGATAGACTTAAACTACTGATTGAGAATTAGGGGACTTCCAGTATGGGTTTAGGCAAAATTGATTAATTGGATGTCAGATATTCTGTTGAAGAAATATCCTGGAAAAATGTTATGAAAAGAATATATATATATAAACTGTATATTGATTTTAGGCAAGCTTGTGATTCAATAAGTAGAGTCAAGATGATAAAAGCTTTGGGTCAATTTAATGTTTCCATAAAATTGATTAGATTAGTATTGACAAAAGGACAATTGCATCAACAAACATGAAAGTGAAGGTTCAATATAAACTACCAAGAGAATTCAATATAGTGGCTGAATTGAGATAAGGAAACTTTTATCTATGTTTTTGTTTAAGATGTAATTATTACGTTTTTGTTTAAGATGTAATGGGCAATAACATGGAGAAAGTGATGCTCAACACATTATCAAATAGAGGTGGTGCAATTTTCAATAAAATAACATGAGTTTTCTCATTTGTAAATAATGTGATTTTTATAGCTAAAAGCAATAATGCTTTGATTAAATTATTTAATAAGTTAAATAGGTTGATGTTTTTGGATTTGAAATCAATACAAAAAAACTAAATATGTACTAATGCATTGTAAAGAAACCAATAGAGATACTGTCCTTAAGGTAAACGTAGAAACTAAGTTTGAAAGAGGTACACAGCTTAAGTAATTGGGTTCAGTTGCCACAGAAAATAATGATATGATACTAAAAATCAGACAAAGGATTAATTTAGGTAATTGCAATTTTTTTGCATTACAGGAACTAACATAAGATGGCAAGGCAATAACATAAGATGAAATTACTTTTGTATAAAACTGTGATCAAATCAGTTGTTATTTGTGGATCAGAAAACTTGACTTTAACTAATGAACATGAAAAGATTTTACTAACCTGGGAGAGTAAGCTTTTAGGAGTCATATTTGGACCAGTCAAAAATGGTTATGTTTGGAGGAAATGATATAAATATAAAATTCAAAAACTGTTTTTTTTTTTTTTTTCCCTTAAAAGACATAATGAACCATATAAAATAAAAAAAATCCAATGGTTGGGACGAAAGGGGGGAATGAGTGGCAATCAATGTACCAAACATTTTTTAAAGGTCTCAGAAAAAGGAGAAAGCCCAATTAAAATATGGCTTGAAAAATTGAAAAGAATCTCAATAATTTGAAAATTACAAATTGTGTAGGAAGCTATTAGGCAGGAAACAGATTCATTTAGAATTAAAAAGGCCATGGTTCAACATTGACTGTAGTACTAGGGAGTTAGCCGACAAGTTAAATCAAACTTTGGAAAATTTTCATTTTTTCATAAGTTATTTAATTAAATTCAAAATCTAATTTTACCTAAATTAATATTAATATAAATTTACAATGTGTTATGTTATTTTTAATATTTAAATTACTGAAACATAGAACTTTAATGTGATTTTTGTTTTCATTATTGAAAATTTATTTGTAAATATTATTTTTCTAAAAGTTTAAATTTTTCAAAATGTTAGAAATTTTAATTTATTCTCTTCACAATTATGTTCAGTAAAAATAATAAATATTTGTGTGCTATTTTTTTAAGGCTATATTTTGAAAAATGGATTAAACTGATTTACAAAATTTTCAGATATTGGCTGCTTTCCACATCAAGCGATTTATATAATCAACTTTAGTGCTGTGAATTTTAAACAAGAAATATTTGAACTGCAAATCTTAAACTGTACAAAATTTGTATTATAGCTCAAAACAGTATAGTGGGTTCTAAGTCCATATCACATAGTATTTCTGTGTAAAATATTTCAATTAATCTCAATAGTATTAACAATTAATAATTTTCTATTTTAATGCTATCAGTATATTTTTTAATAACCGTTTCTGAAAATAGTTTGTTTCAATTTATTTAATTAAAATATTTCTTCATTTAATATCAATGATGTTGAAGCTTTTTTGGGGGCGAGTCAAAAAATAGAAAATTTAAATAAACCAGTGTAACTTTTTTAAATCCTTAAAGAAACACTGTCATATCAATGTTTTTATATAGATATAAACAGGGTAAATGAAATTACAATTTCATTTTTAAAAGTTTCTTGTATTGTTGTTGATGTTTGACTTGTAGTGTATTAATAATCAGAAAGAATGCAAAGTATTTGTCAGTTTATTTTCAACTTCATTTTAGAGACTTATTTATGTATATAAATTGAAACAATTGTGTAGCTGTAAATTTCTGATTTGGTACAATAAATTTAAAATATTTGCCATCAATAATAATTTGAAAACTTTAATATTAGAACATTGAAATAATTGTTAAATTATGTTTTAATTCATATTCCTCACATTTAATTTTTTTTTTTTTAGTGGTTACCATTATTTAGAGAAGGGCGTTTGCAGACTGGTGATTTTAGTCTTCCGGTTATGATGGAAAATCCTCCTCCCAGTTATTCTTTCCTTACTCCATTTGTAAGTTATCTGTTTGAGCATGATATACATTTATTTCACATGTAATGAAATTTAGCATGTGTTGCATTTTTTCGTAATTAGTTTTAATCTATAACTTAATTTTTATTCTGATGAGATTGTTAATTTGTTTTTTCTGTATATTAAGAAGTAAAATGAAAACTATAAAAAGGAAAAATTACAAAACAATGAAAAATTAGAAGTATATTAATTTTAATTTTATGAACATGTAAAGAAAATATCAAAAATTGTTTTTTTTTTTTTTTAAATATTATTATCAATTATTTATCATATGTGTTCTGATATTTTTAAGAAAGTATTTATGAAACTCTAAAGTTTTTAATCGTTGTTGCTCTTGGTTACACATAAATATATTTTGTGAGTAAATCAGTAACTTTTTCTAAAATTTTAAAAATTTATAGTGAAAACATTCACATGTTGGTTTATCAAAATTTTAGGTCATATCTAAATAGCATGAATTTACTGTTTTGTCATTAGGCTGAACAGTATTTTATGTGATAAATGTCAGTTATGGCAAATTGCATTTTCTGTTTTTATGTTGATATTGATTGTTGTATGCACAACTGCCAGTGAGGTTAAGGCCTGCATATGAATTTCTTACTTAATAACATACAACAGTTACTGCCGTTGATGCAGTTTGAGAAACACATTCTTGAAATTGCAGTCACAATTTCAGTCATACTTCAAAGTAGTTTTATTACTTACCAGTATATTTATGAATTTTTGAAAAATGATAGATTATTGCAGTGTTTATCTAGATTATGGGTTCCCAAACTTTTTTTTTTCGTAGGCCACTTTCAAAGTTTTACTATTTTCAGTAGACTCCCTGCTGCTAACAAAAACTCTTTAAACAAAATCTCTAGTATTCATAATTCTTACTACATAACTACTTACTACACTCAAGTAGTAAAACAAATATGATTGATAAATTGCAATATACAATAAAAATATGCGTACCAAATAGGCAGATAGTTATTTTTTCTGGCACTGCAAACACTGACATCAATTCGCTCACAGTCACACTTTTATGTTTAAAATCCTGGAAACAAATGAGTAACAT
Organism: Latrodectus elegans; assembly: GCA_030067965.1. Lineage (NCBI taxonomy): Eukaryota > Metazoa > Arthropoda > Arachnida > Araneae > Theridiidae > Latrodectus > Latrodectus elegans. The sequence goes on along the minus strand of CM057811.1, from coordinate 44,181,507 downwards.
TTTGTTCTTTGAGTCACATTTCATCCCTTTACAGGTCTATATAAGCATCCTGGATGAGCGGGTGCACAGCCGGCACTTTGCAAGTCTTGACATGTGGTTTACACTTGTATTATTATCTATTGTTCTATTCAATTCTGTGTATGAACTGAGTCTCAAATATTTTTGAGTACTTACCTAGTGAATGATGCTACCTCTGTACGTTGATAGGTAAATCCAAGCCAAAATTTTTGTTCTTTATTCTGAAAACCAGAAAAAAAAATTTTTGGACCCCAACCTACAACTTGTGAACCTCTGGGAGTCCACCTGGGCCACTTTGGGCACCTATGGTCTAGATTAAAAACAAGGACAAAGTACCATTTTTTGTTTGATGTTACTCAGCCATGTATTTAGTTGTTTCAACAATTATTCAAAGGTTAAAAAAATATCAATATTCTTGAATGATTTGTTTCAGGGTTATAGATGTTTATCACACAGACATCTGGAGCATCTTTTGCATATCATTTTGGTTGTATAAGAACTGCTGGTAACATGGTTAGCAATGATGTGTTTGTGACAGATTCTGTCATAGTAAGACAGATTTTTCAAATGATTCCATTACATTTCCAGATATATAATACTGACATCTTCAAATGGTGTTTTTATTTGTTTATGGAATATATTCTTCCCATATTTGTCTTAAATGATGTTTTTAAAAATGTCTTTTTATACTTGTATTCATCTGTTTAATAACTACATTTGTTAAATTTTGTCATTGGGGTTAGTTATGTCTGAGTGCATATATTTTTTTACAGTATTTGCATAGCATTTTTCTTATAAATCCGTATATTTTTCTTAGATTCAAATTCCAAATACAAAATGGGTTGATAATCATAAAGGAATATTTGATATCACTCTTCATGCTGTTTCCTCAGTTTTCCCTAAGGTGAGATTATTTTTTGAAATTTATTGCAATTAATTCTTAATTTTGATGTTCAAAAAAAAAAAAAAAAGAATTATAAGTTTTGAATTGAAATTATTTTTGTAATTGATGTATCGTAATTATATTAATTAAAATATTTATATTTATAATGTGTGAAAATATTTCTTACAGTTTATATTGAAATATACTTTGATAAAACGTAGTCTATTAATTTGACTTCTTATGTATATTTTTTATCTCATTCTTATCTTCTTATCTTAATATTTTTTCCATCATGCATGTAATCGCAAAAAGTTAAATTAAGTACTATGAATTGATTATTTTTTCTTTTTATCAAGTGTTTCATTCTTCTTTAAGAATGAGAGAAAACTAATTTTTTTTTTTTTTAAATCTAAAAGAAATTTTCTTCAAGAGAAAAAAAAATTTTTTTTAAGAAGTTCTAATAATACATCACAACTTTAATTCATGGGAAGACAAGCATTTTTGCATGCAATTTTCAATATCCATTTTTCTTTGTTTTAAGTGTATACTAGTAGCATTATTACAAAAAATTAGTAACAATGTTTATTTGGCAACTGTCTTTTTTTTTAATAAAAAATCACTTATGTACTTAATTTTTTTTATGGAGGCTTATAATTCTTTTATCCAAACAATATGCTAATAATTGGTTTTTTATAAATTGTGAATAATACCTTTGTTTGTTTATGTAGTGCCATTTTTGTATGCAGTGTCATCATTCATCAGACCATTGTTGATATATTGAATTCTGCTATAGCATCAAAAGAAGTTGCTATGTTAATCATTACGCTGGACAGTCATGTGCATATTTTATAAGTTGATCCTACCAGCATTTATTATCCAGCTGTATATCAGCAAACTTTGCTAACTCAAAATATTTAAATTTTGCCCTTCAGATTTTACACACTAGTCTGTAATTTAGAGCATGTTCTTTTGGTTTCTATGTTTGTATGATTTTGCCATTATTCTAGCTTCTAAGATCTTTTATAGTATTTAATATATCTCACTTGGGTTTACTTTATAATTACTTGATATTAATAGGATTCTGACTAAATAATAAATTTTCTGAATTATTAACATTATCACTAAGAAACTGTGACACAAACTTATAAGAGTTTTAAATTTTTAAAAAACCTATGATATTATATTCACGGAAAAAAAAAAAAAAAAAAAAAAAAAAACCTGTGATGAGAGTTTGATTTGTGAATGGCAAATCCACTATATTCTTCACTTATTAAACACTGTTTCCCTAATCAGTCTCCTCTTATACATAATGTAAAAAACATTATTTCAACCAAACTTATTCAGGCATACTGGAAAACTGTTAATTTAAATTTATGAGCATGCTTTACTTTTAAATTTGTGAGCATGTTTTATGTTTCATGCAAATTTAATATTTTTTCTGCGACATTTTTCATATTGCAATATTATTAGCCTTCAGTGTAGTATGATCTTTATATATCTTTTAATACATTTAGACAGAAATTAGGGAAACTATTTTATAGTTGCTAGATTTTAAATTTTATTTCAAGCGTTATCTTTTAATATAAGGGAGAATTGGAATTAAGTGTGAATAAGTCCAAAGCAAGTAGGTAAAAAGGTTTCCTTCATATATAAACGGCCATTGTTTATAGGACTATTAAATACTCTTATGATAGTAAAATATCTTTCACAAGTTCACTGTCTAAAAAGTTTTGTATTCTTCTTTAATCATTTATATTGAGCTTCAAAAACCCTGTCTTTAAAGGACATATACATTTTTTAACATTTTATTTGTCTTTGATAGCTAGGGTTACAGACATTTAGAAACTTCTTTTTCTGAAGAGATAAGATAATACAGCCTTTGTGATCAGTTATTTTGAAATAACTAAGCTTAGCTTAGATCTCTAAAATATTAAATGAATGCTGTTATAATTATGTTCAAGAATTTAAAGCATTAGTGCTTTTGGAGAACCTCTTAAGAAGTATGTTGAGATAATGATAAATGTACAATTTTTTTTATTCCATTATTAATGCTTATTTAGTTAACATTTATACATTATTATTACAAGTATTATTTCTACTATAATTTCTTTTTTATTTTTTAGGATCCTTATGTTGATCGATTTTTAAATACCTGTCGAATGGTGGAAGAAGGTTCTGTACCACCAAGAATTTCTGAAAATAACATTGAGCATGAATTAAAAACTAGCATGATGGAAATTACCAAAGAATGTGATAGTTCCTTAGAATCATTAGTAAACTTTCTACCTTTAGTTCTTAACAAATTAATTTATTTACTTGTTCGTCCTCCAATTATAAATGGACAAGCCATTAATGTCAGTCAAGCTGCTTTTGAATCTATTGCTATGGTAGTGAATACAATTACAGTAAGTTATTTTTAAATTAATGGTTATTATGTTATCACAGAATAGTTTTTTTTACTCAATACATAAGTGATAAATTAAAAATTTATACAAATAAATAATAAATATTAATTTGAAGTGAAACTTAAAATTAATATTTATTATTTATTTGTATTATATATTATAAAAATGGCCAATTTGTTTTATTTTTTCAGTATTGATAAGAATTTTTAATTATTTTTATATTATCTTTTAAATATAATCTTATACTTTTTACATTTAATATTAAAACAAATTTCAAGTTTTGTGTGATGCTTCATTTTTATTTTATTAAAAAAGATTATTTAAGGTGTTCAATTAATTTCTTTAATCACATTGTAAGTCACAAAATATTATATAGAAAATAAAGTAGATATTTAATATTTCGACTTAAATTTAGATTAAATTAATATTGTTTTACTAGTCCATATAGTTCATTAATTCTTAATTCTCATCACAATCTGTATCAAATCAGAATTTAATCTTCTAATTATTTATTATTTTTAAGTAAAATTGGATTAATGTATGTCTAGCATCACTGATATATTAACTAGATTCTGCATGCGCCCTTAAAATATGCAATATTATATTTTTTGTTACTCAAATTGGTTACAGGATTGAGCCCAAATTTATTTGGAAAATTTTTATGACTTTTGCATATATTCACACTTATATGTATTAACAAACAAAATGCTTTATTATGAAATTCAAATAAATAAAAGTCAATAAATAAAAGAAATTTAATCAAATTGATTTGGAATTCAATCAGGAATATTATTCAATTTTAAGAAACTCGCAATTTTGTTTTAATAAACTTTAAAAAGTCTGTATTTCTTTTTCCATAATCATAACTTGAATAGTTTCTAGATAAAAGATATTCATGGCATTGACTTCCTATCCTTTAATGGTAGTCTTATTTACTGTTAATTAATGGCAAATTTGTTGTTTTCACCCAATATTTTATTAAAAGTATAATTGAATGAATGATATGAATGAATATCAATTTGTAAACCAGAAAATATATCCTACAATAAGAAATTTGTTAAAGTTTTTTTCTATATATTTGTCCTTCATGATCTTTATTGTTAAACATATGTTTCTAGAATTCTGTTATTTTTTAAATAGCACAATAATTCATAAATATGCATGTTTACTTTCTTCAAAACTCCTTTCTAGTTCATCTTAGGATTACTATATATTTCCGTCTAGTGACTGAAGATGTAAAATATAGACAACTGTTTGTTATTTTGAATCCCATTGAGTTACTGGTACACTCATCTTTATGCAGGCCTCCCTAGTGGAGGATATTAGACTCTGCTGAATTTTTATTATGTTTGGATCCTCGTTCTTTGGTTAAATGATGTATCAATTCCATTGTTTATGTGGCACTATACATCAATTTTTATAAATTTTCATGAAATACCAAACTTTTATTGTTTTTTTTTTTTTTAATTTTAACGCTTGTTCTAATTGTACAGAGGGTATTAACACATTTTTAGAACAATTTCGATATAAATTTTGAAATAAACAATATTATTAATTGGACAGGTAAAAACTGTCAATCATTATTTCTACATAGAAAGAAGACTCCAAACGAATATCCGTAAAATGTACGTACTGTTTCAGATGTTTCTAAAATGAAATGGATTGTAACCGGAAAAAATCCGCCAACACAGAAATCAATTGCAAAGTCTTTAGATACATCTGTAGTAACAATAAATAAAATGACAAACCAGTATTTACAACTTAAAAATGCTAAAAAACATGTTCACCAGCTTTTGCCGAGACATGTAACTCAACGCAAAACATTTTGTAGAATCCTATATAAAAACCTCTTAGCAGGAGATAAATGGAAAACCATTTGTGACCTTTGATGAAGCATGGGTTTACCTAAATGACTGTAACAAAAAAAAGTCTTTTTACTATAGAAAATGAGAAAAAATGTGCAAACCTGTTTCCGTCAATGCAAAAAAAGTTTCAGTAAGGGATTTATGATTGTCGCAGGTTCCTCCTACAATGGGAAATTAAAAATAAGAAATGTGGAAAGAAATGTTAAAATCAACTCATCATATTATCAGGAGAAGGTTTTACACCCAATATTTACAAAAGAAATTCTACTTTATCCCAATGACTTTCAAAGAGAAAAACTTCATCAAGACAAAGCTAAAAGTCATACTACAAAAACTACCACTACATTCCTTGAAAAAATGATGACTAATACAGGTATTGCACGCATACATTTTCAACATATCTCTAGTTTCCTGATGTTTTACCTATGGGCTATTGTGCCTTTATCTATTAAAAAAGACTCTTTCTAAACGCAAACCCACCACGATAGATGAACTCTGTAAAGTAGTCTTGATTGAATATCCAGATTCTGACAATAGCGTTAAAGGAGTAATAGTGGCTTATTCACTCGTCGACCTTTCACAAAATATTATCCCATTAAGAGTTGCTAATCTAAGCGATAAGGCAAAACTAATAAAAGAAGGAGAAGTGCTGGCGACTTGTACTCCAGTGACCTGTATCAACAGAAATTGTCAAGTCGCACTATCTGGGCCTCTTGACACTCTAATTAATGAACTCCTTTAGAATGCAGAGTTAGATTCCAGATTTGGTGCACCTTTACAAATTCATTCAGATCAAGGGACAAATTTCACCTGTGCTGTGTTTAAAGGAATATGTCAATTCTCGGAATAGACAAGATGCAGATCACGCCATTACACCTGCAATCGGACGGCATGATAGAGAGGTTTAACCGAACCATCTTGAATAATCTCTCACTTATGGTTTCCAGAAATTAGTAAGATTGGAATTTGAAGCTACCGCTGTTTCTGCTTGCATATTGCAGTGCTATCCATGAGAATACTGGATATACTCCATTACAAATGCTTTTTAGTTGTGAACTTCGTCTCCCTTGTGATCTCCAGTTTGGTCGTCTACCGGATACATCTTCATCGCCAGAGGAATACCTATGAAACCTCAGGTACGTCTTGAAGATGTCCATAACTTTGCTTGAGACCGAATCAACCTGACGACCCAAAGAATGAAGACAAGGTATGACACAAGAGCGACAGGACATGAATTTCAGGAAGGTGACAAAGTTTGGTTGTGGAATCCGATTCGATGTAAAGGACTTTCTCCAAAGTTGCAAGCCAAGTAGGAAGGGATAATTTACATTTTATAAGACTTACGTTGATTTTCCAATTGAACTGTATTCTGTAGTGTGTTAATGAAAACTGTGTAGTTCTAAGAAACATTTGACTGAAGAATGCATAAGATTGGAAAACTAAAAAAATTTTACTAAGAAAAATCATATGTTTCCACCTTTAAATTGTTGAATACTATTTCAAAGCATATAAGTGGAACTAGTCACTTAAAAATTGTGAATTTTAATAAAGTTGTAATCTTTTTTTAAAGAAAAAATTTTGTCAACAGAAAATGAAGTTTCATCTAACATGAGGAATCACAATATGACATACAACTGACCAACCAAAATGCTTTCTGAGAAATGTTTAACATTTAACATGCAATTTTTTTTAAAGATTAAGTTGAAGTTTATGAATTATCATACTATATACCAAATCTTTTTAAAAGCAAAAAATATTTGTGTAATATAGGAATCGGTGAAACAGCTCATTACATAATCAAAATTTTGATAGTTTTTAATTTTATAATTCCTGTTTAGATAAAAGTTTTATTGGTAACATAATTTAAATTAACATTATACTATTTTATGTGCCTATTGTTATTTATAGTAACACTTTGAAAACATAAACCCTATTTAATATTTTTTAGTTTTATGTTAGATAATGCTTCCATATTAATTTTTTTTAAATTTTTATTACAGTGACATAATTTTTAATATAAAATATGTGTCAATGTCAGTATTCATTACTAAATTCTTTTGTTGAAAAATGACCATTTTAATTAAACATATTGAAAAATTTTTCAGTTTTTGGACAATTTTTTTACTGTAGATAACTATGACATATAAAATTTGTTAATTCTGCTTACTTAATTCAATGTTCAATATCAATTTTTTATGAAAAATTCAAAGCAGCATACTTGAATTGATTAAAATCTTGTAATATTAACTATAATATTATATAATTTTCACTACTTTTATAATATGTAATTGAAGTAACATTTTTTATTTATTTCAGTTAGGGTTAGAAAGCCAGAATGACCGCCATAATAGGAATAGTTTATTGGTAACTTTTCTTTCTTACCAAGTTTCAGTTCCTAATCATGCCTGTTCTCTTTATGGATCATCCCTTAGTGAATCAAACTCTATGGGTCTTGGCTATGGGACAATTGGTCGACACATGCCTACTCCTTTACATGTTAGTTTTTATCCATTATTTAGTTTTAAGTAGTTTTGTGATTGCTTAAATTTAAATGTTTTTAGGATTTCAGGCAATTCACAAATATTTTTAATTGTATAAATTAATATTTTTTAAATTGTTAAAAATATTTGTATATATCATAAAGCTAGTTTGTTAGTTATTATGTATATTCCATTTTTTGTGTGATGATAATTATTTTAAAAATTAGCAATATTAATGATGTAGTATTAAAAATAACATTTTCGGATTATTCAGCGCTGGAAATAACAGTGAATGGTCCTATTAAAATCAAATAAAAATTTGTTTAAAAAAAATGTAAAAAATAATTTATAAAATATTATTTTGAATTTTTTACTGAGCTAAGTTGTGAATTAAAGTCCAGTTTTACATAACCATAATTTAAAATATTTTTTATTTTCTATACAGCGTTCGTGTTATGGTAGGAGTAACAGTAATCCTGATCTTGTTTCTTATGCTGATGCTGATGGTGAAGTGTGTTCAATTCTATCTCGTGGCTTAGATCGGACTGCAAGTATGAGAGCTGGAGCTATTCAGGATAGTGTATTGTGTGCCATATCAATGACACAGTCACGTAAAATTCTGCATGAAGAAATAGCCTTGCAATGTGTAGTATCCAGTGGTTCAAGTAGGGAGCTCATGCTTTCTAATTCTTGGTTTTTCTTTGATTTAATTATTAGAAGTATGATTGAGCATTTAGCAGCCTCTAATCGCATGGATATGCCAAGAAAAATGCGATTTTGTGCACAGTTTTTTGATGATATAACAACTCTGGTAAGAATTGTATGTGTTATGAATTTATTATCTAATGTATTTTGTATTTTCATTGTTTTCAATCAATTCTCATGATACTTTTATTTTTATGGTTTCAGAACTGCATGTATATTTACTTTTAGTTAAGATGGTCACAAAGTGAGCCTAAAATATTTATAATAATATACTTAGTTAAAAAAATGTTTTAAGTGAAAAATATAATTGTTGTAACTGTATTCAATGATTTTTTGTTTGAAGTAAATATGCTATAATAATAAATCCCTTAATCTGTTATAAAAATGGCAAATTGCTGAATAATAATAACTTTTTATTTTTAAATTTGGGGTTCATATAATAATCTGATTGGAAGCAGCTTTATATAAAATACCATCAACAAATTCTAGACATAAAATTTGTGTTAGGAATATTATGTACATAAATAATGGTATTTTCCCCTTAGTTTCAGAACAGTAAATTCTCAAATTTGCTTTAAAGAACTTTCTGTTCATCCTCCTTGATTATTTATAATTATACAGTGAAAAATTACAACTTAAAATGTTAAAGATCAACAGGGCTGTAAAGTTGAATAGAATGCTTTGATTCAAGTGTTGTGTCATATGCCTTATTGAATTACAAATGTCTAATATACTTATTTAAAGATTTATTATCAATATAAAAGGATATCAACTTGAATAAAATTTAAAAAAAATTTAATATTAAAAAAATTTATGTATGTTATAAATTTAGAATGCTAAAATAATTTATTTAACTCGATCGTAAATCAATATAAATATGATATCATGCTTTTAAAGTTGCAATATGCCAATGTTATTTTATTTTCATGTACATAAATATTTGAAGCCTTGTGGCTTAATGGTAGTGTTTCTTGCTCCCAAATCACAGGTTCGATCCTCAGTATGATATTAATATTGCATGGTGAATTCAGTCTTTCATCTTTTCAATGAGTTGATAAACTGAGTACCAAGCATGTATGGGAACTAAACACTGGGAGTTTCGGATTAGGCGGACCACCTAATCGGGACATATGCTTTGCACACCAGGGCCTTTCGGTCAAGAAAACAGAGTTTGGCACTGCAGACCTTGGCCCACATAGGCTATTATGTCATAGAAGAAAAAAACATGAATATTTGTTATTTTGTTTTCTCTAATGATCGTTTATGAATAACAACTTATCTCTTTTAGTGACAATAAATTATTACTATGTTTCTTTTAAGGAACACGAAAATTGTGCATGAAAGATTAGCTTTAAATTATTTTTTATTATTGAAAAGTATTCTTTTTATTTTAATACCATATTAATTTTATGCTTTATAATTTTAGAAGTTATAGTTTTTAATTATGTGCTTTCATTTTTTTTCCCAATGTATAAATCAGTTAAATTACTTATCATGTAAAGCATTTTCTCTTTTAAAAAATAATTTATAATAGTGCTTTAATCAAAGTATTGAATGTTAAAAAGAATTTTATAAGTGACAGATAATTATTATGCCATCAAATTAATATTGCCATTTTTAAATTCACTTATATTAAATTGATAACATAAACCAGTAACTAAAAATTTATTGGATTCCATAAGAGAAAATAAAATGTTACACAATATTAACATTGAAATTGGAAATATGCTAATGTGAATTTTTAGCATAAAAAGAAATACTCATTGTTTTTTCTTTAGCTTGGTTTCTTTTATTTTTTGTCACAAAAATTTATCATCAGAGTTTGTTTAAACCAATATTTTATGATTTTAAAATTAATTACATAAGTTATTACTAGCATAATTATTTACTTTTGCAATTATCAAATCTGTGTAGTTTTGTAAATCATTTACTTTCATGAAAGCAAATTTAAAAAAGCATTATACACATTTTCAAGTGAATATATTTAACTATTGCTTTACAAGAAAATTATTTTAATTTACTGTTTTTAGATAATGCAATAACTCTGACTTTTGGGAACAAATGCATTAGATTTTATTTGATATATTTTTTATCTTAAAAAGTCTTTTATTATCTTAAGGTTTGATGAGATCTTCAATGAAAAGGAAAGTTTTTAGGTGTATTATTACAATTCTTTTTTTTTGTATCGGTCAATAATTCACTTCAATTTGCTATTTCTCATTTAATCAAGGAATGTTTGCAGCCTTAAACATGTTTTTTCAAAAAGTTATTGCTAATGCTATAATGTTAATTTTTCAGTTTTGTTTATTTTAATACTAAAAAATTTTTATAAGTATAAGTGTAGGGCAAAATAATTGGAACATCTGAGATAAAATAAAAATTTTTTAAATAGTAAGGGATTGGGCCACTTGGGCATGAATGACAACTTGTATTTGACTAGGATTAACTAATAAAGACATTGAAAAAATTTATTAGGATTCACACCCATTCCTTTTGGTAGGCCATCTGGATCTACAGTTGAAGAAGGAAACAAGCGCTGACTTTGTTCTCCAGAAAACCCTGCAAAGGCACAAAGATATTGAGATCAGGGGATTGAGGACACTTTGTTTGATCTTTCACTTTAAGCTCATGAAATCATCAATTAACATAACTAGACTTATGAACAACGATGTTGTCACTGAGGAACACAGGATGCTCTCCAAGAAAGTGAGTCTGGAGCATAGGTTGAAGATGATTTGTGATCAGTAAGAATCATTTGTAATTCTTTTCCTCAAGACAGCAAGAGGCCCCATTCCATAGAAAGATATTGCAGTCCTCACCATCACAGAACCCCTTCCTTGTTTCATGGTTGGAACCAGGCAGTCAACGTAATGTGCTTCTGCCACTATTTACCACATTAACACATGACCAGTAAATGAATATTCTTCAGACCAGATAATTTGTTCCCTTTACAATTGTGTTCAGTTTCATTGTCCAGTACCACTTTTTGGCTCTTCATTGCATTTTGCGCTGAAACTAACAGTTTTGAAATAGCTGTTCTGCCATGAATGCTTGCAGTGTGCTACTTTCATTGAATACTTTTTATTGATACATAATTTTGAAGGTGAGTTTCACAAATTATGGGTATTCATCTCAGATATTATTATTATTATTATTATTTCCTACATCAGGAATTGGCCGCATCGGCCATTTTCCTTCTAGCAGCCCAATACAAAGTAGCCTTCATATGATAGTTGTTAAGCATAAGAGAATTAAGGTTGTCCAGAGATGGGCAAACAGTCAAATGACTAAAATTCATTGCCTCTCCTGTGAAAACAGGGGGAAGTCAGGGGAGTTAAAAATGCCAATACGACAAAGATGATCTCGAAGGTAGTCATGTCCACTCTGAATTCTAAAATTTGCACTAAAAGTTTGTTGTATAAGATCCATTGGAATAAGAGTGTGTATCAGTTTAGACCACACTTTTTCTGTAGCCTCTGCTTACTGCATTTTTATAAAGGCATTTGTTATTTTGGTAATTTCTGATGTAATTCAGTTGTATGAGAGAGACAAAGAGGGCTGTGGGAGCAAGCATCCCTGTTTTGCCAGTCAATCCACTCTCTCACTGCCAAGAATATTGCAATGGCTGGGAATCCACTGAAAGAAAAGAATCCATCCATCATTAATAAGTTTGTCTATTTGTATTTTTGTTTGTTCTTCATGTTTTGATTGACAAGCCTGAAAGGAGCAGAGTGTGAGGATGTCTGCCTTTGAGTCGACAAGGAAGACTGCATGACTGAGAGAAGTATTACAGGTTAAAAGTTGGAAAGTAACCTGTTTAGTTGCTTCGATCTCAGTCTCAAAATTTGTGGCATTCATACTAACAGGAGATGAGCCCTCAAATAAATTTTCACAGTACCAGCCTGCGCCAGAGGTACAGTTCTCCTGCAAGGAGCCACTCCTTATTATGGAGCCATTTATTTTTTGGAAATCTATTCGCAATAGTTTCAAGATCATAGGCTCGAAGAGATTCAGTGATAGTGTCATTTTATGTTTCTAGGGTGCCAATAGAGAGACTTTGTTCTCTGTTTCAAGTTGGGATTCTAATATTTAATGGGAATCTCTCACCAAAACAAAAAGGTTGGCAAGGAAGATGATTTAGGTTGTATTTAGTCATAAGGTCTTCTGCTCTCTTGCAAAAAGATTGATGAGTTTTTATCCTATTTTTCTGCTGGAGTAAGGTTTTGCCAGTGTTGGACAGGAAGTCTTCTACATTTTTCAAACTGTTTTAGTAGCTGCTGTTCTCTACGAACCCCCAGAGGTTCGAGACCAGTTTGAATCTCTAATTCAGTGATGGGTGTAGAGCAAGCAGCAGAAGTAATAAGTCTCAGGGCTTTATTTTGGACTTTGTCAACTCTGTCACAACAAATGGCAGAGGCAGTGGCCAATAGTTCACTGCCATAATCTAAGATTGGTCTAACATGGGTTTTATAGACAGTGGTCAGGAGATCTGTTGATGAACCCCAAGTAACACCCGATAATTGTTTAAGAAGACCAAGTCTAGCCTCACTTTTCCTTGCAGTCTCCTCTGCATGTTTTCTCCATAGTAATTTCTTATCAAAGTGAAGATCAAGTTATCGGAAATCTATGTGGCAGTGTAGTATTGCAATTTCTGGTGATTATTCTCTAGTACACCCATCAATCACTATTTTTCAACTTTGACTTTCACCCATTATTATGCTTCACAGAAGATACCATCTGTAAGTTTGTGTAGGCTATCATAACCTTGACACAGTGGCCCTTAATACACAAATAAGGTTGGTTGTTGTGGACATAGATACTACAGAAAGGTGACTCATTTTCAAATGAGTGTCATAATTATTTTGTCCTATGCATGTGTTTTTTAAAACAAATAAAAAATGCTTTAAGATACTTATTATAATTTTTGTGTATAAAAAATGAATTACTAAATCATTTTATTCATGTACAATATTTTATTAATTCCATTACAATTTTTAAAATTCTTATTAAAATATATCTGGTAGAAACCCTGAAGGATTCTTATAATTTCTAGGATAATTTTTTATTTTGAAGTTGCAGTTTTTAAAAATAAATGTATTAAAATTTTTTGTAATTTTTAATAATATATCTAATTGTATATTTTAATTACAAATTTTATAGGTAACTACGTTAACATCAGAAATTATTAGTCGTTGCAACAAAGAAAATGATGAGAAATTTACTAGAAATCTTAATTCTAGCCTAGCTTTTTTCTTATGTGATTTATTCACTGTTGTTGACCGGGGATATGTATTTTGCTTAATAAAGGTTAATATCTATTTTTATATATTTTTGTATGCATGTTCTAATAGTTATAATAATGATAATTTAGTTTGCAGAATAAGGATCAATTCTAGAAATCAAACTTTTCTAAATAATTAAATTTAAAGCTGTTAAATTAATTTTTTCATAAATATATGAATAATGTGTAGCATAATATTGTATTTATGTTATAATATATGTGGGCATCATATATAGTAATCTACATTAAAAAATATATATCTAGAAAAAATTAAATTAGTTATAAAATTTAGGTAACAAAATTACCATTCCTTTCAACTATGTTAGTAGATAATTCACTAATTATTATTGACTATCAACCAGTATATTCAACCAGTTTCTACTTTCCAGCAGGATAACATTAAGCCTCTTATCTTGAATACCTTTATGATTTCCATTAATTGATTATATTTCCAACATGTTGCGTGGATAATTTAGCTTTCTCGGAATATTTTTGAGTTCATTAATAATTACTGCATTTATTGCAAAGTGCTGTCTATTTAACTGATTCTGCATCTTTTCCAGTTTCAATTCCTGGTTGACAAATTATTTCATTCCTCTCGAGTTGTTAGCAGTCAATTCAGTTTGTTGATGAGGGAATATTACCTGCTAATTAAATAGTATACTGTTTAGGTTTCCTTCTCTCCTTATTTGTTACCTGTTACTTATATTTTGCTGTATCTGCTTGTGTTTTGGTCTAGGATAATCTTACTGACTATTAAAATCTGAACTGACCATGACCAGTTATTACTCAAGCCATCAGTTTGCCAATTCTATCTGAGTGGTTGGATCTTTTATTTTCAGTTCAACAGTTCATTGATTGAATAAAATTTTGGGCTTGGATATTTTTACTTGTTTCGGTTCTATTTTTAACAGTTGGTTCTGGACTAAGCTATTATGGGCAAAAATGTGCTATTGAAAAACAAACAAATCTAACAACTTTATAACAACTTTTAATAACAAACTAACAGTATTTTAACAAATATTTTAATTCTCTATTAAAATATTTGTTGAAATACTGTTAAACATGTAATCAAATTTATTTAAAGTGAAAAAATTTAACTGATAGAAGTTCTATCTAATGGTATGTAAATAAAATTAATAATGAGTTTTATTTGTTTGTTTTTAAAATCAACAATCTCTAAACTTTTACAAAAACAATGAAACATGTTTATTTTTTTGTCATTAAAATCTTTTCATCTTATTAATTTTACTTCTCTCTTCATTAAATACCTAGAAATATTATTGTTTTTTAAGGACTTCCATTTTTTCGTAATGTAGTAATTTTAAATATAATATAGGTACTTAAATATTTTAGTTTCATTTAAACTAAATTCTTTGAATTATTTTAAAAATAAAATATATTTTAACTATCATTAAATTATAGCTTTCTAATATTGAATAATTGTATAAATTTGTTTTAGGTTTACTGCAAACAGATTTCAGCAAAAATATCTAGCTTGCCTGATAGCATATTTTTGATGTCTTTAAAATTGGATTTCTTGAGAATAATATGTAGTCATGAACATTATGTTACTTTAAATTTACCGTTTGGGACTCCTGTGTCTCCTTCTCCAGCCACTTCACCATGTCCTAGTGTAGCGTCTTCATCATCACACAGTTCGTTATTATCTACTGGTACTTTAGTGGAGAAAGGAAATTATACTGAACTTTCTGTTGAATTTAGGCAGCAACATTTTCTTGTTGGTTTAGTGTTATCTGATTTGTGGACAGTTCTTTCTTTGAAGTAATTATTTATATATTATCTTGTAAGAAAATTAAAAAAAGTATTTTATTTAATTTAACAATATATTTTTTTCCTTTGATAGTAATTCTGGATTACATACTAAAGCAGTTAACCTTATTCGAAATCTATTAACATCTCATGAGTGGGATCCCCGACTTTCTGATTTTGAACAAAAAGCTAGAGTGGCTACTTTGTATTTGCCTCTGATTGGCATAACATTAGATGCTTTGCCATTGTTATATGATTGGCATAGTATGAATAAAAGTAAGATGTATAACTTTTGAAAATTTTATAGCAATTTAATAATGTGAATCTTTATTAAAATAACTGCATTGTATGTTTTAAGTTATTCTTTTTGAGTTGTATAAAGATTATGATATTATTTTTAGTTAAAAAACAATTTATCTTTTTTTAATTATTGCTGTAAGAATGTTATATACTATTTAATTTTTTAAAAAGTAATTTACAAAATAGAGAACTTTTCATCTTGTAAAGCCAAATCTGTCACATTCATTGTTTTAATTAATTTCAGAGAAAAGTACTTAAGTTCATCAATATTTATTGAATGCAATTTAAACCAACAAATATTTCATAGACTCATAGACTTTTGTTTTGTAATTTCATGGAGCATTTAAAAGTGTTGAAATTACATGGAAAAACATTTAAATAATACCATTTTAAAAAAAAAAAAAAAAAAAAAAAAAAAAATCGGTATAAAAAAAATGTGTATAAAAATCCTAAATTTCTGTATATTGTATAGAAATTGAAATTATATATAAATATGTTATTTTACAACAGAGAAATGATTTTTATTTGATTAAAAGAAATTGGGAGAAATTTTTTTTGTAAATGGAAGAAACATTTCTAGGTAATCATTTAATTTTTTCTTATAGATTTTTACCAGATATATATGTGTATATATTTATGGAAAATTAAGCTGCTTAAGAATTGTCAGAATTGTTAAATTGAGATATTCAGTTTGTTTAAGAATTGAATCCATCGTTTTCATAGATCAACAAACTTCAAAAATCAAACTATTTGTTTACATTTCATTTTTTATCATAAAAAATTTCACCTCAGATTAATCAATTTTGCACATAAATGTATCTGAAGTTTGCATTTTTTTTATTATAGACCAAATTTTGAATATTTAAAAACTTTTATGCTTTGACCAATATATTTAATAGTTTCTTTACATTTTTGACTGCATAATTTTGTCTACTCAAAATTACTAAATTGAATCAACTTCTTTGATTCTTCTCTCTCAAACTTCTGTATCTTATTAATGATGTAATGTTATGTCTTGCCTATTGGTCTTATTAATATGAGACTTTTTGCAATCCTAAAATTAATGACAACAATGAGCAATGACTAAGTTATTTTAAAATTTTGAAAAAGTAAAAAGCTACAACAATGTTATTAATCTTTTTTGTTTAATATCGGAAAATGCTAGTGGAAATAGTTAATATTACTTTTCTATTGTGCCTTTATGTGTTAAATATAATCTAATCCCTATTATATTATAATATTTTTTTGTGTTTCATTTATAAAATGATAGATATTTTTCATTGTTATTTGTAAATATTTTTAATATTTTTCTAAGATAAAAAAAACTTACATCCTATTTTAAAAATTCAAGATTTTTTTTGTAGAATAAGGTCAATGTTTTTCTTTTGTAAAAAGTAAATATTTTCTTAAAGTTAATAATCAAAATGTTTGATCTCTCTTAGCATTTTTTTAAAAGAATATGAATTTCATTAATCTTACTCTTTTCATTTTTCCAGTTTAACCTTCTTTATTTCTTGTGATGAAAATAATTTAAACATATGTAATGATGAATGTTTATCAGATAGATTGTAATACATTTTAATACTTCATTCCAAAAAATACACGAAAAATAGATATTTTGCCAGCTATCTCTGTAAATATTTAAATTGAAAGAATCAAGGTCAATCTTTATTTTGTAATGTTAAACGAAGTATAATACAATTATTTAATTATAAATTATTCACAATTTCATGATATCCGTTTAATTATATATTATTGGTGGATGTAATGGCAATATTTATTCTCTCTGCGATTGGAAATTTATCTAGAAAAATATATTACTGCATTAAAATCTCTATATAGATAAATTATGAACCAATTCAAAAGATATTAACATATTTATCTTTAACTCCATTCTTCAACAAATTCATTTAATAAAATATTATTTTTATAATTTTATTAAATTTATTCGGTGTTAAGCTAATTTTACATATTTTATGTTGTGTTTATTTATTTTATTTTTCATTTGAGAGGCAAAAGTAGAATATTTATTTGCAACTTTGAAGATTATAAACAAGTTTTATAAGTTGCTTTGGCAAATGAATTTTACATATCATTGATTTTCATCATCATTTAATCATTAAAAATTTACAGCATATAGTTTTAAAGGCAAAGTTTGAAAGTAATATTGACATATAAATTGAATAAATATACAAAAATCATTATTATATATGCAAGTGAACTATTATTTATTTTTATTCAAGTTACTGAAAGTAAATATAGATTCATTGTGTATAAAATTATGTGTGTATTCTTAAGAAATAAAATTTTATTTAAAAAGGGAAAAAGTAAAAGCAATTTTAAAATGATAAATTAAGCAATTTACTGTTTTTAAATTAATTGCTTTTACTTTTAAATTTGTACATAATAGTTAAAACATATAGATTGTTCAATCTGGAAAATTCTAGTTTAAATTTTATTAATGAATATTGCTGCCAAATTAGATATTCAATATTTGATTTAAAAATAACAACATTTTTTTTTAGTTATAATGCTAGGTTTTTTATGTAATAGTTATAAAAATTTTTTATTTAGATAATGAAACTGATGCTGAAAGAGAAAATATGATATCGCATGAAGTTGCAATTGCCATTGCAAATTCTAGTGTACCTAGCAAAACTTCTTCTATGAAGGCATATGATCTTTTTCAAGTATGAAATATTTCTTTAAATTCTGTTTTATGAAATTGAAAAACAACATTTTTATATTTTAATGTTAAAATGATCTTTCATTTAATTTAATGTTTTATCTAATCATTGAACCAATTAATTTTATTAAAGAAAATATTGCTGAAGTGCATTAGGTTTTCTTGTCATTTTTATGAGACATATGATTTTTTTTAAACTTTTGTATTGTTAATTGGATTTTTTAATCAAATTAACAATACAAAATAATTTGTTAAATGTATTTAGTTAAAAAATGAAGCTGATATGTTATTTGCATATAGGTACTTAATAATTATGAATGGATATGGAAAATCTTATTTTTTGACAGCTGTAATTCTTTTCTTTATGATTTATATTTCTAATATTTATTTTTTCTAAATTGTTTTATAAATCATAATTTTATGTCAAATAACATAAATATTGAAATTTTTAATATTAATTAATAATACCATAAGTATTATTTTTATTTGAATTTCTTTTTATATTTCATAACTTTGAATATTCAATTGCATATGAATAAGCATTTTATAATGCATAACATGGTATTTATTTATGTCATTTTAAACAACTGTATGCAAATTGTTTTATATTACTAATTATTGTATTAAAGAAATATTTTAAAAGTTTGTAGCTTTGATCCACTGATTGCAGAATATTTAAAAATGCTATAAATTATTTCAGAATAGAAAGCAACTATTAAAAGAGGATGTCACCCGCCATTTACTTATGTGTGTGTTGTGGGTTCTAAAAAATGTTGACAAGAAGCTTTTAAGAATATGGTGGGCAGATTGGAAGCCAAAGCGTGTGCATCAGCTACTGGAGATCATGTATATCTGCATTTCTTGTTTTGAATACAAAGTAAGTTAATAAATTTTAGTTTGCTATATTTATTTTCTGATAATATATATTTAAAGTTTCATTTCAAAAACATTTTTGTTGAAAACCTAATTTTTAAAGGGTAAAAAAAGTTTAATGAGAGGTAGTCAACACCAAATTCAACAGAAAACTTCAGACTTGAAATCACGTTTAGAGGATGCTATTTTAGGGCATACCAGTGCTAGAAGTGAGATGATGAAGCGTAAAGGTATCATTTAAGATTATGTTATGATGCATGCATTTATTTTTTTTTAATATTTTATTCTTAAGTGTTATTAGATGATTCTTTAAAGTTGAATGTTTGTAATATTTCATTTTTATTAAAACAGTTATGAATTGAATTTAGAAAGAATGTATTATTTCCAAAATTTTACTGAAAAAGAAATTTCAACTTATAAAATTGATAAATGTTTGGCTATATTTGCAATATATTTTGCCAAAATAGATTTCTTTTGTTAATTATTAAAATATTATCAACATTTTTTTATTCATTAATGATATTATTCTATATCTATAGGGAATACATATGAACATTTAAGTTAACGATTTTTAATTTTATTCTGACGATTATGTCAAAATTAAATTGGGAAATCATTTATAAATATGTAAAATAATAATTTTTACTTTCTAGATTTTATTATAAATAAATTAAGAGAAATAAAAATATCTTTCAAAACCAAAACAATACATTTCTGTGTAGTCATCTATTATGCAAATTAAAAAAATTCGTAATATTTTTGTTTTTTTTCATTACATACAATTTCTCCCTAATATTTTTATGAAAATACCATTCTTAAATTTTCATTCTTGTGTATTTTTATTGAGTAACTTCTGTATATTTTATTAAAGTTCAAAATATATGATGCAAAAGATTTCTTTTATAGATAGAAATCCTCCCTCACCATCCCCTGTTGTTGGAGATAAACTAAGATGGAGGAAAGATCAAATGCTTTGGAAATCAACTGAAACTGCTGAAAGGTAATTGCTTGGTTAAAGGTTCTTATTTTTATATTCAAACTGAATTTTATTGTTATAAAAAGTACTTTAGATTACGTTAAATATTTAAGAATAATTTTATTAATTAATTTTAAAATGAACCTTTATATTTCAAATTTATTCTCAAAAATGTATGAACATTTATTTCTATTTTATTATCTTATTCCCATAATTTTTCCTAGACCTAAGATAGAAATAGAAACTGCTGCTCATATTCAAGGTAGTTTAGCTGCAGAAGTGAATATGATTGTTCTGGACACACTAGAATTGGTTGTACAGGTAATTTTTAGTTTTCAAATTATAAATATTTACATGTATTGCAATTATTATGAAGTATTTACAATTATTACCAAATGAGGTATATAATAATTTTTAAAATCGGTACTTTTGATTAATATTGTTTCTTTGTGTACTTGTTTTATAGATTATGCATAAATTTATGAAAGCAAATGAAATTATTAAAAATATTAACTTAATTTTGTATATAATTGTTCAAATTTGTTTTTATGCACATATCTAATATTAATATAGTTATAAAAGAGTTCAAGACATATACAATCTTTAATTTAGAGTATTTATTTTTAACTCTTTCTTAAATATAAGGAATAGTTATACACTAATAAATAAAATACTACATCTTGTTTATAGAATTAAATTTGTCATGCTCTATCAAGATATTTATATTTTTAGTAAATTATATTTTGAAAATAAAAATTAATTAATATTTTATTCCATCTCTTTTATTTTATTTTAGGTCGCTTGTCAGACTGATTCTCTTCAAGTAGTTCTAAGCACTGTTTTAAAAGTTATCCTTCATGCATTAGGCTCTAATCAAAGTACTGTTGTATTACAAAACATGTTTGCTACTCAACGTTCTCTGGTTTATAAGGTTAGTTACAGTGAATGGAACCTTTTAATTTATAAAGCTTTATGATAGAACTCCTATATGAAAAACATTTTTAGTTATAATGTTTAGAACTCACTTACTCTTGTTTTATGGGTGTGTGTGTTGATGAGTTTTTTCAAAATTTGAATAACAAATTGATAGAATAAATCCTGAAGTTTAAAATTAATTATAAATAAATATAGTTTTTTAATAAAATTTCATAACCAGATGCATAAAATCAGTAATTTATTGTGCCTGCATTGCAAAAGTTCTCAGCATAATTAAACAAAGCTTCTGATGTGGGAGTCTTAGAAAGCTGTGATTATAAAGAAGGTTTATTGTATGATGACTTATACCCAATACAACTACACCAAATTATTAATATACCAAATTTTCAGTGGAAATGAACTTTCATCATTGTTGAAGTAGAAAAAAATAGAATATAGAAAAGTAGAATATAAAATTATTACTGGTAATTTTCTCATATATTTATTTATATATTTCACTCACCAACTATAAAACTATAAAAATTTCACAACACAAACGAATCTTCTAAATAAAAAATATTTTAAGTATTTTCATAGTTTAGAAATAAAGAATGATGTGATAAACTTACTGATAAATACATAATTTTTCTGGTATCATAAGCTGTTTTCTAGTTTTGTTTGATTATAAAATTGATTCTTAAAGAGACTAAAGGATGTTTACATCTTGTTTTCTCTAATATCTTGTTGATTCACTGTTAAGGAAGTTCTATTTGCAGTATTAAATTAATAGAAGTAAACCTGTAAAGAAAGGTTAAAAACTATCGCATATTCATTCTGGTGTATGAATTCATGTGTTAATTATTAGGAATATTGAAAGTAAAGTAACAAAGTTAATTATTTGGCACATGAAGGGAAATAATTTATGAAAATATTTAGTTTCCAGGAAAATTAATTAAAAATTCTAATGTTTATTTTTAAAAATTCATTTAATCTTTATTATTTTAACTGTATATATCAATATAAGGTATGATATCAAATTTTGTGTGAAATATGACAGCTTTGTGGTTTTGCATTCTTTTTTATTTTTATTTGTTTATTTGTTTTTTTAAAGTGTAATATTAAAATAAATAAAAAAATCTTAAACTTTTTTGAAAATAGTTTCTAATCTGGAATAAACTGAACAAATGTAAATCAGCTAGAAAAATTTCAATTAAATTATAGCTCTTCAATTCAAAATCTACATGAAAACATTTGGATAACAAGAAATGTCATCTAAATAAATCAAAAGCTGAATGTGTCTTCATATAGGTTATCAAATTCAGTTCTTTTGTTGTGTTGCAGTTCAACTTGTTTATACTTTTTTATTCACAGATTCATGATTTTTTATTGCAATATTAATTGAGTAGAAATTAAAGAAAAAATTTTATACTTTTTGAAATCAGGCTACAATTTTTCAATTATGAAACCATACAAGTATGTGTGACATGTTCAATGTTATCATTAGTTCCGAAATAAATTTTTTTTTTAGTTTTTTAAGCTTCAATTGGAGGAAACCTTAAAATGTTAAATTTATTCCAAAACTGTACTGTTTAAAAAACTTGGAGATCAGTTTATAAAAATTTGCCAAAAAAAGTAATTTATGTAATTATTTTTCTTTATTTCTATTTACATTTTTTTATATATAATCATACACAACAAAAAGTTTCCATTGCAAAATACCTATCATTCAATTTTTTTGTATGCAATCTATTGAGATATTGGTTAAATGATTAATGTTAGGGGACCATTTTTGCAATTCATGAATTTGTTATCCTACTTTTGAAGTGTATAATTGTAATAGAAGATAATAATTTACTTAGAAAATAGTTCATTATTAAATTAGTTCTTAAATATAAAATAAACTTTATGGTAACATGCATTATGTTAAACTTTATGAATATACCTATACTACATAAAGTTTGATATTAAATAATTGTGATTCTAGAGCTATATTGTGTAAAGCAATATACCTTTTGAATATATATATGCATGCTAAATTTCTTTTGTGATTATTTTTTTAGTTTCCAGAACTACTATTTGAAGAAGAAACTGAGCAGTGTGCTGATTTGTGCTTGCGATTGTTGAGGCATTGTAGCTCAAGTATCAGCAGTGTCAGATCCCAGGCTTCAGCTTCTCTCTATCTTCTGATGCGGCAAAATTTCGAAATAGGCAATGTGAGTGAGCTAAAAAGTATATTTTGTTTCTCATGAACTAAATTAATTTTTTGAACTTATGCAATGCCCATACATGTATCTGTGATTATATATATATATATATATATATATATATATATATATATATTAAAGTTTCTCCATTTGTATTCGTAGAATTTATCAAATGAGTTATAAAAAATTTCAATACTTTTTAAACATATTTCTTGTACAAAGATATATTCTTTAAAAATACTGTTCACACTAATTTAAACTACTTATACTATTATTGTGAGTAGTTTAGATTTTTTATACTAATGAATAATTTTTGAAAAATGTTTCTCATTTCTTTGCTTTTTATTGGAATATATATTAAGAACTTTCCTTTCTTTTAGAATTTTGCTCGAGTGAAAATGCAAGTGACTATGTCTCTTAGTTCTCTTGTTGGAACCAATAGAAATTTCAATGAAGAATATTTAAGGCATTCACTAAAAACTATTTTAGTGTATGCTGAAGAAGATACAGAGTTACAAGTCACCACTTTCCCAGAACAGGTATTGTATTTTTTGAGAACAGTTTTTCTTTAGAAAAATCTGTTGGGCACTATATTTTCTCATTTAAATGTAAAAAAATCTTCACAATTTTTGAAATGAATCTTATTATGTATTTTTATATATGTATTCAAAACTATATGGTGCAAATATATGAATTTTAATAATTTCAAGCAATTCATATAATTATCATAGTTTAAAAAAATAATATCATATCATACTATTTAGCATTTTTAACATCCAATACTAATTTGTTATGAAGCTTATGTAATATAAAATAAAAAATTTCCTCTTGTCTTTCAGTATAGTCCTTTTGTATTCACTGACTTCTATTTATTTAACAAGGATGGGGTTACAATGAATCTAATTTGTGTAACCCCATGCTTGTTAAATAAATAGAATTTCCAGTTCAACAATTTGTAAATTCAATCAATTCCTTTGATGTGGATATTTGAAGAGATTAAATATCAATTTAGAACTGTAAATCCTGGTCCGGCGTGCCCATCTTTGGTAAATGAGACTATAGAGTAACAACAAACTAAACAAACCAGACATCTCTCATGTTTAATTCTTGTCACATGCTTGATTGATTTTCTCCTTACAAGCATTAGACACTGTAGTTTCCAAATAATTAGTAAATTTTGCGTTCTTACGTGCTATGTGCAGATCATTGAGGGGAGATTTACTCCTATGTACTGTGAATGTGATTAGATAATTATTATTTTTGTAATCTGGTATATAGTATTTTTAATTCAAATATTAATAATATAACAACTTTAATCAGCATTTGTTAACTTATCAATTATATTATTGAATGTTTTATAATTGAAATTTTGGATAATTAAAAGCCTTCATTAATATCATGAATTGTTTTTATTGAGAGTAAGAATTATTTATTTAAAAAATTTTTCATTTATTCTTCTAAAATTTTGGTTTAGGCAACATGAAAAACACTTTAAAAAATTTTTTTTATGTGTTACTTATTTTATTTCAGGTACACGACCTGGTATTTAACTTACACATGATTTTATCTGACACTGTGAAAATGAAGGAGTTTCAGGAAGATCCTGAAATGTTAATGGATCTTATGTATCGTATTGCAAAAGGATATCAGACATCACCTGATTTGCGATTAACATGGCTTGCAAATATGGCACAGAAACATACTGAAGTAAGCTTGCATATTGAGCTGAATTTTCAATTTCATTAAAAAAAAATTGAATCAGATTTATTACATTTGTTAAAATTAAAAGTATTTACAAGTGCTTTTAGTTTTATTCTAATTACTAGTGCTTGATGAAGTAACAAATATTTAATGAAATGTTATGAAAAATTCAAAATCTTGAAGAAATCAAACAATGATATTATCTATTATTTTGTATCTTTTGTAGATTAAATTTTTATTTCCATTTATTACAGTTATTCTTAATTAATAGTATATTTTACTCATTTGGGTAAAATAGATCCTCCTATTGGGTATTGGATCCATCCCTTTCAGATGGCAGGCCACGGACCACTGTCCAAAAAAAGGTCAAATGGAGGACGTCACTTTACATGTAACTTGTGAGACCAATGAATTTAACTCTGTTGATCCATGGCCCTGATGACTTGACCTATTATTGGGCTTTACATCAACATGATTGCAGTTGTTTGAAGTTTACAATACTGCCACATGTCGCAACTTACCCCATTTGACCTCAAACTGTTGTTAATTCAAATGTGTTTTTGATTGGACAACTACAACCTTACACTGGTTTTGCTAATAGGCTGTGGTGCTGAAATGTGTTTTCCATTTCTTGTGTTTTTTTACTTTTATTTTCTTCGATTTAAGATTTATAAAAAAATTAAATACAAGTCTTAATTTTTTCAGTTGATAAAAAATATTTGTTCATATTTGATTTTTGAACACATAAGGCTTTGCAAATAAATAATATTCTTATTCATTATAATCTTTTGAATTGAAAATTTTTCTATTAAACTCAAAAGTTTAGATTGACTAATGTTCCATCCAAAATATAATTAGGTTCAAAGAAAGTTCTTCATTTCATGCAATAAATTTCAATAAAAAATTTTCAAATAATTCAATTTAAATAGTTCAAGCTAGTATGCAACAAGAATGAAAAATATTTTTTAAAATATTTGCTATGTTATTTTGGCTATATATATTTTATTTATTGTATTCGCTTTCTTTTTCTTTTTAAAATATTCAGATAAGCAATAATTTATTTTGTTTAATGATTATATTATTAATGTATGAGGCATTTATAAAAAAAGTTTAATTAATTTCAATTTAATATTAGAAATATGTTAGCAGATAAGAAATAATTTATTTCTAAAATTGTTAACTTTTTGTCATTTTTCAAGCATTTCATTTTAATAATTTGCTAATGTTTCATGTTATTTGATGTTTCATAATTATTATATTCTAGATAATTGCATAATATTTGAGAAACATGTATTTTGAACTCAGATTAAAAATAAAATATACAAAAAATTATTTCTAGAGGTCAAATCATGTTGAAGCTGCTCATTGTCTCGTGCATTCGGCAGCTCTTGTTGCAGAGTATTTGTATATGTTGGAAGATCGCCCTTACCTACCAATTGGTTGTGTTACTTTTGAAGTAAGTAGTTTAGGTAATAACTTTATTTTAATTTGAATTAGCTTCATTAGAGATTTAAATGGTTTGTATTTTATTATATTTTTTCTGTTTTTGTTAAGACATTCTTATATATGAATTTTTTTGAAAGTTTTTGTTAGATCTGTTTATATTTCAGAATTAACATACTTCACAGTATATAAATTTGATAGTTTTTGTATAAAGTTACTTAAAAAAAGAAATATAATATACCTTTATATTTTATGTCATTTGAGGTTTATTACTTTTAAGGAAATATTATATTAAATTAGTATTAGAAGAATAAAGATTGTATCAAATTTTATTGTTATATTTTTACCATTAATATGTGCTTATAAAAATTTATTATTTCAAAGTATAATTTTTTTAAAGGAATTAATGTAAAAAATGTGCAGTAATAAATTTTAATGATTCCAAGAAAGATTTACTTTAAAGTTAATTGTCCTGGAGCATACTCATTTGTAAATATAAATAATAACCTATATATGAATAACCTAATAAATATATCATTCTTATAAATATAAATAATCTAGATCCTTAAGTGCCTATGTTTTAATAAGTACTGTTTATTATTAAATAAAAATATTAATAACATATCAGTATATGGTTTATAAGTCAAACATGTTTCATTTCAAGTATTTTATGAATGCGCAAAACTATAAACATTTTCTTAATTTTCTTCAGAAGAATTTAATTTTACCAATTATTAATTAATTAAATTTTTCTTCATAAAACTAAAATATATTTTCTTTACAAAATTAAATTGTATATTTTGCATTATGAGTTGTACTTGCTATATTTTCATGCATATTTAATATTAAAATGTAAAGTATTGTCCAAAATTATTGAAAAAGAATATTTTCCACTGCCTTTCATTTAGTGCTTTTAAGTCTTTCTTATTTTATTCAGTATGGAAAGTGTTACCATCTATTCAAACAACTTGTTAGAAAAATTATTTCTTTAATTAAGTTATTTCTAAAGTTCATCATATGTTATATAAGTGGAATTGTTTTAAAATAAAAAAAAGAAATTATGAAGTATTAAATTTTAAATTATACTACTTATAATTTTACTTGCCTATAAGTTAAAAGATAGGAAATTTAAATCATTCGGTATTATTCATATTATATTTCAAATAAAATTTGAATCCAAGTTAAGTTCAATTTCTTTACTTAAAGTTCTACATTTTTATTTACTGTAGATGTTTTTATTAATATTGAGTACAATTTTTTCAATAATATTTTATTTTTCTGTAGTGTAAATTTTCTGAAAGATAAATGTTGCTAATGTGAATTTATTTCCTTGAAGTAAATAATGAAAATATTGATTGTTTAAATGAAAACTGCATTCTAGTTTAACATTTCAATTCATAATTGTAATTGATACTCACTAAAATACTGTATATTATCAAAATTTATATTACTCTGGATGTTCAAAATATTATTTTGATTACATACACGTTTGTTTTAAATATTTTAGAAAATTTCGCCAAATGTTTTGGAAGAAAGTGCGGTATCAGATGATGTTGTGTCTCCTGATGAAGAGGGAATCTGCACAGGAAAATATTTCACTGAAAGTGGCCTCGTTAGTTTATTAGAACAATCTGCTAATTCATTTTCTTTGGTAATTA
Organism: Latrodectus elegans; assembly: GCA_030067965.1. NCBI lineage: Eukaryota > Metazoa > Arthropoda > Arachnida > Araneae > Theridiidae > Latrodectus > Latrodectus elegans. The sequence goes on along the minus strand of CM057811.1, from coordinate 44,153,341 downwards.
AGAATTTTGAAAGTATTATTAATTCTATTCTTTCTTTGATTAATATAAATTTTACTCACATTTAATTTCCCTTTTATTTTTAGGGAGGTATGTATGAAAATGTAAATGAGGTTTACAAAATACTTATACCTATAGCTGAAGCTCATAGAGATTATAAAAGTCTTGCTTCCATTCATAATAAATTACATGATGCTTTTTTGAAAATTGACCAGCAGGTAATAAAAAACCCATTATATTATAAAAATAATCATGTATTAATAAGATTCACATTTAATAAAAGTAATGGGATTTTTGTTAAGAAAGTATTCTTATTTCTTTTAGGTTGGAAAAAGAGTATTTGGAACATATTTTCGCGTAGGATTTTATGGAAGTAAATTTGGTGATTTAGATGGTGAAGAATTTATATATAAAGAGCCTTATTTGACAAAACTGCCTGAAATTTCTCATAGACTTGAAGTAATATAGGAAATTTTGTATTATGTTTTACATATTTATTTCAAATATACAATAGGATTTTATTGATTTGTTACTTAATTGCATGTAATATATTATAATACAAATTTGATTGATAAAATTTCTAATATTTATTGTTTTTTTATTAATTCTAAAAACAATTAAAAAAATAATTGTTTCACAATGTTTTAATTTATTATTACTTTATTTATAAATAAATATGTACTTTATTTATAAATAAGTATTTATAAATAATGTGTATAATAATTACTTTTAAAGGGGAGTTTAGCTTAATTTATGCAGAATTAGAACTATTTATGTTAATTAATTTGCATTATATCAATTCTCCAGGTTTTGCAATTTATATTTTTCAGTAATTGTATCATCACTTATATTATTCTTCTGAAATAAACAACATATTTTTTATTTAACATTTTCGATTTGAATTTTTATAATAATTAGATTATTTTTTAGATTTTATGACGAAATATTTTGTTCTTATACTTAGCTTTCATTGTAACACAGTTAACTTTTAGTCTTATGACTATTGAGGTATTTCTAAAATTTTTGTGTTCACTTTCATTATTCTGATCATATATGCTATTCTTTTTTTTTTTTTTTCTTTCTTTCTTTCTTTTTTTTTTTTTTTTATAATGTAACATTTTTTTAAAAATTAACTATCAATTTCTTGACGTTGGAAATAATTTAAAATACCATCACAGGAATCTTGTTTATGAAAATTATAGATTAGATATGCATTTATTTTTCTAAAATTTAATGTACTTAAATATTCATAACTGCTGTAACTTATAACTGTTTGAGATACATACTTCTGACATTACTCCTGTAGCATTTTTATGTTATTTAGAATATTTTTAATAATATAATTTTTTTTTGTATTGAAAAATAAAAAAAAGAACAAAATAGATAAAAATGATTGGGATTAAGTTTTAATAAGCAAGAAAGTTACTATAGAGGAATATATATTGATAGATTTTAAGTGTATTCAAAAACAGACCATTAAATTTTCTAGTTTATTAAATGTTTTTCATGTGCATTTTTTAAGAGCCCTAATTATTGTTTTTTTATCAACAATTTTTGATTAAGATAATTTTCTAATGGCTAAAATGCATACCTTAACTTTGCATAATTTATTGATAAAAGAAATTCTAATCATTACTTAAATTGGATTTCTGAAACTTTAAATATAGTTAAAATTGTTGTTATATTTTATAAGTTCTAAGCAGCATATTTTATATATTTCAAATTTTAGAAATACTGTTTGTGAATAAATTTGCATTTGATTTTCATTCGTTAACATATCTTAATTAATTTTTTTATTAAAAATTAATTTGTAATTATTTTGTATTAATTTGTATTGAAGCATATATGAATTTAGAATATTTATAATTTTTGGATGTCACATGTGTTTATTTTTCTTATTTTCTTAGAATTTCTATGTTGAAAGATTTGGTTCTGAGTATGTTGAAGTTATTAAAGATTCAAACACTGTTGATCCTTCAAAACTTAATCCTGAAAAGGTATTTACTATCTATATAATGTTCCATAAATACTAACAATTTGATTATTTAAAATTGAATTTAATTCTAAACTTAAAAAACTACAAGTGTACAGTTTATTTAAAAGTTAAAATTTAGGTAGTTAGATTTTTATACTTTTTTCCCACATAATTTTGCTATTGAGACTAAGAAAACAAAAATTCAATAAAAATTTTACAAAATTCAATAAAAGTTATAAAGTTATATTTGTTCATTTGCTCACAAATTAATAAATCATATATGAATACTTTAGAAATATTCAAAGTTGGAAATAAAGATTTATAATTAATGTATTTTTCATAAAATAATGCAAGTTCATTTTTAACAAAATTATCATAAATATATAAATTTGGAAAATCGTCATTAAATTGTAATAATCTGTTGAGAAATTTTGTGATACAATCAAAGAATATAATCACATACAAAGCATTATTAAAGGAATATGGTAAATATTTAGTCTTAATGGAGCTTTAAAAAGATGAGGATAGTGATAAAATGACGAGCATTTAAATGAAACTGTATGACTTGTTTTCTCTATGACTTTTTCAATTTTTTTCATTTATATTATAAACTGGATTTATTAACTGAACTTCAATAATAAATATTATAAAATTTAAGTTTTTTGTACTCTTTAATCAGGGTAATATGAATTGTTGTTAATTGTGTAACATTGTATTTATTCATTCATTTTTTTCTATATAAAAATATAAAATTTATTTTCTTGACATGTTTTTTATTTGATTTAAAATTTTTCTTCATATATCTCATAATTTTTCTATGAAAAAAAAATTAGAAATTTTTAGTAGAATAATTTTAGGTGCAAAATTTTTTGATAAACTTTTCTAAAATAATAACAGATAAATTTGGCTAAAATAAGGATAATCTTCTTGGTTCTTTTTTTTAATGATATTGAATTTTTCAGTGTTTGCTTTATAAATATCCTGATTAATTGTTAAGTTTGGTTTTTTTTGTTCCGTTACATTGAAAAATTTCTATCCAAACCATACAGCTTTTAAGAAATTTTATAAAATTTATGAAAATTTCTAACAGAAATAAAATATTAGATTTTCATTAATACCGAATTGGGGTAACATAAAATATGTAGAAAAGCTGTATTCAATACATGTTCCATCTTTGAAAACCCAGTCAATCCATAGTTGTCTAGTTTAAAATTTCATAAGTAAATTTATTCAGTAACTGTAATTAATTTTGCTATTTGTTATATTTAATGAATAAATTAAATCAGACAAATTTAATAACGAATGTATTTTTAAATGTATATACTTCTCCTTGTACCACTTTTATTTCTTTGACACATTTTAGAATTAATGCTTAAAGATATTCTGTAATTTTTTTTTTTTTTATCACTTCTATGTAGGACATAGGTTTTTTCTTATGGAAAATAGTTTAACAAACAAAACAATTTTTGATTCAATGTCTTCAAAAACCTATTTTTTAGCTTTTCAAAGTTTTATAGAAAGGTTTCAAAAGACTTATTAAATATTCACTGATAATTCTGTATTTTCCTGTATATAATCTGCAGCATATTCCTGTATATAATCAGAGCTTTTTTTTTTTGAGCAAAAATTTTAAAAAAATGAAAAGAAAGTGTCACGTAATCCGCAGAAAAATTTCTGGCGAATAATTAAAAATATATACTGGCGATAATCTGGGTGCGAAATAAATTAAAATAAAAAAAATACAAATATGATTAGAAATATAATAAATTGTACAGAAATAAATGTTTATAATGGAAAAGATTTGCTTGAATTCACTTTATGGCAAAGTGCAATAAACTGAAATGATAGCAAAAATTCGATCAAGAATGATAATTCTGAAAAGATAGAAAAATTTCTCAATTTATATTTTTTTAATAACTTTTAAAACGAGGTTAGACAAATTTTTATAAAAAAATTTGTTTTGTTAATAATTAAATTAAATATTGGATACATTTTTCTTTTGTACTATACATGCTTTGTTTTTATCTTCATTTAATACATTTGTCGCCCTTTTTTAAATTTTCCTTCTCTATTACTTTTAATTTAAAGTCTGCTGTGTAACTTTTTGCTTTGTTTAATTCTTAGTTTTTGCTTTCACATGATGCAGGATTTTAAATATTTTCAGAACAAAATAACACAGGAAAACATAAAATCCTAAATGATGATCGCAACTGTTTTTACAACTATCTTATCTTTATAATTAATCAAATTTATTCTTGAATGCAATTGAACAAACTAATTATAGATGAAATAAATTAGCCAAGTAGTGAAAGCATTTGTTGCTGATTTTTTAAAAAATAAATGAAATCTTTTTTTTAAAATTTTATTTATATATTATAGTTTGCAGACTATATACAGGAAAATATGGTAATTTTTATTATTTTTTAATTATGTTTCTAAGGATAAATAAATGTTTATTTCTAAACACTTTTTAAAATATGTATTGTTAAAGGAGAAAAAAAAGTTTTGGTTTAAAATTTCAAATTTTATAAATCCTTTATAAGTGTTCTCATAATATTTTGTAACAAATAGGATTTTGAAACTAAGAAGACAAGATTAAAACAATAGCACAATTACCTATTTGTCATGAGACATTTTTAAAATTTCATTATCAAACTCTGCTTCATAGATCTTTTTTCTTTTTTAAAATATAAAAATTTGTAGTATATGTATTGCTTAATGTATGAATATTACTTAATTGATAATCTGAAAATGAAATGAAATTGTTTCTGTATTTATAAATTAAACAGCTATATAATCTATTAATTACAGATTTTGTTATTTAAAGTAAAAGACCTTTTGTTCTTTTTATGGCATATTTATTAAAATTTTTGATATTTTTATTTTAAAGGTTATTAAAGCTATATACTCACAACATTCTCATTATTTTAAAATATCAAATCTTACTTTTTTATATTAAAAGTTTATTCTGTGCTATATTAAAAAGCATTCGAAGTTTAATAACTTTTTCTTACACACATTTTTTAATCTATAAAGAATTCATTGTTTGAAACAAAGTTTTATTAATAGTGTAATTGTGATGTAATAATGTTAGTCATGAAAAATTTTATGAATCTTTGTTGCTTTTTAAACATGAGAATCATAGAAATTTTTAATTTTTGCTGTACCATTTTTATAATTATCTTTTTTAATTGAAATAAAAGATATTATACTTTGAAATTAATATTTTTCAATGAATTTGTTTGGCTTGATTAATCAGTATAATTTATAAATAAGTGTAAAGCTGACAGAAAATGCATTTGCATGTAATCTTTTACTATTCTTAGCTCAGAATTTAAATATTAATTCATTTTGATTTGTGTGTGTGTGTGGTATAACTTAAAATTTTTATCAAAAGACAAGTTTTCTTCATTTATGTTTATTAATTCTGTGTGCTTCTATTTGCAAAAAGAAAATCTACTATTTCTATTAATTAAAAATTAAAATATTTTTGTGAAAATCTTTATTTACATACTTCATACAATTAGGTTACTAAAGCAAGTTTTATTCTGTTATAAAATTTTAAAAAGAATATCATTGTTTATTTAAACAATGATATTCTTATCATTGTTTGATATTTATTATCTTTAAATATTGGGGAAAAAAAACTTAAAATGATACTTTTTTCAGGCTTACATACAAATAACATACGTTGAGCCTTACTTTGAAATGTTTCAGTTGCGAGAACGAATTACTCATTTTGATAAGAATTACAATATAAGTAAGTATCCTTTATGATGGGGTTTTATTATATTTTCTGAAAATTATTGCTGATTTGGATGCATTTGTTGACTATGTATATGCTTACTTAACCAATAAAAGCTTAATTAATAATCTTTTACGTTATTAATCTTATTACACAAAAAACAGACCATTCTAAAATAGGAAACTCAAATTGGTATGTTATCAAGGTTTCTAAGTTCTAACTCAAAATGAAATTGATATAAGTGAATAGTTTTTAACAGGAGAAAAAATGTAAAACAAGAAAAAAATTGAAAAATTCAAGTCTAATAAAGTTAAAATGAAATGGGGAAACAGCATAAAACATCATTCATCTCACAATTTTTCAAGAAAATAAAAAGATTTCTTAGCTAGAAAGATTTTCTTAACAAGAAAATACCAATTATGCACTGAACATGAATCGATGTAAGATTATTTTATAAAATGCTGCTGTGTAAAGAGAATTTTCTTTTACATTATAATCATGTATGAAAAGCTCAAGCATTTTTCATTCATTTTAGAATTCAATAAAATATCTATTTAATTTTAAAATTAAAACAAATTGTATTAAACTGTTAAATAAAGATTGATAAAGATAAAAGAAAAAAAAAAACAACATGATTTCCTTATTCTGAAGTTTTCCTGTTATTTGTTTATTTTTTGTGTTTTATACTAGTATTCTATTTTAGTTTTATAATTTTTAAAATTCTATATGGCTAATAATTCGTGTAGTTTTTATTAAATTTATTTTATTCTGGATGATATTTTGAACAGAAAATTATAATATTTTCCATAATGAACTAATTTGAAAATGTTTATTAGGAAGCATTATAAAAATTTTGATTTTAAGAAACTTTTTTGGGGATCTCTATCATCTTGATTGAACATGATTTACTACTAATTTTTAATATGTCATTAAGTTTTTACTTTTCAGTTACACCTCTACTTTGATATTTGATAAATCTAATAAAATCAATTGTAATTACAAGAATTCACCTATTATTTCTCGTTAATAGCATCCTAAATTTGTGTTATCGATCTTTGCAATTTTAATATTTCAATAACTATCGTCGTTTTTATGATACTTCATGCGAAAGTCATTGCATTCTCATGGATACTGAATTCTAAAAATGATTATAGATACTTTCATTACTTTTAAACAAAATTTGATTAAACAATATAGAAATTATAATAATATCCAGCACATAATAAAAAGAGAAGTTAGGAAGCATGTTTTGATAATGGCCTTTAGTACAAAAGAAAACTTTTGCTGCTAAAGAAGATAGAATATTTTCTAATAAAATTTTTTATGATAGTGAAATAATGATTGAATCATTTTTATTATATTTTAAACATTTGATAATTTTGACAAACAAATATATTTGGTCTTGCTAATAATTCAACTATTTTTCAATTTTTACTGTGCAAAATAGTGGGAAGCTCCACACATTTCAAGTTTTTGTTTTTTTATATGAATTTTAAAGTGATGTTTATCAGCATAATTTATTATACTTTTGCTGCTAAAGATAGATAGAATATAAGAAAGAATATTTTGTAATAAAATGTCTTATGATTGATGACTATTGATTGATTCATTTTTATTATATTTTAAACATATGCTAATTTTGACGAATAAATATATTTGACAGTGCCAATAATTCATACTATGTAAAATAGTAGGAAGTTCCACTTATTTCAAATTTTTGATTTTTTATGCATTTTGAAGTGATGTTTATCAACACAATTTATTATATTTTATTTTTTTAAATGTTAATATGCAATATTTTCTTATATTCTAATAGTTTATTATTGCTCTAAGTTTTAATTCTAAAATATTTTTATGAAATTTTAAATTTGAAAATGAAAAATTATTTAGGATGCTTTATTTATGCTACTCCATTCACTCCTGATGGTCGAGCTCACGGAGAACTTCATGAACAATACAAGAGAAAGACAATTTTAACTACTGCTTATACATTTCCATACGTCAAAACAAGAATCCAAGTTGTTGAACGACAGCAGGTATTTGAAATAAATACTCAATTAATGTCTGACATAATTGATGATTTTAGGAATTCAAAGTTTTTTGTAGCTATATGTATTTTTATAAAAAATCTTTTTGAAGAAATTTATGCTATATCATGTGTTATAATTAACATTTTATTTTTTAAATCAATTGATACATATTTAATAGATAATAGATATGATTTATATTTTAGATTGTTCTTACACCTATTGAAGTAGCAATTGAAGACATAATGAAAAAAACTCAAGAGTTAGGTAATGCTACTAATCAAGAGCCATCTGATCCAAAAATTTTGCAAATGGTTCTTCAAGGGTGTATTGGCACAACAGTAAATCAGGTGAAATAATAAAAGTATTTTATAAGCTAAAAATTGTGTTTTTATAGTAAGTTTCGTCTGAAAATTTATTTTTTGTTCACTTTGTAATCTTACTATGCAAATTAATATTCATTCAAATTGTGCACTTTATTATTTGTATCTAAGAAATCTATCTATTTCTCTTGTCATTGTGCTGACATGGAATTTTTAATTGTAATGAATTTAATGTTATTGTATCATTTTGTTTTATAAATACATTTCATATATAATACAAGTATTATAAAAAATACATTAAATATCACAGCTTATGAATTTTACTATGTAATGTTATTTTAAACGTTGATACATATTGAACTCTTATTTTTAATTTCTGAGCAAGGAAATAGTATTAGCTGTTAGAAAATCCCATGCTGATGGAATTGTCTTGTTTTGTTTTTACAGTGAACTTTAAGATAATGATCTTGCAAGACTATTTATATTGTCATTTCAGTCATATTAATTTGGTCAATTAACTTAATTTTTCCATTTGATCATCCAGAGAGACAATGGATTTTGATCATCTTTTGACCTATACTTGTTTAAAGGGCTGCCATTTTAAAACTGACAAGTGGATTAACAATTTTGATTTATATTGGACAGCACATAGAGAGTTAAGGTTTCTTAAAGTAGGAAAAAAGTATTGAACACTCGCACATGCGGACACATACACACACGCTAAATTTCCATTTAATACAAATCTATTGAGTAATTATGTAATAGCTTTCACATAAGTAAGTTTGCAAGTTTTCTATTATTTTTGTTTGTGTTTACTTAGTATTAAACAAGAGAATTTCAAATAATTTTCTCATTATTTTATCTATTTAATTATACGTAATTTTACAGTTACATTTCCTCATTTTGTTAAGTATATTTTTCAATTGATTTACAAGTCTGTAATAGAATTTGAAATAGATATTTTAATTTTATTTCTTCATAGGGTCCTATGGAAGTAGCTCATGTTTTCTTGATCGATTTAATAGATGGAAAGAAAACTCCTACTCCTTTACAAAATAAACTTAGGTTATGTTTCAAGGATTTTCTGTTGAAGTAAGGAATTTTTAGTGTATTGCAAACCTAAATAAAATGGAATTTAATGAATTTGCTTAGTCAATTTTGATACTGAATCTCAAGTAATTGCGATTAATTTGACTGCATAAATATTTTGTAATGCTATTTCATTGTTTAATATTGATTTTTATGTAATTTTATGCAAATTTAAACTTAAAACAAGTATGGTTACAAATGTATATACACACATATATATATTTGTAAATAATCAAGTGATGTAATAGGATAACTTTCCAATAAAGATAAAAATTTATTCTAAGATCATTATGATTACTAGCAGTTGTTTTCTAAGATATCTATATTTTTTATGTGCTATTTTTTATACACAGAAAATTGATGATTTATAAATAAACGTGTAATAATTATTCTAGGGATATTTAGTATTGTAATTATGTTTCAGGTTCTTGTGCATCAGATTTAGAACATTAATAAAAAATAACTGAAAATTATTTTATAAGAAAAATTTTAAAGCTTTTTTTTTAATTTGTATCATTTCAAATGAAAAAGCTAGTAAATTCAAACCAAATTTGTTACTTTTTCCTTAAATTTTGAATATTAACTGATATACTTTTGTATGTTTGCTTTTATATTTTTTATAACTATTAATTTCAATTTATAACCGTAGAACCAGCAATTACTGCAATATTGCAAACATTTTTAGGAGTAATGTGTATTATAATTGATAGTGTTGCCACAGAAAATGAATCACTAACAAAAATTCATCCCTAAGGAAGAAAATCATGTTGCCTCTTAATTTTTTATCACAATCCAATTGTATTCATGCTGTGTCACATATCTTACAAAAAATCACCAGACTGCTGCAAATATCTATTCTTGATACCATTTGTCAAATTGGGCTTAAATTTAAATTAAAAAAAAAATTTTCCCACAATGCTGTGGCTGTAAAATTGGGATGGTTATGTAACATTGAATATATTGGTGTAAATATTTGCTTATTCAACCTAGAATAAATGCTGTTATCTACTTTGCTTTTTTAAAATTCCTAAAACTAAATGTTTGAAGTAAAATTTATTATTATCATTATAATTTTCCATATAAAGTATTCTCTGTTGTGTTAATTAATAAAATATTCTAAATTTATTATATTTAACCACTTAGGAAATGAAAATGGAGATAAAACAAAACATTCTTTAAAAAATGAAGCATTTTTTAAATTATTATATTCTTCAACAATTTCTCTATTTTACATAATTTTTTATTCTGAGAGAAAATGATAATGTTTATATTTTTATAAAAATATAGTTTCTAGTATTTTCTTTTAGATTTGTTGTTGAACTTCTTGTTCATATAAGTAGGAAATTTATGCCTTTTTGTTCACACATGTTAAATATGTATAATCTTCTATCCAAATCAGTTTTATTTTTTACTTAATATAATAATTTAATTTTAATCATTAAATAATTTTCTTTATAAAAATTTGATATTTTTTATAAATTAGAAAAGAATTTCTTTAATAATACAATTTATTATTGATAATAATAATAAAGAATGATTATTTATAATAATTCAAACGAGAATATAATGTTGGAGACACTTTTCACACATTCATGTTAATCTCTTAGGCTTTAAATTCTAAAGTTATTTCAATTAAAATTTATTTTATTGCATTGTAGTAAAGTATTCTTAAGTTTAAATGCTTTATTTTTCTTTTTAGTGCAGCTAATTTATCTTTAAAATTGTTATTTTAATTAATTCAGATGTATAATTTTAATGTAACTGTAAGTGCACTTATTTTTGTTGCAAATTGATCACTATTAAAAATAAAATCCGAAATGTTTTTAGTGTACTGAATTTTTCAGACTTAAAATTTTTTTGGGAGATTCCAATTAAATCTGCAGTAAAGTTAAAGACTTACGAGATAATTTTACTCAACACAAAATAAAAAATTGCCCAAAATCACAAATATAAAACATCAGCTGTCACTTGATTTACTGCTGCTCATACTTGATTCACCTTCTGTTTTGAAATCTGGATAATCTTGATTATTAAATAATATTGAAATTAGTAGTTTTCTTAGCTGTTGTACTTGAATGCTTGAGATTATTTTGGGGAGTGAGAATGTTATTTTTATTATCCTCATTTATTAATTTTAGGTGGGATATCATAGAAAAGCATTAGAATATATACATTATTTTTTTATAAAATGCATTTAATAATGTACGTATTAAGTGCATTAAACATTTACATTTTTGAATGAATTAATGTAATGAATAATTGTGAAATACTTGAACCTATTTCATTTATTTTCTTTTTGTTTGAACTTTGTATGATAAGGTTTTAAACTATGTAAGCTTAAAATATTTTGGCATAAAGTTGAAAAAATCAGCAATTTTTTTATCGGTTTAAAGATGACAGATATCATTTGCCATGTTGATGAAAATGTGCAATGCTACAAACTACTTGCAGTAATCACTTTAAGACAGTATTTTTGCTTTCTATTTTAATGAAAGTAGTTTATTAGTAAGAATGTATTCATCACATTGGCACCAAGAAAATATATTCGGATGACACTGAATTTCTGGGTCAATGTATGAAACAATAATAAAGAAATATGAATATTTGAAATTAATTTAAAAAAAAGAAGTATCATTGATAACCATATTAAAATATGCTAAATTTCATCTGCATTTATTATCCAAATAATATATAATATGAATCAATATAGGTTCTTACATTCATTCTGATAAAATATTAAGAATATTTATCATTTTTTAAACATATATTGTTGAAATGTATTAATACAGTAGTATCAGTTTTGATAGATAAATTTAATTATTTTATTATAGTTTTATTTACATCAGTTTTATTGTACACATGTAATCCTTTTAGTTATCAATCTTTTTTAGAAGTTCAGTTACAGTTATGGTTAACATTTTATAAATAGTAAAAGGAAAACACCTTTTTCTAGTAAAAAATTGTTTACAATCAGATTAGAATACTAATTTACAATCAGAAATTATTTTTATGAGTGTGAGAAATAAAAATGAACATATCAAGAGAAAGTAATAATTTTATAACATTCCTTTTCTTAGAAAATAAAATAATAAGAAATAAATTATAAAATTAAAATTTCACTACACAATAAATAATATAAATGCATATTAATTTAAATACTTCAATAAGTTGTTAATTACTGCAACTGAATATTTCTTGCTACAATAAATCATAATTACAAAATACAGTAAAATGTGTACCTTTTTTAAAAATAGTTTCTTTTAAAAAAGGAATATTTGGTAGAAATTTACACTGTCCCTTTTCTTAAGTAATAATTTTTTATGGCTGAAGTTTTATATCTTCATTTATAAAAGAATATTTTATTAGTGGATTTTTTGTTAAAATTTTTTATATTTTGAAGATGAGTAAATTTTAGAAAATTAGTTTATTTAAAAATTATTAAAAAATGTGTGTAAGATATTAAGTTTGAAATTATATATATATATATTAAGCTTATTATTTAAAATAATTTCTGTTATTCTTTTTTGTATTTTGGAGCATTTGTACTATTTTCTTTTAGAAAGTCAAGTCTGCTAATTTTTAAAATTGTGAAAATTTCAGAACCTTATTTATTTTTCTATTAAAATTATTGTAATATTTTGGTTTAAAAATTGTAATTCATTGTTTTTTCAAACATTATTTATGTACACTTATTAGGTGTAATGAAGCCTTAAGAAAAAATCGAACTCTTATTGGACCTGAACAAAAGGATTATCAAAGAGAACTTGAACGCAATTATCATAGGTTTATGGAACGACTTATGCCTATGATAAAATTATCAACTTCTGCAATCTGCAAGCTTAGCAGGTATGTAACAATGTTTATTTAAGTTACTTACATTATTTAGGAGATGTTAAAAAGTCACAAATTTTGAACATATTTTTAGGATTTATTATATTTTTCTAGAATATTATCTATTTTTTATTCCTAAAAACATGTTTATTATCAAAATATTAATTTGTTTATAATGGATTTATATATTGCATATATATATATGTGTGTGTGAATTATTTCAACCTTTGTGTTTTATTAGTTGAATTAATCTTTATATGTAAAGAATGATTATAGAGTGATAAATTAAACTGTTTTTTCTGTTGATATATTTACTTACAATAATTAGTTTTAATATCAAAATCGTATAATTTCGAAACGAATGTCTCTAAAAGATTTTTGCATCATCATATTTATAAGATGAGCATAATGATAAGTATTTTTTAAAGTTTTCTACCTTTTCTGTTGTAATAAACTTTATTCATTTTTCAGTTTGAAATTTCTGTTGCTTACTTGCAAATTTTCAATTTTGAGCCAAAAATTTTGTTTTTTGCAGAACTTAAACCTTAAAAATAATTTTAGCTTTATAAGTGGGAAAAATAGAATTCTTAAATATGCTTCAATGCATAGTTGTATTCCACCACACACATTTTCAATCTGATAAACTCAATTGTCTTACAGTTTAGCTTTTGTAACTCAATTAAAGAAATCTCTTAGTATGAAATATGTTGATCCAGATGGCCAATGATCAGTATTTCCAGATTCAATAAATTTTAATGGAAATTATTAAAACTACTGTGCTTAAAAAGTGTTAAATTTCTGGTAGACATTGAGAGGAAATATCACATTGCTGGAATTATAGAAAGCAAACTTCTATTATCTACAAATGATTCAAATTCCAGTAATATGATAATTAATGTTTGACTCACCCTTTCTGTAAATGAATTCCAATCCAGTTCTTAAGATATCAATGTTTCATTTTTTTACGGTGGCAACTCAAATGAAAATAAATTAAACTGTTTGAGGGATATTTACAATAATATATAGACTTTCTATAAATATGTTATAGAAATCAAAATATCACTTTTCATACTCTAATAACAAATTTGGTTATTAAAGTAAGTAAAGTGACAGCAGTCTGGTAACAATTTTTAATATTGACGTGTATGAGAATATGTAGAATCACATGCATATGTAACTTATTTATTATTGCAGTAGAAGTAATCTTTAAGATACTTTTAAGAATTAATACTATTGTAATTTATGCAAAATAGTCACTGTTGCCTTAGTTAATTTTTACTATGTGTGTATTTCAACGTTTATCTACCACTTTGAATAGCATGTACAATCATTCATGTTATCAAACAAAATATGGCTTATTCTTGTATAATTTCTTTTACATTCACCTTAAATTACTATGATTTCATTATAATGTGCTTCTTTTTTATATTGGTATGCTCATGTTATTTATGTACTTGAAGTATACATTGCTTTATCGAAGTGAGTTTCTGGAAGGTAGCTACATGCTGGACTGCATTATATGTCTAAACATACAAATTATGAATTATTTTGTGCAGATATATCATTTAGTATTCACTCACCTTTTTGACATAGAATGCATTGACTAATTTTGTATGTGTTGATAATTTACAAATCTCTTGCCAAGGTTCCAGTAGGAAACTTTTAGTGAATATCAATTGCAAATTGTAGTGGAGGATCTCATTGCATAGTGCAATGAAAATAAGCACACTTTATTGCCTTGCAAAAATTAAAATTTCAAACACAACTATTCCTGTGGTTAATCAGATTATCTTTTTCTTTACATAATATTCATCAAATAAATAAATTATTATAATAAATATACTGCAAATCTTGGATTTGTGCAAGAGATGTGAAAGATTGTTATGTATTCTCAAGGTGTTCTCTCGCACCTCTTGGAGTGTACAATGTAAAGCATTACTTTGTTATTTTATCTTGAATTGGGGTTATGGTAGTGCATTATATGAATCAGCTAGATCAGCAGTCATCAGAGGATTGACCATGGAGCACCAGAGGACTGTGAAAAAAAATTTGATAGTGCACAAAAAATGAGTAATTGTTGCAACACAACTGACAGTTTCATTGACATTCAAATTAAAAAAGAATTAATTAACACAACTTATGATTAATTATAATTTTTATTTATTTTTTAGGTTTTCCCATTTTAGTCTTTTATTTATTTACTTAAATTTTTTTTTTTTTTTTTTTTTTTTTGAGTTCATGACTTTTTAGTTACATTTGCAACATGTTGATCACATTTATCAACTATTATTTCATGCCATGTTTATAATTGTCTAATATAATAAATCATGATCTGTTAAATTATTAACATGTTCAGTATAGTGGTATGACACTAGTTCATTGATTGTTTATCAATATTGGTTTTTTTCTTGCTTTTTGTGTTGTTTATTATATGTTTATATATAAATATTTAGGATATAATGTTGATATTGTGCTGAAGTTCAACATAGTTAGAAATTAATTGGAAACACTAATTAATAAAATAAATTCAAATAAATTATATAAATAAATATTAATGTTAGTGTATTATCATTAATTATGAATTAATACTATAATTTTACAGCCTTTTTATTTTTAATTCATATAATTTATGGTCTGACAAATACAAATTGCGTATAGTCCTTTAAGTTCTAAAATTTGCTTTGCCCATCACTGAGCTAGATCATCTATAATATGGATATTGGACCCTGTACACTCCTCAAATTTTCAGCCAATCTGTTCAGGAAAATTCTGACTATCTCACATTGAGAAACTTTATGTGATTTGTAACCAACCCCTCTTGATCTAAAACATAAATAATAGCTATATTAAAAGGCAATATTATTATATCAACCCTTTGGGATTTATGATTGTCTTTTTATTTCGAAAAATATTATATTATATGCATGGCCTTAATGTACTACTAATTTACTAGCATATGAATTCCCTTTTGTTTTTGTCTGAATTCCTTGATTTACAAATCCAAATTACAAATGTTTTGAAATTTGTATATTCAGACATATTCTTACTGATAATATGATCAACTCTTTCACATTTCCCTTTATTTTGTAATAGCTATTCTGTTGTATTTGTTTTCAATGTATTTCCTATGTTCTTACATTTACAAATGACTCAACATCAACTGATCATATTGTTAGAAATACAACTTAAACTTGCCTTAATGCAGTATATTGTGTTTGCGCATATGAGACTGCTGCTATTGTATGTGCTATAGAAATTATACAATTCAGCCATCATCAAAAATATTACTATACAGATAGTATGTGTGATAATGCAGTTTAATGATAATGTCATCCAGTTATTTTGCCAAGCTGCTAACAAATGGTTAGCTGTCTTGTCTTCAGCTCAACAGTTAGTAGGTTCAGATCCTACCTTAGGCTTGGATGTTTTTTAGTGATTCAGAATATATTTTAAATTATAGGCTCCAGTCTAATTAGCATTCATGTACAAAAAAATGATCCTAGAGAAACAAACTATCCAGATGTTTTGGAAACCAAAATATTTGAAGAGAGTAAAAAAAAATTATATAAAAATTAAATATTTTGATATTTATATAAATTATCAAATGTCAATATTTGATACGTATAAAATTATATAAATTATCAAATATTTGTTGAGTTCAAAGTCACATGTCAGCATTGTTGGCAACGAACTTGCAGAAAATGCTGCTAAAAATGCTTTGACTTTTTAAATAAAGCATTAGCACTTTTTGAGACTATATAGAAATTTTTTATATATGGAACAACTATGCATAAAAATGTTCAAAATAATAAATCTCATATAGTGAGCTATTTTTAAATGATCTTTTGTTTAGTATAGGGTACAAATAAGTAAATACTGAATGATGCACAGGTTCTTTTAACACTTTTTGCATACAATTTTTGAAATATTTGTGCATTTTTTATGTTGCTTTTCATTCTTTCTTAACTATTTTTATATGATCAAAATAATATTTTCTTTCAAATTCTAAAAATATCCTTAACTGATGCAAATAAATTTTTTTTCTTTTGATATGAAAAGTATATTTCGTGCATTCAGATACCACTAAGTGACAACTTTTGAATAATTATGTAAAACTTTATCGAATTAAAATGTAAAATTTTAATCAAAATGATGTTCTTACTTAATACAAATCAAGGATATAGAATCGATATTTCTTTTTTTATTAATAACTTTTTTACTAGGTCTGGAAGTATCTTCTTCAGCAATAATAAAGTGAAGAATCATGTTATTTTTTAAAACTCCTTTATAAATCTTTTGAAATGAAAGCAGTAGTTTAATTAGTCTTTCATTTGTGTGTGTGTGCAAAAAAATAATCGAGCGATTAACTAAATTAAGCTAAATTAATCCTTCATAAATTTATTAGAAAGCGCATGTTTATTCCAGAGAATAACAAGTTTTTTTCACGTATATGACTTGTGCAGAATAAAGTAACTTTTATCATCAAAAAGTAAGCCTAGTTTATTATCTCTTGACCATTAACAGTAGCTTATATTGGTAAATTAGTTTGATATTTCTTCACTTATTAGAACTTTATTATTATTGTTTAATCATAATTTTAATGCTATCTTTAAATGTGTAAAAAATTTAATTCATTTGTAGTTTGTTGGTGGATTATCTTTGTTATGAAGTCTTAGGCAACTATTCATTTTTTATATAAGTATTTAATTTTTACCATTGCATGTTTTTTATAAATTGTTTTATACTTAATTATTTTACTATTTCTTCTTTCTATGCCTTCAGCAACAAAATGGTTTACTTAATGGGATTTTTATAAATATTTATTATTTTTCAGGATTGTGCGCAATGCAATTGCACTACATGTTTCTTATATTGACATTTTTAAATAGTATATTTGTATTATATTAATTTTTAATTTGCTCTCACTTTTGCAAATTAAAAATAATATTTGTATTATATTATTTTTAATTTGCAAAAGTGAGAGTGATATTTATTATGCAGAAGTGATATTTATAATGTTAAATATTAATTTTGTAATGCTTATATAGACTGAATGCATAATTTCAGTTCTAGCATATTAAATATGTATGTACATATGCATTCATTTTTTAAACAAATAATTCTTCAATGATATTTATTTTTCTTCCAATCAGAGATTGTCATAATAATGGTGAAAAGGTTATGAAAAAGAAGCATTGAAAATAATAATTGCATATGGCTAGGTTGATTTGGTTGATGCAAATTATGTTAACAGCAAGGTGATATTAATCTCGACTAACATTTATATGGTACTATTTTTATAAATTTTTGACATTAAAATATGTTTTATGCACAATTTTATTTATATGTAAAATGAAAATCGATTTTTATTCTTTCATTTGTAGAATATTTATTTTTTTTTTAAATATTCCTTAAAATTTATACATTTTTTAAAATAAATTTTAAGAAGGGAAATTTTAGAAAAGTATAATTTTTGTGATAAAATTGTTAATATTTTATTTCATATTCTAAAAAATCACTTGGCTGCTAAATGAAATTTTAATTTAAATAGTAAGTTTAATCTTAATTCAAAATTTACATGTGCTGAGTTTTTTTTTTTTTTTTTTTTTTAATTTTTTTTATTCTAAGTTGTTAGATTTTTAATGTTTGAATCTTTCTTGAATAAATATTTTAATTACCATTTCATTTGTAAACAAGTGGTTTTGTTAATTTTTGTATGCATTCTATAGCTAATCTTACACTATATTTTTGTATGAGCTTATTAATCTATGAAATCATAATTTACTTATTTTTAAATTCTTTAAAATTTTTATTCCCTATCTTTTATCAATATTGTATTTTATTGATATCATGTATGATATATTTAAATTGTATAGTTTTTATTTTAAATTTAAGTGTTTTTGTCTTGTATATTTTACATATTTTAATTTGTAGAGCTTATGCTTTTGGTAAACATGTTTGTATCTGTACAAGTTCTTGTTTAATTATATGTATTGCTTATTATAGTGTTTGTGCTTATAAAACCTGTGTTTTTATTACAGGGTCACATATTCTTTAGTTACGTTTTACTCTAGTCTTGCTTCATTATTTTATTCTTTTTATTGAAAAAATGATCTATAATTTACATGCATTAAATTTTTCTTATTCTAGTTAAAAAAAATTTCTACAATCATTAATGATATCCGTAATTTTAATTAAATATTTTTATAAGCTTACTTATAACTAATTAGATATAAAACAAGATTTTATAATTTCATTTGATTTACTTCATCTTAAAAGCTAGTCTTAGCATATGTATGCAAAACATTTTATTAATATATGTATTGGCATTTGCTGTGAATTTATTTAATATGCTAAATAAAATAGGACTTAGTTTTCAATCTTTTTGAAATTATCCATGCCGTTTTTAATTGCAGAAGAGCTTACTATAAAAATGCAGCTTTTAAAAACATTAATATTTAAGGTAATAGATAAAATAAGAGTCAAACTACAGATAAAATGAAATTTTTCTGTAAAAGTAAAATAAGTATAGTTTGGGCTTTTGTAAAAAATCATTAAAGATCTTACACATACATTCTATTTAAATATTTCTTGTAACTTCAATGTTTAAGATTTTCTCTTTATTTTCTTAATATTTATGTACTTAGTTTATTGGAAGTCAGAACAGTAAAAGTTTACATCTTTTTTTTTATTTAAAATTAATTTTGTAATTTTCCTATTTTTGAATGTTATTGTATACACATTTTTAAAACTTTCACATTCATGACTCTCATGTATTTATTCCAGTAACATTAAAATTACCTATTTTATTTAAAAGTGAAATCATTTAGTTTTTATACATTAATAAATTTTGCAGTTAGGAAATTTTATCTAATGTTAATATTTTTGATTATATTTACATTCTGCATGGCAGAAAATCTAACCAGTGGACAGTGTAACAAGTGAACAAAATTATTTTACTATTATGTATTTAAAAGATTTTTTTAAAACTCAAGAAAATTCTAAAATGCTTATCTAAATTATCATTTAACTATTAATAATGATAACGTTTTATATAAAGCTCTTAGTTCATTGAAAATATAAGTGCTGAAACTCTTACAAATATTTAATTTTAACTTTTTATATTTGTAAGTTGAACTACCAAATAAATTAAGCATTGCCTTTTCATTTGATAGAAGAAAACATTTTTAAATTTTGATTGTTAATAATACGTTTGTTTTGAATTTATTTAATTTGAATTATGTGATAACTGTGTCTTTTTCACAAATTTAATTTCATTCAAACATTATTTGCCTAGGGATACTTAATAATACTTTGTATTTTTTTCTCATAATTTATTTCCATAAATTCTTTATTACCATAATTCAAGTATTCTGCATTATGTATATGCATATTAGAAGGACATGCTCATAAATATGTGTAACGTTTATTTATACCATGTTAATGTTAATTTATACTATGTCATTCATGAATGTCATTTTATGAACATCCTTTTTACACCAAAGAATAAAAGGGTAAATATTGATCAGTTACTGTTTATACAAAATTGATAAATTTTTGTATTTACCTTTTAAAAACTGAATTTTATATTTTTTATTTTATTCATTCTTATAGCATTTGATTAAAAAATGCACATAATTTTATGCAGTGCTGATGTCATAATTATACAATATAATTATTTTAAAAAAAAGTGTAATCTTTTAAGATAGCAGAATGATTTTAAACTGTATCGAATTTTTTTAAAAAAAGGATGTGGTACATAATATTTCATGATTCTGCTATTTTTTTATCAATAAATCTTGTCTTGATAACTGGAAACACACACAATTATTTTAAGAAAATATTTCCATTTCATAATATATTGAATTTCAATTTTTTTTATACTGTAAAATTTTGTCATATGTGTTTTATAAACAATAAAAATGTTCGAAAATACCAAAAACTTTGTGTGAATGGAAAGCACTCGTAATATATACAAGTATTTTCAAATTTTTAATGTTGTATGGAATTATTAATTTAAAATGATATTTATATATTTTATATTTTTTATTTATTGGAACACATTGCACTCTACTTTTTCTCAATTTGAAATTTGATTCATTCATTGTCATGTAAAAAAGTTCATTAATCATATTATTTGTCTTATTTTAATATCATTTATTCTTATTTGCTTTCTGAAATTCTGTACCATGTTGATATTTTTAGCTGAATTATAAGTGTGAAAAGACTGGAATTTCATCCGTTTTTATTTCTGTTAAATATTTTACTTGAAAATAAAAAATTATTTTATGAACACATGAAATTATTTTTTCTGGAAATTTATACTAGATGTTTTGTAAGTTTTAAATCATTTTAGTCATTTTTCTTATTTAAAAACAATTGCGATCATATTTTACCTCAGTAATCATTACACTGTATTATTTACCTGTATCAGTGTTTTCATATTGTAATTTTTTTTTGTTGTATTTGTTTAAAAAAACATATTTGTGCGAATTTTTTGAATAAAATCTGTATAGGTTTTAATGCTGTCATCAAAATTTTGACATATTTTATTAAACAATGATTCTATTCAAATTAAAAATTTAATTTTCTTTGAATCTTTCCAGGTTTTATGATGATGCTACTTTTCGTTCATATCAACAAACTTTAATGCGTTATAAATAAACATTAAAAATGTTATTTAATTGAAAAAGTTATTTAATTAAGACTTTGATAAACTTTTGAACTTTTCCCCTATTATTTGTTATTCTCATTCAGAATTTTTTAATTGTCAGTTTTTGGATTAAAAATTATTTCAGATTATTTAGGGAAACTTACTTTTCCTTAAATAATTTCTTAAATAGCTTATTTTAATTTTTATTACAATCAATGTTTTTTACATTTGTAATCACAAAAGTATGAAGTTCTCATCTAAAGTTTCATTAATGGTAATTTTTGA
Organism: Latrodectus elegans; assembly: GCA_030067965.1. Classification (NCBI taxonomy): domain Eukaryota; kingdom Metazoa; phylum Arthropoda; class Arachnida; order Araneae; family Theridiidae; genus Latrodectus; species Latrodectus elegans. The sequence goes on along the minus strand of CM057811.1, from coordinate 44,131,416 downwards.
TAGCGATACTGAACTAAATATAAGTTAATTGTGTTGTGGCACTTTAAAAAAGAAGGATCATTATTCATAGATTGCAAATGATCATCAATATTTTTACCCGTTAGCTTCCATGCAAATTATTTTTTTCATAATTTTATTTAATGAACTATTTGTATTAGTACCCTAATATTTTTTATATTAACTATTTATATTAGATACTGTATATAAATACATTGTACTGACCAATCAAAATTAAATAAAATAAAAATAGGAAATTATTATATATATTACTTATATTTTTTATTGCAGTGATAAACATATTCTACTTAATAGATGTTACAAATTAAATTATTTGTTTCCTTTGATATATTAAGGCTACAATGAAGCTAAAGCATTCCTATTTATAATGATAAGTTTCTGAGTTATGATTACTAATTAATAAAAATTTGTCATATAATCAAATAAAATCAATTATCTTATAAAAATATTAATTTTTGATTATTTTCTTGGTTAATTTGCATTTTGTACTGTAATTAATTTTCAATTATATATATATATATATATATATACATAATGACATAATATTTACATTATGTCATTATATATTTATATATAATATTTAGATATACATAATATTTTTTTATATATTTTGATTACTATCGCTTTTTTTATAATTCTTCAGTGTTAATAATACAAAATATGTATAAAACGTCCTACATCTTTTTATCTTTTCATAAATTATAAAATAATAATAGATTTAAATTATGAATATCAATTGATAGACAGATTCAGAAAGTTATATCATCTTTATTAATGGACTTCACATATATGATCTTTGTCTTAAAGAATGTAAAGATGGTAGTCGATTTTACAATATATGCTTACAGATACCGGTTATTGCAATTGTAAGCCTAGTACTTTTCAGTATATCTTTTCTATAAAAATATGTATACTAATAAGTAAGCAAATCCCAGCAGAAAAGTTCTACGAAATTATAATTGGTCCAAGAAATAGTCCCAATTCATCTTTCTGTGAAATAGCTCAGATGATAAAATTGTGATGGAACCTGGACCAGAAAAAATTCTCTATAATTAATAATACATGAAGTTTCTACAATCCATGCAGATTTTGGCCTCCTTCGCCTAACACCTCCCCTTTTTAAGATATTGACCTTTGTCTTCCAAATTTTGTTCTTCATTTTTTCAAATCCTCATCCACTTCTCCAGCTATCTCTTTGAGGAACATCCAACCTTTCTTTTACCTTCCACTCTCATTCTATATTACAAAAAATCTTCTCAGATTATCTGCAGCAATTTTTCTGATGAGTAGTGCAAAATATATACTGCTGATAATCTGGATGTCATGTAAAATAAAAAAAGTACAAGTGTGATTAAAAATATAATCAATTGTACTGAAATAAGCATTTTTTATGAAAAAAATTTGCTTGAATTTTGCTTTATTGCAAAGTGCAATAAATTGAAATGAAAGCAAAAGATTGAGATCAAGAATGATAATTCTAAGAAGCTAGAACAATTTGTCAGGGATATTCAGGGATTGAAATAAAAAATTTTCATGGAAACTTTGAGACTAAAAAATTTAATTTTGTGAATTAATTCTATAATTATAAAAATGTATGCTTTATTTAGTAAAATGTGCAAAACATTTAATATTAATTTTATTGAGGAATATTACCATGAATCTAGATTGTAATTATTATTTTAATATAACAATCATTTAAAACTTGCAAATATATATGAACAAAAAACTTAAATTTCTTTTTTATGAACTTGTTCCATGAAGACTATGAGTTCAGTTTTCATTTTAATATAACTTTCTCTCTGTTTCATCTCAACGACTATTTTAATGTACTTTTCAAATCAAATATTTTAATCACTTTTGCTCAAGATAATTTGATCTTTCTCAGTTACTAATATAAATCAATTTAAAATAATTTTTTCTTTGGAAATAACCCACTTTATGACATTTTCTATTAAAATAATTTTTAGATTAGGATGGCCTTATATAATAGCATATTGTATTTCAGGAATCATAAGCGACATAATTTATGCAATTAAGTAAAAGAAAAATTTCATAAAAAAATCTATTAATAAAAAAGTATGATTTTTTTGTTGTCTTGCTTTTGCACAGTGCAATCATTTATGAAGTATAGTAATAATAATAATTTTTTATACAAATTAAAAAATTTTTAAGTACAATTTTTGCATATATATATATATATATATATATATATATATATATATATATATAAAATCCAAATCTTATAATCATTGTAAATAAGGCCAAATGAAAATATAAAATTAAAAGCTGGTTTTCGTATTTATGGTTTAAGGAATCGGAATCTTGAAATTTTTATCAACGTGTACAAAGTTTTTTAATATTCTTACACAAAATGTTGATAAACTATACATTTTATGCTTTATGGTAGTAATTGTAGTTCTCACACAAATGTCACACTCCATCTAGTACGAGCCATTTATAAGAGCAGCATTCTAAAATAGCATCTAATGTGAAAAATTTTCACTCACAATAAGGAATAAAGAATTTAGTTATTTACTCGAACAGATGCTTCCCTTAGGATAGATTTAGTACAACAGACCAATGGTTGCATTGTTATGTTCTTTTGGAACCACCCTATTAATATCAAAATTAATTAGTCTGGAACAAACATCCCTGAGAAAATCCCAATTTAAAACCGACTGGCAGGTACCTTTGACTCACCACTTCTACAGGGGTAGAAAGCCGGGACTTTCTCTGGCTCTTTCCTGTGATAGGAAATTTAGCACTTGCCATGCACATCTCGCTTCTGGCTACCTGAAATAACTCACTTATGTAGCGGGTAACAAGACCTCCCCCCTCTGTCGTAAATGCCATGGACACCAAGCTTCTCCTGAGCATATCCTGAATTGTATGAATATACTATGGGACGAAATCTACACTTCTCCCCGCCTTGTTATCGATTTCCTCACCGTCAACGGATTCCTAGATTTGGTCTGACTCCGTCAGACCCTTGGAAATAAGCAACAACAAATAGTTAACAATAATTAGATTTTTTATGAATGTATTGAAATTACTTTATTTTATTAGAATTTGAAAATATTATTATGGTTATTAAAATTCCTATTTTGTTGAACCATTAATTTTAAATGATGTTCTTCATATGAACCCCTGATTGAGAAACATACAAGTGTACTCTCTTGAGTTGTGTATGTTCTCGGGTGTATTTTCTTCAGTCATGGGTTTGTGTGTGCTGACTTTTCAAAATAAATGTTTATTCGCTAATTTCTATAAATTAGCAAATATTTTGAAGTCACATCAACCAGGACTGATGAAAATATGTATATCCATATATTCAATGAAATAATGCATAGAGAACTTTAAAAAAATGAAGTGATGTTTAAAAATAATTTCTAGGTACATATTGGAATAATGTTGAACAATTTATTTAGCAAACAAAAATTTCTTAAAATAATTTTATTTCAAGCACATTTTCACGCATCGATTTTTTTTAAAGTTAAATTTATTTAATGGTAGATTGTACGTCAATAATTTGAAATACTATTTGTATTATAATTCTCTTTCCTGAATTTACTAAAAATTATTACTTGCAGTATGAGACCTGATGTAATCTTAATATTAGAGAAATTTTAAGAAACTTCTGAATATATATATATATATATATGTGTCTGTGTGTGTGTGTGTATATATATATATATAAATTTCCCAGAGCTTTTTTATTTATTTTTTTTTAAAGAAAAAGAATCCTATTACTTCCTAAAAAACCGAAATGCCAAAAACTGTTATGGTGCACAATCATTATTTTACATAAATTTACTTTCAAGGTAATTTTGTATATACACATGCATGTCCATACATTAAGGATAACTCAGAAGTATACGGAAATCCAAAGGGAAAGGAAAAGTTGCATTGTTGGCTTCATGGGATGAGGGCGTATGGAGATGGGGCAGTAGCCGAGGAACTCGTAATCGCCCAGTGACAACGAATTCAAGGTGATGGAAATGTCACACTGCGTGGGCCCCACCTCGCGTTCAGGCTTGATGATGTGAAAAAATTTTAATAAACGTGGACTGGTGGATACACGTTGGGTTGGTGGATAGGCTTGTCTGGTTTATTCCAGAATCGAGCTAAGAGACAATAGATGACAGACCAGAACATCGGTCAGGCAGAGAAATGACCCGTCTGTTTCACTCGGCTACTGGAGCGGCTCTCTTTTCCAGGTCCGGCGGGGGGGGCTTGTTGCCTCTCCGTGATGGGTTCTGAAACGCAGCGGACATTAACAGCCTTACACTCGCTTCGCGAGTAGGCTGTCCGCCTGCGGCGTCGGAATACAGGTCTCCTCGAGTGACAAGTCGAAGTAAATGACCTATATTTGGCAGTAACCGCTAAATAAACGCTAACACTGTAGCGGACTTGTCTTATCATCTATCGTCAGTCATGGGTATAACCATTTGAAAGCAAACTGCAAACAGACGTTTGGGACAATAAAGCTTATATGTTCTCAGGTATGTCAGATGTGATTCGCTCACGGCGACTCACTGTCGGCAACGATTAGCCTGGAGTACAGAACACGTGGTGTGAACATTGTCTCAGTGGGCTAGTGTTATGTTTTCTGACGAGTCGATCGATTCACGTCGGATGTTCATATGAAAAATGTGTGTGCCAGATACCCAGTGCCACCAAGACAACATCATTGAGCGCCATTGTTACGGTGGTGCAGGAGTGATCGTTTGGGGAGGCATACTTGACTCCTGCTAGAATCAGTAGCCAGAGTAGCCGCTATTGTTAAAGAACACCACTGCCACACGTCTCGGTATTAATTATAGAGACTCTGGATGTGTTCTTGTGGTACAGTAGACTAAGCTGCTTCCACATATTGTTAAATTTGATCTGATGGCAGCTAGAGATATAATCTAGGTCAATCGTTGAGCAACCATGGACCACATGTTTTCTGTCGTCGAAAGATCCGGAGAGCATGCTCTCCAGGGAATCAGTTCAATCTGGCGATTGATGAAAAACTCTTGGACAATACGTGCCATGTGTGGTTGCTCATTATCCTGTAGAAATATGGCTGTTAGCAAGTTCTGAATGTAAGGATGAACAACTGTTCCAACACTTCGAAGATTTAGTGCTGGCTGTTTACAGTACCGACAATGCATACTAGAGGAGAGTGAGAATGATATCCAATACCTCCCCATACCATAATACCCAGTGCAAGACCAGTGTGGTGGTGCATAACGCAGCTGTTCAGCATTCTCTCTCCACGGTGTTTCCAAATTAGAATGCGAACATCGTGGTGTTTCAGATAAAAGCGTGACTCGTCAGTAAGGATAATTTTATACCATTTTGTCGCACACATCCTTCTTTCATCGCACCATTGACGTCGGAGACGTTTGTGCTTCTACGTTAAGGGTAGACGAAGCAATGGACGTCTTGCGTGCCAGAGCATTTTGCTGTTAAATGGCGTCAAATGACACTGGATGATGCTTTACAGACTGAATGTGCTGTGTTATGGTTCTTGATGTTGCTGAGTGATCCGTCACTGCCATACGCATAATTTGCTTGTCATCACGTAAAGTGTTGCACTAAGGTGGATAATGCGATCGAACACGTCGGTTCGTCGTACTCTCCTGCAGCATACGATCACATATCCGTATTATAGTTGTTTGGTTTTGTCAAAGATGACTACTTATTTCCCTGAAAGATAATGTACAATCTCGGTAGGATACAATCCTTCCTTGTCGAACTCGGATACTTGATCAAAAAATAATCGTTGTTTTCTACAAGGCATAGTTGATTTTTTTTCATCTTTTATTTTGAAAAAATCTCAACAAAAACACAATTGCCGAACTTGAAATCGTCGAAGTTTCCAAGTCTTAAATAGCATGTTGAAGTGGCGCCACAAGCACGCATGATGTGCTTCTACCCTGAAATTCTAATCATTTGCATATCTTACTAATGTTGTAAATTTCATGTTATTTGCATGTTTCCTACAGAGTGTTTCATTTACGGTGACCAGCAGTGTTTAATGCAAATAAATATAGAAGAAAATTTTAGTTTTAATACCAAAATTTTTATTTGAAAATGCATTTTTCTGTGAATATTTAAAAAAGAGAGTGTCAATTCAAAAATTTATTTGCTCGATAGGATTTTCAAATTTATCTGCATCTATATGGTTGAAGTAACAATGGGCTTACTATTCCCATTTTATTAATGATTATCAGATAAAAAATGATATGCTTCCTGTAAGAAATGCCAAGTTTACTAACATGTGTCTGACTAATAATGCAAGTTTTAACTGTTACTTTCCGAAACTGGTTTATTCTTCCATAATACTGTTGAATTTTTCAAACACTACATTAGCCTGGTTCCCATGACTCAGCAGAATTAAAATCTGTGTTTATTACAGTTATACAAAACGTTTTTTAGAATCTCAAGGTCTTCTTTCAACATAGTTATCTGCGCAGCCTTTACATATAGTAATATCAAGTAAAAATAACAGAATAAATTGCAAAAGAACAATTTTGTGTTAGACATTGTTTGCAGCAGTTTGGATAGACCAACTCACTGATTATAGTTTCTGTTATCTTTGGTATTATGTCACAAAATATATATATATATATATAAAACCCACCTCCAAGAGTATGATCCATGACAAATCTGATTCCTGTACCTTTTCATATTAGCCCATGTTTTGTACATCCCATCATGTTGGCCGCAATCATGTTTTGGTTTGGTATCATAATGTAGGACACTCATCAGTGTGTATTCAATATAATCTTAATGAACTATTGACCATAGATGCAATAAAGATATTCCATGCTTAAAATGAATGTCAATGTAAATCAGTTGGAAATGAACCATTTTACTTAAGTAAGGATGAATTGGATCATTGATAAAATTTCAATTAGTTGCATTTGAAAAAGATTTAGCAATGAGAGTCGCAATTGAAAAACTTGTTTGGTCAATATACTTATTAACATTCTCAAATGTATCTGCGTGAATAGGATTTAAATAAAAGTGGATTAGTTTCCATCACTTTACAATTGATCTTGAGAACCCTTTTGTTTGCAAAATCTGAACCCTTCAAGAAACAGTTACAGACTTCTACTGATTGGCATGCATTCCATATGACATGTCCATCAGTTGTTGAATTTTTTATTTTGAATTAATCTTGTGAAGGATTTAGACAAACTATTGTTGTATCTACATTAATAGATTTAAAATATTGATATTAGTACTATGAATCTGTGCTTTCTAATAGTTAGCTAAATATCTGCAAATTGTGTTCACTTGCCGTAATAGTAATTCTAGAGTTTTCACATTTGTTCGTGGAGTCTATCCTGAAAAACGCATCTGAAGTCAATAAATTAAAGAAAAACTCACTTTCATCATTTTAATATTTTATAAAAATTTTAACCTGCTTTCATTTAACCAACTACTAGCTATTTAACATAAAATTTTCAATAAAGGATATTTTTTATTCATATCTAAAATTATTCCGATAAATCTCTGCATATTTTACTCACAATATCTTAATATTTTGTAAACCAGTTTGTTAATGAACATGTAGTTAAAATGATACATGTTCATTAGCAACAAATGAAACCAATTCCAAAATTTTGTACAGCAGATTCTGAGATACAATTTTTTTTTTAACAAATATTGTTTGATTTTAATGAAATATAATTGTTTTAGCTATGCAATCTAAAACAAAGTTTTTTTGTTGAGATTTTATTGAAAGATATATGTTTAAAATCTTTATAACTTAATGAATATATTGCCATATTGATATTAAAGAATTCTGACTTGATGGAGTCTATTTGTTATATAATATAAACTAATAAACATACATTGCGTATAATGTTTTAACTATATGTTCATAGAAGAAATGGGAGTTAAATAGTATATGAAAAATATCATAAATAATGACATTAAATGATTTGTAAAGTTTTTTTTTATTTTGTAAAAGTGTCAACAACCAACAACACTGAATATATTTTGAACACAAGTAGGCAGGCAAGCAAATTAAAATAAAGGATACTATATATACAAATATAGATATGTATGCACATGTGATGTATACATACATGTATTTATATACCTATAAATAATATGCATTCAGACGCAATGATATCTACATTTTTGTACTTTTACACAATAAATATATTTTCAGATACACAACCAAGCAATAAATTAATACGCAGATTCTACGAAAAGTAAGCGGTATAAATACACAAAAATGGCAATAAAATACCATTAAAGATTTTGTCAATTGTAAGAACTCAAAGAGCCAATTTATGTTTGAAAGGGAATAATTTCTCATAGCAGGATATATATTTATATTTCACCATACAGCACCTTTACCAATAAAGAGATGAAATAAAATTATGTGCATTCCTTCAGATCTTTACATTCTCATTTTATAAAACTTTTTTTTTTTTTAAGTAAATATGTATTGCTGCGCTATAAACTTACAGAAATTAACATTCCTCGTAACATACATTTATATAAGTAAAATTCTACTAAAATTTACTTTTTTTTTCTCCTAAATAAGTTCACAATCTGTTCTCTAATTAACCCATATTATTTAGTTTTTGTATCGAAATTCTTTTTAACTGTAACCGTAGCTGCCTTTTTTTTTTAGTTTTTAAAAACTATTTTCTACCCATTATCACGATTACATTACAAAAAAGAAAACAAAAGAACCCAATGGAAATATATTTTTCAATATCGATTTCTTCAAATGACTAAGACTAGTTTTTAATTAGTTTATTTACATCAGGCAGAAATATGTACATATTATTTTCCCCCATCCGAACAGATGGTTTGTCTAGGATACTGCGAATGACCACCCGTCTTCATGAGGATGATCGCTAACCTCTCTCGCAGTGGAGAGGGCTATATTGGAAGTTGTTTTGTGAGCACTTGTTGAGGATTGCTAATAAGAGGAGAAGGCATTCGAAACTATGCATGTAATTCAAATCGTACCGATAATTCATTTTGACATGATCGTACTTCAGCGGCCATTTTTATCTCTGTTAAAATTTGAAATTCTAAAGCAAAATACTTTGTTTTTGACAACACGTTGGAGCCATTTCATTATTGGTCCATTCGCGTGCACTTTTAACTTCGAACATACAAATCAAAATACTTTTTCTCTTTAATGATCTAAATTACTGTGCTAAATCTCGCATTAATAACAGTGTTTTTCAAACTTATCCGTATCACCAGTGGAATTTATACTTAAAACATTTACTTTATGCCATTTACCTTTCTTAATACATAAAAAAATTTTTTTTATGTGCAAAAGTGGATTGTTCTATCGTGTAACCCTCTTAGTATTATAAGAAAATTTTTTTATCTTTACTTTTTTACAGTCTAGTTCCCAAAATTAAAATTACCTGTGCAATATATTTTTATTTTCATGAATCCTTCAACATTATCTGATTAAAAACTCCTATTAAATAGACAAGGCACAGCAGCTTTCCGTAGTACTTTTCTCGAAAAACACTGATACGAACATTTTTCTTATGAATCTCAGTATCAGCAGAAAGATCAATTTTTTAATGATGTAGCCTACTGTACACTGTGAAAAGGACTACGACCAAGCGCTATCTACAGTAAACAAATATTCATGCAAAAGAGAGGAATATTCTGAAGTCTATTTTAATTATTCTTCCTTATCTATGAACCAACTGTTCACGTTATATATCCTACTAATAATAATGTAATTAAATATAATAGAATTATTACATCCTAACTTAGTCTTTTGTTTTCTATGATATGGAGACAAAATATCAATAAAGTTTCCACGGAATGTAGAGAATTTGTGCAGTGCTCAAGTAGTTCTTTCATTCATCGGCATCAGGTACAACAATACAAGTCACTGGACTAAATGTCAAACTGTTTACAAGTGGATCAGAGAACAAATAAGAGCGATATGGTTGAATAAATGCAATGATAAACAAAACTTTCCATATATTTCCAACATCGGTCTTTAAAAATATTCCAGCAAAATTTCCATTCACACTTTTTAAAATCTTGGGAATGTGGTTCTTATATATGTATATGTATATATATATATAATAATAATACAGTGTTTTCTATATGGTTTCAATTTCTCAATCTATTTATGAAAACACTCGTCAAAAGAAGTCCATATTTAAAGACTTTGGGGATATAATTAGAGCACCAAGTATTTTGTAAGACTAAAACGCTCGCCTTTGAAAAATAGTATGACCTAAATCTCCTGTTACAAGGCAACTCTGGCACTAACAGTTCCTGTGCTAGCAGTCTGATTGTTTACTTGACATAGTCTGTTCCTTTTTAGGGATCGTCGGTGGGATGACGTACAGGGCAGACCCATATTCATCATACACGAAGTATTGCTTAGTTTCCTGTTCTTTGCTGCCTTTGTAACTGGTGGGGAGTGTCGAAGCTTTGTCGAACGAATTCTCCCGAGGCTTCCATATTGGGGAACTAGCCTGAACCGTTTGGGGGTGGTAGCTTGAAGGCGGATTGCTCGACTGGATGAGCTTTGCCGAAGAGCTGCCCATACTGGAGTTGGACAGTGACGACGTCGCGCTAAGACTGAGCGCTCTGGGTGCTCCCAGATTGCCTGGTTTTAGCTTGCCACTACCCCCGCTGCTGCTGCCGTCATGAGACTTATCGGATTTGTCAGACTTGTCCGATTTATCGGACCGGTCAGACCTTTCCGATTTCTCGGAATCCAAAGTTAGCGGAGAGTGTCCTCGTGAATCGCCTCGCAAATCCCTGACGGAATTGCTCATGTCGTCCATGCCGTCAGCCACTGTTCGGCTCCGAGTTCTGAAGTTCGGATCAACGTTATCGTAAGTCTCGGTGTTGTAGTCCCGGTCAAAGTGTCCTGCAGAGTGCCTCTGAGAGTGTCGCGCCGACCTCTTCTTCGCGCTGAGAGTTCTCGTCATCCCCTGGCTGCTGTCCTGTTTCTTGGAGTGGGGAGACTTCTCCCTCGCGCCACTTCCTTTAGTGGCAGGAACGGTCATATTTCGAACACTCTCTCGGATGATTTGTCGAATTGTTCGGAGGAAAGAGTTCCTAAGCTCGGTCGTACTGCAAATAAATAAGAATGACATTTAAATAATGTTTTTAATTATGACAAAATTCATAAATGTATTTATGTTTTGAATCTTAATTAATACAAACACCATCGTATTATAAATTTTATAAACTTGCACTAATTCGAAATAGTAGGGAGAAGTATGTAGCATCATCTTTACCTAAGGCATCTGTTTTCTTTTTGTATCTTTTAATAACAAATCTGTATTTCATTATATGTTTTCAAACATAATATTGTGACATTATAGTTCACCAAAATATAAAAAGATACTTAAAAAATTTTCAAGTACTTCTAGCTTTACGAAAAATGTATTTTTTAAATCTATATATATATATATATATAAACGGATTTGAAGATTTAAAGTAAGACAAAATAATTGCTAATCTCTTTATAAAAGAATCATTTTATAATTGTGTTAAATCACAAAAAATTTTCACTAATATTTTTAACAAGTATGAAGCACTATGTTTGTCATCATTAAAATAGAATACAATTACATACCTGTTCGAAAGTTGATATACTTTTTCAGATCGTCTTTGAAGTTGGGACTTCAGATGAATAAGTTCCCAAAGAAAATGAGAATCACCATCTTTTAGGTTACTTGAGCGGACTTGCACTTCGTTAACAGGTATCAGTACCTGGTATCTAATTATTTCGACTTCAGAAGTACTGTTTTTGTTAGAACTTCCCTGTGTAATAAAAATATACATTGTTTTAAAAATGAAATTGAACACAAAGTCTATTTTTAAATAATGAATTTTAAGTATGCATTGCATTGAGTAGTCCGGATTTTCAGTTTTACTATAGAATTTCTATATTTTTTATTTTTAATATATGAATATCGCTAAATTTCTTTGATAACTTAGGCTAAAAATGCGCAATTAGATACTTTCACTTAGGGGAGAAGACAGTTGAGGGTGGAAAACGTGGCTGTTGCTTATATATTTTCTATACTTTGGACCAAATTTTTGAGACACATTAAAACTAAATGCATAAATCATTTTTTTTTAACTGAGATCTATTTATGTACAATTCTAATTTCTTTTTTTTCCATTTATGTATTGAAACGGTTAATAATAATTCATCAAGGATTACTGATTACATTTTACAAGGTTAATCGTAACTCATGTTTATATTCAGTTTCTCTTTAGATAGTAAGCAGACGATTTCGTCAGCGAGTGTTCGATGACGTCATATATATTGTTAAGAAATTATCTTCTGTTCCTTTTAAATTTGAATGACAAGATAAATGATAATAAAGGACTTCATTTAAAAGGAAAATAACTAATTATAATTTTTTTATATTGGAAACTTTCGATAATCTAATTTTTAAAATCAATTATAAATGTGTAATAAAGTACTATATTTTTTTAAATTAAATCTGATGAGAGTTTTAAAAAAATCATTTAACATAATTTCAATATAATTTTTAATATTTTTTAAGAATGCAATCATATTGTTTGATAATATAGAAGAATTAAATATATTCCTTTAACGCAATACTTATAACATGAGTTTAATTTTTGATTAAATTTAATCTTGAATTTTATTTGCACGCAGAAGAAGATGGCTGTAAGATTTTTCTTTGTAAATTTTTTTTCAATTTATGCTTGTAAATGAACCTTTTGCTTGAAGTATATTTTGTAAATATGAATATGTATTTAATAGACTATAAATCAGAAATAGATAAACAATATAGAAGATGAAAATTTAAATGATAACTGTACTAAATGTTAAAATTTTAGTAGAAACTTAAATAAATTTATTTAATAGTTTTTATTTAATGTTTATTTCGGTAACAAAATTTTAACTTTAATTTTTTAAGAATAAAATACTGTTATTTATCTGATAACATTTTGGTTCTTATAGTTAATAATAAACTATATAAATAATCTTATTACTGACAAAGTTTTTGAAAAAATTTCTTTAAAGGATTCCATCAATGTACAATATAATGCGAATAGTTTAACATTCTGAGAATGTCAATTTTATTTTCATTCGTTTATTCATAATGCGATATCAGAATTAAATTTTGCATTATTATTACTAAACTCACAAAATTAATCTTTACATAAAATTTTTATATACTTATATTTTTGCCATTTATAAATGTTAAAAAGTGATCTGCATCATTAAAACTTTTAAAACGACTTATTTTGTTGCAGTTTTTATACGTACTTTCAGTAAACTATGTAAAAATGACAGTTCAATAATTTCTTCAGTTTAAATACATAGTGGTCATTCATTCACACTTTGCCTTGGATAAGTGATTCTTAACAGTGGTATGTGACCGTATTTTTGGAAAAAGAATTCAGTAAAAATATAAATATACTTTCATTGTAAAAAATATGTGAGCCTCTTGAAATTACTATCTTATAATTATGAAATTGCTTACAAATGTTGCTCATCAAATTATTGTCATCATCAATGCAACTCTTACTCAATCACTTAATTTCAACCAAAGTAGAATGCAAAACATTCAATGGGATTTGAAAGGAACAGATCATGTGAAAACTTAAACAGCATTAGCAAATCAAATAGACGACAATTACTCGAAAGATGTACTACAATTATTTCGATGGCATTATGAGAATAAGCGACATAAGTGGTTTTGCATTATTAATTTCAAAGAAGACAATTAATTAGGATATTGGAGGAAGTGATGTTGCAGTTCAGTGGTAAAACCAACAGCTAAGAGAAGTATCAGCAATCACTATTTTGTTTCTGCTTATCTCTAGGATAAAATATGCAAAGTAACACGCAATCAAAAGAGTAAGAATCTCATATTAACAATGATTATAAGTCTTTTCAACTCTTAGAAATTTTCAATCAAATTTAGGAATACACCATTTGGTGACAGTTATTATGAATGGGTTCCGTTTCAAGCAACATTACGTATTATTTTTTACTTCTTACAGTAAGTGATGTGATCTGCAGTATACTTTTCTCATACAAGTTGGTTGCGTTAGATCAAGTTGACGTTGAGAGAAATGCCATCTTTAGCGTCTCGATTTCTCCTTTTAAATTGATACAAATAATTGGTGTATATATTTGTGGGAACAAAGATGTTAGCAGTCGAATCCAGCATTCGTTACTGAGAGAGATGCGTTCATCAAACCAAGTGCGTCATTTTAAAAACAATCTTTAATGCTAATTAACATCTTTAGTCATTTTAAGAGATTTTGAACATTTGAAAATAGGAAGATAGCATTTTATAACGTGGGACACAAATGCGATTGTAATGAATGATTCATGATTAATTTTAACACTTTTTTGAGAGTTTCGGTATTATTTAACAAACCATCAACTTTAATAATTTTTTTTTTTTTTTTTTTTGTGGTTTAAAATTTCATGATGTGCTTAAACAAAATATAAAGGATTTTTTGTGACTAAGCAAGGTCCTCGAAATTAACAAAAATTTTAATAATTCCACTAAGCAAATAAATTCTCCGTATCATAAGGGCAATAAAATTAATTTAAAATGTGATTTTGAGGGCACAGCTCTGCACCAAAAACATCTGATATTCTATTTATCATTTCATCTCAGAAACCCTTTGTAACAAATATACGATGCGTTAATCATGAAAAAAACCTAAATTAACTAAACTGATATAGAAAAAATATCGATAGAATTTTGTCACAGAAAAAGTACACTTTTTTTTTACAAGAATTGGTTTAAAAAATTCTTACATGCATAAATTTGATAAATGTTTCACATTTACTTAATTTATGAATATTAAAATTTAAAAAATTTATTCCAAATGATTTAATCTCTCATAGACATATAGTCAATTCATTTTCTATGTAAAATATTGAATCAATGAAATTGAATATTACTTTCTGACGTAACTTTTTTAGATTAAATTGGGCCACCTAGAATTTTTCCATTGTAATTATATTTTTAGACTCTGAGTTCATACTTTATCGGCTTGGATTGCGTGTAACTAAAAATCATTTTTTTTACTAAATGAAATTCGTTTTTATTTACTGAATAACCAGAAAGAAAAATTTGAGAGAAAATAAGAATGCTCTGTTGTAAAAGCTTATAACACAACATATTTCTTACCATGAGTTTCTTTTTCTGACGAATTTTTTCTTTACATAGAAATACTACAGCCGTCTTAAAAACAAAACACATAGCATACAGTTCTAGGCCCTTCTTTATTTTACCCAAAAATTCTATAATATTGAGCCACTCTACGCCAGCGTAGAAAAGTAGTTCACCTGAGCTGAGATCTACATGCTGTAAAAGGAAAAAAATAACGATATTAATAAAATACACTTATTTGAAATAATTATGCATATACTTTAATAATGTTTGAAATGCTTTCACAGAGATTATAATTTCATTCACATGAGCGCAATAAGTAATAAGAATGAACACTCTCTTTTATATTCTTTTCAAATATATAAAATATTCCAAA
The DNA here is from genome assembly GCA_030067965.1 of Latrodectus elegans. Taxonomy (NCBI): domain Eukaryota; kingdom Metazoa; phylum Arthropoda; class Arachnida; order Araneae; family Theridiidae; genus Latrodectus; species Latrodectus elegans. Next base: position 44,115,876 of record CM057811.1, on the reverse strand, counting down.
TGGAAGCATATATTCAATAACTTTTATTTTAATTAATTTTGGCACAGGTGTCTTATAATCCATGATTCCAAATTCTAAATTTTTTTGGCGATGAAGAAATGTTGCCGAGATGACGTTTTGTGCCGTCAGCGATGTCGTAAGTAGTACTAGGGTTACCAAAATAGAATTTTCTGCATAATTCTTATAGGTCTCCATATGTATGATGTCATAAAAACGAAATTGCCAGAAAATTGGTAAAAAAAATCGCCAATCTCAGAATTTTGAATCATGGATTATACGGCACCTGGGCCTCAATTTTGCCGAAATCTTGAATCGATAAATGTAATTATGTTTCAAGTTATTTATTAATTATTTAATGCATTCTATACTTGTTTCCCAACAATTGCGAAGATAGATATACTATCACTTATGTAATAAAATTTAAGGAATATTAAGACTATATATGTTTAATAAATCAAAGTAATTAGTAACATTTTTATTTGATCTTTAAAGTTTTAATTACTTTTCAATTAAGCGTACTTTAAATTCTTATGGTATTGATAAAATGTTTCATTTCCTTTTAAGCTATATTAGATGCTTTCGAATAAAATGGATTAAATTATTAAATTCTTATTTTCATCTCATTCTTCGAAAGACATAATTTTTTTGTTCGATTTCATTTATTTTTCTCAATTATTTCAATACTTATTTTCGTTAAATGTTTTTGGACACATATCAAATATTGCGTATAAAAAGTACGCATTGAAAAGTCAGTTCTGTACCTGTTTAGATGATTTCAAATGTTGTCGATGTAAGTGATCAAATATTGCACCGTATTCCTCGTGGATTCTTTGCATCTCATTAATGTGTTCTGCTACTCGTTCCATACCCTTCAGAGCCTCTGCAATTGAAAAGGTATTCAGATTTCTATATTCAATTATATGCAACATGTCATAGTTCATTCTGTAATAATTCGATGAGTAAATTTTTTCTTATATACAATGATTTCAAGATGATTAAGTGTTGTCGTTTCGCATCCCCCCGTAACCAGTAATGCCAATCTGGTTCATGAGTTCATTCACCCTGAAAAAATCCAATACTGAACCAGGTCTTGCCTAGTAAGTCTCAGACAAGATAAAATGTGATCAGGAGAGGCTTATGCAGAAGAGCCCCTAGCGCAGATTTTGAAGTGCTTATTGCCTTCGACCGAAGTCACTGATGACAGGGGCCCCTAACGAAACGGGTAAGAACAGTTTCATCTCGACTATTGCTGGCCCCACCAAGGAGCCACCAGGGTACCTACTCTGATACCACAAGTGTACTGGCGGGACCATCTAAATGACCTTATTCATTGCCTTGTGTTTAGAAAATAGCTCCATATAATTAAGCGACAGACTTTGAGACCTCGTCAACGTCTGACCATTCAACGTCAACACCATTCTCGTCAACGTCAGCACCATCTCTAGCTAAACTGTTCCCAATTTCACTTCCTGCAATGGTGACAAGGGACAGAATCCACTGGAAGTGGATCCAATGAGAAAGAGGAAGTTGTTTTAGTTTCCTCAGGATGTCTGCACCTGAAATATCTCTAACGTTATGCCAATCAGCCAAGTCATGGATAGCACTTCTACTATCCAAAAAGATCCAGATATCCTTTAGCTGAGGTACCAACATGATAGAGTTCAAACCCTCTAGAATGAGCGATAAGCTCTCTGGGAAATATCGAGCAGAAGTCTAGATTAAATGACACAATATTGTTTGCTAAGAATTTAAAAGTAATAAAAATTAAAAAAAAATTTGTTTTAAAGTTACAAAAATGATGAATAATGAAAATTCTATGCATAAATGAAGGAACATATTCACACTTTTTAATGAAGTGCTGTTGTACTAAGAAATATATAAGTACTTTTTGAAATATAAACCGTAAACGCAATGTATGGTATTTATTTACATTAATGGTTTAGATAAAATACCAGTTATTTTGAATGATTTATTATACTTCATAGATTTATAAAAATATTTAAAATTGATACTTAGATAATTTTTTTAATTGGTGGAGGAAGTCAGCGTATTTTTTGTTATTATTTTTCTTTCGAAAAGTATAATATCTAAAGTCAATAGGAGAGCAGAAATTCAGGTTTACAGGTGTTTTCCTTCTACGAAAGGGTACAGTGGACTCTTTGAAAAGTAATCTGATTGTAGTGATCGATATTTAGAAAGTAACATAGTGAGTGTTAGACAGTAAAAATAATAAAATGTAAAATGATAGTAAGTGAAATATATCTCAAAGGGCAAAATAGTACAGAATTTCAATATATACGTAATAAATGTTGAAAAGCTGATTTTTTTCATTCGTCATAATCATGCTTGATAGGCTATTTTAAATGATTCTAGATTGACAAGTGTTATCAGAATTGAAGTAAGAGAAATTTTATTTTAAAGAAGTACTCATAAATTATTAAAAATAATAATCATATTAAAATCATTATTTGTTTGATAAACTATTAAATGCATCTACGCATATCACAAAGTATTACACAAGATTTAGAGAAGTAGAAATTAAATAGAAACATTATGACTAAAAACAAAACTCTAATTTTTCTGACTTTATAAAATTTCTGAATTTAATGAAGTCAGAAAAATTAGAGTTATGGTAAAGGAGAAAACTATATTCTTGCGAAGTGCGTCCTTTTTATTGCAATACTTTTGCTTATCAAGAACTAAATTTTGATTTCTAAACAAAGAAAATTAAAAATGAAGGAGTTTTATAAAAAAAACTGCAACTTCAAATATTATTAGCTAGATGATGAAAAAGATAAAAACTTCAGCTTGCCATATTTTGCTAAAATTTATAAAATTTGAAATAAGAATAAAAATAGCTGTATTACAATCGGGGGGGGGGCATGAATGGAAAGAATAATTTAATCCACTAAATATTTGGGAATTTTATAATTGGTCAGTATTTTTATTGCAATTAAAATAAGGAACGAGAATTTTAACTTAAATTTTGCATCTTGGTGAGTGGTACCTCCGAAAGAAAATCCATTTTTTCATTGCTGTATCTTTGATAAAAACGTCATTGCCATCTCTTTACTTTACATGGGTAAAATTAATTATATCATTATTGTATCTCAGAAAAGAGTTGTTGGAATCTAACATATCTTTAAAAGTTCCGATGCTTTTACAGAGCATACAAATAAATAAAAATTATAATTTTATAATAATTAATAATATAACTTTATATAATATAAATTAATTACAATAAAATAATATATAAATTATATAACTTTTCTAGTCCCTCTTTTTCCTCGCAAATTGCAAGTTTTTTAAAAATTCTTCTTAAGGTTTTTAACATTCCACATTTTATAACCAACAAAATTATTTATATTTTAATGTAATTTTTTTGCTTAAAAGAAAAAGTATTAGCACATCACATAATCAATGAGTTTTCCGATTTATGAAGCAAAATATTAGTTGTTTTTAGATTTAAAGATTAAAGAAATAATCATGTATTGTACATGCTATCGAATTATATTGTTAAAGTAATCTGTTAGAAAAAATCTTTTACAAAAAAAATCTTTATTACTGAAGTCTTTCCTTTTGAATATAGATATATTAAAAATTAATTTATAACCGTTACTTTGACATGAATCAATTATAATTAAAAGGAAATAAAGAGAAACTAATTATAAATGAATACAACACATTTCTGAGAAGCATTACCCTCCTTCTTAATTATTTTATATTAAAAATGAACAATCTTTCTTTTAATTTAATATTTCCTTAAAAGTTGCTTCTAAATATAGTTGAATTTAAATATATTTTCAATATTTTACTTTTCAGTTTGCATTGAACATGTTTTTATATCACTAAATTATCTACTATTTGTATAATAATAGCTATTTATGTATTATACTAGTATTTAAGGCATTATTTCTAAAAATTTCATTGAAAATGTCAATTAAAATATATTGTCTTGCTAAGAAATTGTTTGCACCAATCAGTTTCTTTTGTTCTTTCATCAGTTATAAAAGTTTGTAATAGCGTACCGATTCTGCTGCCAATTCTCAATTCAGTGTAGTTGCAAAAGACACTATATTATAGAATTTGCGGTGTGAATTACTTTAAATATCAAAACTATTACATGTTATATACTTAGTTTGTGAAAGAAATACATTTCTACCATGAGAATATGGGAAAGTAAGGAGTTCTACAATCAAGATTCAGTTTCTGAAATATCATTTATCTTTTAAATTAGTATGATGAGCAGCGGCAATACCTGCAAGGTGTAGGTGCTCCTCCGACGTGGGATCAGTGAGGTGCTTGAGCTGTTGCAGAAGCAGGGGGTACTTCAGAATTCGCTGGATTGGCTTGATGAGGTAGGACTCCAATGAGAAGGAATGCTGGCCTCGAGGATTACGAGACTGTAAGAACTCCACGAGAGCCGCGTTCCCCTCGCCTGTAAGAGAATGTGGATTATAACAGATATCAAAGCGTAGAATCCACAAGGCTTAATCCTTAATTCTTTAATCAGTTTTACATTTGTGTGAATAAATAGAAGAATTCGATTTTCAATGAGATATTATGCATGTACAAAATATTAATCTAGATTCTATACAGACAATACCAAATATGTATACATACATATACACAAAAAATATTACACACTGAGTAAATTCATTTATGAAATAGGGCTTACGAAATATTTCAGAAAGCTTTAAAATAGAGCTAAAAGAAGAATTTTTGAATTTTAAATTATATACTAGTTGTTTGAACTTATTATATTACTTATTTATTATAAAATTGCTTTTATTGAGTTAAAATATTTATATGTAAAAAGAAATCTTCCATGTTTCCAAGAGGATATAAAAACCTATTAGATATTAACTTACACGCATTACTATTTAAAATGGCCTCCCGGAGACATATTATTGACTGTCTGAATTTAATAATGTGAACGAGGTTTTGGAGAATCCTATTTTATTTTTAGACTTTTTAATGATTTTTGGTTTTATGGAGATGGTTTAACTTAGCTACACCATCTAGGATTAGAAACAGCAACTATTTAAAATATGCACTATTTATGAAAAAACAGAAAAATTTGATATAAGGGGGGGGGTTTCGTAGTACAAATTAAAATTATATGAAAAATATTAAATTACATGAAGTTATATATGATCAATTAATTTTCAAAGGTATATATTTCAGACATCTGTACGTTAAGTAATTTATGAAGCAAAATGAAGTGTTTTGTTAGATTTTAATGTCACGTGACTAGAAAAGTTCCTTTTTAGGATATGCTAAACTATAAAAGACTACAGTGTACTTTCATCAATTAGTATAAATTAGTTTTTAGTATTTTTAAGTAAATTTTAATGGTTTGTGTGCTTCTTAGAAAGCATATAGATTTTGATTTAACTTTCGAATATGAAAAGTGGTTCAATAATGGTCGTAAATAAGAAAATTATTGAAACAGTTATCATGCAAAGGAGACTATAAAAAATTAAATCATGGTACATAGATAAACGGGTTAAAATTCATTGATCATGAAGAGATAAAATGATTATAAGTCTTAGAATACTGAATTGATGTAAAAATAGATGGTTCAAAATTTACCATTATCAAATCCACCAACAAACTTAAATAATTATACTGGCTCACCCCAAGAACCAGCATAAGTTTAAAGACACATTTATTAAATTGTATGCATGGTTCTTTACGTTAGAAGCAGCAACACCAGTGAACAAGAAATTGATCTGTTTTTTTAATGATTGCTTTTTTTTTGATATTTGTCTTCGAAAAGGAAGTAAAATATCCTTATAAAACTTTCAAATTAATCGGAAACATTAAAAAAAAACATTCAAATGAGTTTCGACAAAACTATATTGACCCGCATTAGACGCATCACATTATTATTCACTTATTCCAAAAATCTCATGATATAGTGTCTCGTGATTTCTTCTATTGAAGATCATTATGAATCTTTTCAAAATGTTTTCTTTGCCAACAAATTACTAAAAGAATGGATATCCGCTGCAGCAATTACAACTTACAAAACGTGTGAAACGAATTCAACAACCATCTAAATAATATTACTACCATAGTATATTATTTTACGTAGTAAAATTACTACGTAGTAACATTACTATGTAGTAATAATATATTACTACATAGGATATTACTACCTAATAAATGTAATGTGTATGCTATTAGGCGTCCTAAGACATTAGTAGATGAGCATTTGTGGTTATTTTCATGTGTTTTTAAATACAACACATTTCTGAGAACATATCATTTCAGAAATTACCTATAATTATTTATAGTAATTTTTAAAGTGATATATTTTTTGGTAGTATTTAAGAAGTCGACAACTTATTCTCTTTCTATGCGATTTTTATCCATCTAAACTCTCTTGATTTAATTTGGTAATGATTTTATCCACGGATCTCCCCATTTTCTATATTTTATAGAAGGATTTCAAATATTACGAATTTGTTTAGCTTGATATTCTTTTATTGTTGTGATTCAGAAGTGGGGCTGACAATTTTAGTGCTTAAATGTGACTAATTTTAGTAGGGAAGGGTTTCAGCCTCCGTTAGTCCATAAGACTGGAGTGCCCAAAGGGGGGAGGAGGACACTAACTAAGCTACGTAGTTCCAGGCTTTAGCTGAGCAAACGTGGATCTCGAGAGGAATGAGATTGTGGACACTTTGGCCAAACCTGAAGTGGCTGAGGATGGTGTGCCGTCGGTCGGCATTTCTCACATTTCTGGAGATTTGCTCAAAGATTAAACACGAGAATAAAACCGCTTGGATTGTTCCCCCTGAGCATCATTGGTACCACTTGCGCGCGTCCAAGCACTTCCCTGGATACTGATATTACTAGAAAAGAACAAACGGCTATTGCCCGTTTCAGAAGTGGCCATTTTAGTAACTTGAAATTCGTCGAGGGTACAAAGAAATTCGAAATTTGCTCCAAGTGTTTAAATGAACAGGCCTCTCCTGAACATATTATTCAATGCCTTAATCTCTCCGGGAAAGATCTCATGGAGAATCCACTTATGGTGCTGGACTTTTTGAAGGTATACGCGCTCATGGACCTGGTCTTGCGCTGCTGACCTCGGTGGCATGCAACAACAACAAACATATTTTATGTTGATGAGATTAAATTAATATATCAACTAGTTCCATCAGAGGTCTCTGTTTATCATAATTTATGAATGATTTCGATCAGGATTCAGCATCTTATGGCGGCACACTTGCCATATTTAGTACATTGTACAATTCTCATTGGTGGTCAGTACCATTCTGGGGGTTTGTTTCCACTTGTTCCTAAAAAAACTTATATCTTATGTGTGAATTAATATACCTCTTTTAATGATGCACATAATTTATATATAACACAACTTTAAATTCATGACTCCAATTATCTGATTCTGCATGTATTGTGGAAGAAATAGAATTGTTTAAAATATTTCTTACTATGTGAGCTCTTAAATCATATTGGCGGTTAGCTTTAGCATACCACAGCTATAAGATTGTCAACACTTGACTTATAAAGAAACTTCTTTCTTATATTCCTTAATCCTCGGATAATGCTAAATATTATTAAAATTAATCTCTGCTCTTGACAATTATTTGAGTGCGAAGTATATTATAATGTTGAATAAATAGATACAGAAGTAGTTCTCTCTCTTCTCTGGTATAAATCTGGAAAATATGAGAACATTCTAAAGAATTTGGTATTTTATTGGGACAAAATTCAAGAACAAGCTCCTGGTTGGAAGAATGCTGTTGTATGTAGTGGAATATATTTCAATAAAAGAAGTCAAGTTTTTCCTAGTACTAGAATCAATACTTGAATTTGAAATTTTAATTAAAGAAAGTGGTAAGACTTTTCTTGCCACTTTGTTTGCCACCTGATAGTTTCAAAGATCATTTATGTGTATTATATCTTGATTGAAAACAATCTGTTGCGAAATTAGAAATAATAAAAAATTATTCTTTTATTTATTAATAAATTTTTCAACAAATCCTTTACAGTTTAGCATATATTACGTATTTTTTATTTAGTTATTAATATTATTTTATAAGCTAATTGATTTATTTAAAAATATTAAGCTACTTTCTATCAGATAATATCAAATTAGGTACTCGCAAATTCATTAATGAAATCTTTTAGAATAACATAAAATTTTCAACATAACACACACACACTATATATTTCAATGAAATCCCTCGAATCTTATTAAATTAAAAACTTAATTGGAATTATACTTTAACATTTAAGCAATCTATAGAAATATTTTTGCATGTATTGTGGAAAAAGAATTATTTATTATTATTTTTTTATGTTAAGATATAATAAATTTAATTTCCTTCGGTATAGGCAAACAACAAATAAGTTGTCGCTTCCATTAATATTGGAAACATTCAGTTAATTTTTTGTGTACAGATTAGGAAATGTATTCTACTTTTTTTTTGTTTTAAATTTGAGTTACATTTTAACTTAAAACATTACTAACGTAACAATAATATAAGAACATTACTGTTAAATTTATCAAGATTTACTACATTTAACTGGTTTTACTATATTTACTATGGCTAAATGTTATATCAGTTTAAATAAAATTAATTTATTATGCATCAATTATCTAATGAAGTGGAGTATGATATACTAAATACTTGATATTTAAGTATTCAAAAATTTTTAGGTAAAAATAATCTTATGATTAAGAACTAAACAGCCGCAAGATTAATGCATGTAAATGATACGCCTTTTCTGATAATCTTTTATGCTTTAAAATATTCTTGAAATATACAGACGCTGATATTTCGTACAGAGTGCCTGGATATATATATATATATATATATATATATATATATATATATATATATATATATATATATATATATATATATATATATATATATATATATATATAAAGCTGGAATATTACAGGTTGAGATAGTTATGTTTACCTGGATGAAGCACTTTCTGAGCCTTTGAGTGACTGGCACAAAATGAACTGTACAACTTAAACTGATCAGCATAGTACAGGAAAGAATTTCCCAATGCGAACAGGATATTCTAAAAACAAAGTGGGTAAAATATTTCTTATTAAAGTTTTATGCATCAAAATTTTTATATATTTTTAGATCGTAAAACTTTTATAAGTTTAAATGTAAAAAAATCTTATACTGTGTTTCAATTTCGTTGTTACTCTGTTAATAAAGTTTTCAGCATTTTTAATGCAAAAAACCAGCATTTTTATTTCTTCTATATGTTTACAGCTTTCAGATAATTATGGATAGGGAGGATGGGACTGAGTTAGAATGTTGCTTTTGATATTCTTTGATAATAATTTTGAATACTATAGCCATGAGATTAAATCTCATGATAATATGAGTAATCAGAAATTTTTGATTATATACATACATAATAAATTTCTAAAATAACACCTTAAAAACTATATTTTAACTAATACAATACTATTTTTTGAAACTTTCAAGGATTCGAGAATTAAAATTATCTTTCATTTCATAAATAATCTCTTTCCTATATTTTTTATATACTCAACTAAATAATTTTTGTGTTATTTCTTACATCCAGAGAACTTCTATTTTTCCATAAGATTTTAATACTATCACAGTGTGAATTTTGGTTTACTGATTGATAAGAGTCTTATGTGACTGAAAGACACTTCAAATGTTCAAATATAAGGAAAAATTCAACTCTTTAAATTTCTCATTTAAAAGTAGTGTAAATTTTTAATTACAAGTTATAAAAAATAAAATTTGAATTACCTTTTTAATGAAATCAAAAAATGAATTTCAAGTCTAGCTAGTATTTTTAAATTTGATGTGCTTAAGTAACAAGATCTTTGTGGAGTCAAAAAGGGTTTCGCTTAATAATATGAAAGTATGACAACTTAATTCTGTCTAACATTTTTCAAATAACAAGAATAAGTATATTTTTACAGTATTTCTGCTTAATTATTTATATATTTTGCAAATCAATATAAAGTTTGATATCGATATATATATATATATATTTAGTTTGTTAAATATTTCATTCATATAATGAATTAAAGTACATTTTAAATAAAGTGGATTTGAAGAATTTTAATCAGCTCTTTATGATTCATTGTAATGAGCTGTATATTGTTTTTATTAAATAATATATAAGGAAAAAGTTTTCCTCTTTTTTAAGAGGCACAGAATTTATTCATTGCATTTGAATTATGTGTCAACGAAACAGATAAAAAGATATTATGTGTGTGTCCTATAAACTGCAATTTCCTGGAGGATGTCAGTAATTTGTAACCGTGTTTCCGCACTACTTAGGATACGCAAAAGAGCCTCTACTCCCGACATAAATTCAAACCAGCATTTAATTTATTAACAATTATTAAACTGACCGCTTTCGCAGACAACTGAACTAGTTTGAATATTGTGGGGAAAATAATTCTGCAATTTATAACTTCAGTTAAAATAAAAATTATTTGAATTTTTTTGTTAAAAATAATTTATTATTTTATTAACTGATTGTTAAAATATTTGAAGATTTTGTACTTATTTTCTTATTTATATTTGTTTGTATAATAATTATAAATATTAATATTTTAATGAAATGTTTTATTAATGTTAAAATTTGTTCCTAAAATAATTTTTTATAAATTCAAAATATTTTGCTTATTGTAATTAATGAATCACGCTTGTATTATTTAATATTAATTTTTGATATAGTTTTGCTTATGAATTAAATAACTATAAGTAATTTGTAAATAAAAACGTAAAATTAAAAAAATAAAAAACTACATGGCCACGAGAAGAGCGTTTCATATTTTCAACTTTAGCTAATGTTAGTGAAATATGTTAGAGTATTTTGAAAATTTGATGAGCTTTAATATATATATATATATATATATATATATATATATATATATATATATATATATATATATATATATATGTATATATATGTATATGTATATGTATGTATGTATGTAATTATTAAAGTATATTTTTAATGTATAAAAATAAATGAATAATTTGTTAAATTAGATAAATATTTAATGAAATTTTTGGAATATACACACATTTTTTGAGTATTAGTTTTCGGCACATTTCTAATTAAATAAATCCAATTAAAAATTCTTGAAAATAAGTTTTTGATACTTAATTCCCTGGTTTACACTCTCAGTATCCAGTATACATTTACTATTTTTAGTCTCTATTTTTTTCGAATTTACTGCTAACATTCTAATGTTGCACGTATCATAAAATGAATGTCATTACATTATACTATCTCAGTGTTACAATGTTAAAATATTGAGATACACTGAGTATATTTTTTAAAAATATATTTCTTAATGAAAGGATTCTTTTGCATCATTTAACTATGGAATCGAATTTGAGTTTGGTTTTTCCTCAGATGTGCTTGAAGCTGTATACTGATGAAAATGTCTATCTTACTAAAATTATAATACCTTGAATTGGGATGGAAGCTCGAATTTAGCAAAGTCCGGCTCGGCGGAGATCGCTTCTTCTAAGCTCTGGAGGAAAACTCTTTGAAACTGTACGATCTCTTGTATGTTGCCAAAGAGTGCGTTGATTTCAGCATTTGATAGAAACGTTTCCTTCTTCATTGGCTCTAGGTAGTGCTCTAGTAAGCTGTTTAAGTGCTGAAAGAGGAGAAAGAAGTAAGAGTTGCAATAGCTACAGTAATACTTAGAGTGAGAAATGTTCTTGATGCCAACAAAAATTAATAAATTCATAACATAAAACTTTAATTGACTTCTTAAAAGAATAATTAAAAATTGCTCAGATTATAATTGATACTGATTTCATATTATACCATCAACAAAATGACATTATAAATATGTAAGACTATTAAGCACAATAAAAATTCACTATGCCTAGAAACAGTACAGGCATTTTAAATATAAAAGGTATTTATAAAACTATGACTCTCTTTTAAAATGATCATAGATGAAAAATTATTGAATCAAGTGTAATCAGCCTCGATAATAATTCATAAGAGCTCACGCTATTTTCTTTACCATAAATAACACAAAAATAACTATTAAAGTAAATGGTATTATCTTCAAAATTACTAAGCCAAAAATAGGTATCGATAATAAAAAATAAAAATAGTGATTACAATTGAAGTGAAATTAATGTTACTTTAAAGCTGTTCCTTCAAATCTGTTAAAGGCAATTTTAGCTAATACAGGAATGCGATTTAACTTGCTTTGGAAAATAGTATATGCTACATAACATAGCACAATTTAGAAATACTCATTGATATTTCCAAACGTTAACTTCGTCTTTGATTTTGCTTATAAATAAAATTAAAAAACAAAATCCTCAGTAGCTCAGGAAATGACTTTATAACATTATTTCCTATTGCAAAGGATTTTTTTTTTATTCTTTGTTTAATAAATTTACTTTTTTACTAAAAATGATGTTTTATAACTTTAAACTATTAACTGGTTTTTATAAAACTTGATTTAATAGTTTTTGTGATAATTTCAGAACAGAATTTTAATTAAAAAATATAATCTCAAAGTGTTTACAAAGATACAAAAGATGTAAATTACGATCAGAAAATATAATGATTAAATTGATAAAAATATACTGTTAAAAATACAGATAAAATTTTCTTTTACGGTCAGAAAATGATTTGTTTTTATTATTTATATTAAAGAGTAGGTATTACAACTCTGCTTAAATTTTTTTTAAGAATGTCTTCTGTAATACATAAAAATCTTTATCATTTCCTCTTATAAATTAAATATTATATTTTATGAATACATCATAATATAATAAAGAATTTTTAAAAATAATTGGATCAGTTTGCAATTTTGCACTAAAATTCATTTATAAAAATAATTTAATATTGAATTTTTTTTTGTCAATGCCTGAAATATTATTTAAAGCCTAATAGGGTAGTGATAAGCACTTCGCTCTCAAAGCGCAGGTCCAAACTTCTATCCTAGGTCTCGGGAAGGTCAACTCAAACATTTTATAAAATTTTAATCAGACTTCATTTTAGAATTTTTTAAAAAATTATTGTTTTTATTTTTGTTGATTGCATTTTATTTCACGAATGAAAAAAATAAATTTTCTACTTTGCTTCTCCATTTCTTAAAAATCACAAAACAGTGTTTGTCAATTTCTTATTAAAGTTCTGAGTTTTTAATTTTGAAGTTACTGTATTAATCTTCACAATCAGCTTTTATCTATACAATGCTTTTTCAATGTATTTTCATATTAGTAATGTGACAGTAAATAATGCTTTTGTTTACTTGCAAGTCATAAAACAGTGTTGCAGAAATTTGCTTTTTAAATTTTATTATTAGCTAATTTATAAAATAATTCGATAGTAAAATTTGTTAATATAACGAACGCTATGTAAATTTAAAATTTAAAGAAAATTGTGAAATTCAATGAATGGTGCTCCATATTAAAAGTTTTATAAATAATGAAATAAAATACAAGATTTTTTTCTTTTTGATATATTTTCACTTGGAAATTTTCATGAATTGTTTGATTAACTCGTAGCAGTATCAACTACTTAAAGATTTATATTATTAAAAAAACTTCTTATATATATATATATATATATATATATATATATATATATATATATATATATATATATATATATATATATATATATATATATATATATATATATATATATATATATATATCTTTAAATTATTTATAATTTACTGTGTGTGATATTTACTTAAAAATAAATTTAAGGATGCTATTTTACAAGTATTCATTAAAATTTAAAGATTTACTTGGCAATTTTGTGTTTTCTATTTTTTATCTCAAAATAAATTGAGGTTTTATCATAAGAAAATAGTTTTTTTTATAATGACAAAAAGAGCATTTTATGATTTTAAGTTTTAAATTTTATTCTTTATGTAAAATTGCGTATTGTAAGATTTAAAAAAATATGTCTTTTTTTATTTCTCTTAAATATGTCAAACTGAAATTAATTTTTGAATTTCATGTTATACTTTAACAGATATAAATATTTCGTATTATCAAGTTTTTTCTGGATTGCTACATTAGCAGTCTTAAACAATGCTAGATAAGCAAGGCTCTCTCCTAAAGCACAGATCCGCAATTCAATCCTCTGATTAAACAAGGTTGACTCAGCCTTTCATGCCTTCAATAGATATCAAAACTGCGTACCAAGCATGCTTGGGAATTAAACAGTAGGGGTTTCGCTCTGGACCGATCCCCCAACTGTTGCATATGTTTCGCACCTCTGGGCTCTTGATCATGAAAACTTATATAGCCATTGTAGGCCATAACTCCTTTATAGATTCTCATACCACACCCAGTTTAGTTTAATAATAATATTTTCTTCTGCATATCACACGTATCTACATCGCATGAGTGACGTTATATAAAATAGGTTACAGTTACAGTTAGCTTAAACTTTGTATGTATATTTACAGTATTATGTTACATATAGTATATTTACAGTATTACTTGTTGTATATATATATATATATATATATATATATATATATATATATATATATTACTAAAAGGTTCTTTATATACATGCTTATATAAAAATATAAATAAAATGGAGTTGGAATCATGAATTTAATTATTTTTTCTATTGTATATATTCGTTGTTTTGAAATATTATTATATTAATAAATAGTTTAGTTAGAGTTTCAGCCAATTGGAATGTTTTATTCACTCTTCTTCAAAGTTTTACCAAAACTATAATTTTTTTTTTAATCTTTGAAGACAAAAGTTAAGGATACAATTATCATCTTGCTGATTAGAAATATTTATTATTAATAAAATATTTCTCGTAATTATAAAGGTATAATATTGATAATTATTTTCCAAACTCAACCAAAATAGTGTTTGAAAATTTATCAAATAACATGAAAGCTTTTAAATGTCATCAATTAAAAAGAGAAATGTAATTATATTTTAAGATCTATTCTATTTTAATGTAAATGTAAAAATTTTAATAGGGAATAAAACTTTCTTAAAAAGTTATTTCTTCTTTTATGTTTGTTAATATATTAATGAATTATATATTAATAAACATAAAAGATATCATAAGTAACTTCATTTAAAATCACTGTGGAATTTGCATGAAAAAGTAACACTTAAATTTTTAATATTTTTAAATATTAAAAACACCTTAATTGATTACTATGTAGTTTAAAAAGGGGAGTTTCGGTTACACTCATTTTTCTCAAAATATTATGTTTTTACAAGATAGTTTAAAAAAAAGACATTTTAAAAAACAATTTAAATTATTTAATTATAATATTTCAAAAAATATAAGCATTTATTTCAATAGGAATAATAATAATAATAATAATAGAAATACACATTTAGAAAAATAGAGGGATTTAAAAGTGAATGAACTATATACCAATAATGGGATTTAGAAGAGCAACATTAATCCATTCCAACACGAGGATTACATTTAACATTAAAAATATCAAAATGACAAACATGAGATGAAAAAGAAAAAAACCCTGCTAGTTAAACTAAACAAAATAAGAAACAAAACAAGATAGCCAATTACAGAAGAAAGGGTAATGTGAAAGGCGAGCAACAATTACAGGCAACTAAAAAGGAAGCAATGATGAGTATAGTCCTGTTTTTTATATTGATGGTGCAGAGTAGTAAAGGAGGTTTCTGTAAGTAATAGAAAGGGGTGGTCATATCATGCGACAACATATGTGGAGCGGTAGGAAGATTTCAACGAAAGGTCTGAATTACCTTTTTCAAGGCTTCCACATACCAATCAACCAGGTCGCTCATGTGCTGCACCAACAACATAAAGGACTAGATGTCAGAAATAGCAGGGATACAACACTTCCAAAAATGGGGCTTTTCTAAGGGAGTTCAAAACAGTCAAGTAGATAAACTTTTAAAAAAAGTTAAGAAAAACACAAGAGACCATGTTATGTTTGTTGTTTGGTTTGTTTTTGTGGCTGTTGCTATCCTTGCTTTGCCGTGTTGATTTATTTCTGTCTTTTTCTTTGAAATCAGTAGAAGCAGAAATAAAGAGTGAACAACTCATGCAGGTTTGTAACTAAATAAGTTGATTCATGCGTGCGAAAAGCAGGATTTCGGTGCTTTCAGTCTTCATCATTTTCATTTTAATAATCGTTTATTTGCAAATAAGAATCTGGTTTACGTAAATACATTGATATTCTTTTTTTGTTAAATGTAACAAAGTTACAACAGGAGAATTGACTGTTATCTATTTTACGTATACATTACGTAATAGTTAGTATTGAAAATCATGATATTTGTGCTTTGACATAATTAAATTTTTCGACATCTGAAATTAATAAACGAATCTATTAAACTAGCACACATGAGGTGTTTTAAATTTGACATATTCCATTAGCTAGATATTGGAAACACTAATTTTATCGTTTGATTTTCCAGAAAAATGTTCACATTCTAAAATTTAAATTGTTTTTGTAAAATGTTTAGACTCTCTTACAAAATATTTTAAATTGAATTTAAAGCTGGATTGAAATATATAATGAAATTAATGTCCAATTAATAATAGTCTTTATAGACTACGAGCAGATTTTGTTCAATTACTCAAAACAGTTTTAATGTTCATAAAAACTTTATGGTGTATTTTTGATTGCAAAATATAAAGTAATCGCTTCATTATTATTATATTACCATGAACAAAATTATTTGATAATGAAAAACTTCAAAGATATTTTTAATTTTTTTTCAAATTTCATATTCATTTTTCTCATAAGCAACACAAAACTGGAATGTTTCTGCTTCGCATGAACATTTAAAAACTTTTGAACTATTCTTTGAAACGATGTTATCGATAAACATAATATTAAATTATGAGAAGATGTAATGAGCTCTATATTGTTATTTAATACATGTAAACAATGGTGTAGACTCATGGCAGGTGAATGGCTCAAAATCTTGTCATATATCCGTAAAAAAAGACGGTTTTTGAAAATACTTCTTAATAATGGTTCACAGAAAAAATTCAATAAACATTTGTATATATTTGTTCCTCTGATCACAACAAAGAAAATTTTTTTTCATCCATCAGCGAAAAGCTTTTTGATTGAAATTCTTTTCAAAAGTTGCAAATCCATTATAATTACATATATTTACTTTGGTAAAGTTTTATTTTGGAGAAAATGTGAACTAAGATATTATGAGCATTTTAAAGTTTGTAGTTTAATTGATTAAGGGGTATCATTAAACTGAAGAGCTAAATAATAAGATATTTAATGTGACATCTTTCTCTTTCGTCTTTGTAGGGAACTTCACATGAAACCTTTCAGATAATTTATTCATCAAAATTTACTGTCTGCAGAGTTCCCTTTTATAAAATGGGAATATACATAATACTTTTGAAAAAACTCTGGAGAAGACTAATAATATGGATTGATCATCTATTCCACTGGGCATCTTACAACTCGTATGGTTGATCAAAAATATCTGTTGGTTGTATCTTCAAGGAATATGTCAAAACAAGTTTTGTTCATTTTGGATCTATAGCATGAAGTGCAAAATTATCCATTTTTTTCTTAATCTAAAGATATTTATATATATATACATAAAATTTATTAACTATTTTCCTATTTTTAAGTCTGTTCTTGTATGAGAAAGATATAAACTTGTGTATTATAGATTCTAGAGTGGAATTATTTGAAGTTTTCACTCGTCATCTGAAGAAGCATCTGATTCATCAACAAGAGCTAACAATGTGTGCGAATATATTGGGAGAAGTACTTTTTAGTCAATATTTATCACAATAAATCAGTTTTTTTCTCAAATATTTAATCTTGAGTTTGTGACCTCAGTTTTCTAACTAATGCAGTTTTGACGTTTATTTTTTTGAAATAATATGTTAGTTGTGATCATTTAAAGATTATAGACAAGTAGATTATAAATTAATTAATTCATAATTAAATTGCAAATGTTTATATGTCTATCTGGCTTTAGCATATAAATTTGGTTAATTGCATTTAACTAAAAAGATAATGTTGGTGTAGCTTTGTTAGTGTTGTGATTTAAATTTTACGTTGTGAAAAATTGTGATTAGCATGCATTGCTAGTGCGAGTATAATTAAGAAGCAAACATTTATCAAATATTTTTCACTTTAAAAAAAATCCTAAATTTATGTCTCTTTAAGGGGGATCGTTTAAGGTCAGCTCAAAATAAAATAAATAAATAAAAACATTAAAAAATTACAATTATTATGAGAAAGAATAAACACAATGAAGTTGTATACCTTCACATAAGTTCTCTCTGTGTCTATAAGTTCCATGATCACTTTCCTCAGCTTTTCAGCATCAGATAGCTGTCTTGAGGGTATGAAAGGAATGCTCGCAGAGCCACTACTCGTAGTGCTGGCACCCCCGAGACTAGAACTTCGCCTTTCCAATGGAGCTCGACAGTATTCAGTCACAGTATCTGCAGTCTAAAAAATACAGGCATATTATAGCGTCAGTATTATCTCTCGATGATTTTTGTGAGGCATTAATAAAGAGAAGAGAATGGAATGGTTTGAAGATGACATGATTTATTTTAATTGCAATTAAATGTTATTGTTAGAGTAATAAAAATACAGTTGAGGGAAATGATGAGAAAGATTTGAATTTAACTGTTTTCAGTTAAAAATAATATTTGACACATTTACAATTCTTTGATAAATTATCTTTCTGTCATGGATAAAATGCTCTGCTGATCATCCAAAATGCAACATCTAAAAAGGCAAGTCCAACAGCTCTTAAATGTAGAGTAGTCTGTATAGGGTATTGTCAATGGCACTAGAGGGATGTAGGAATGAAATCCAACACCAACCTAAATCATAATAACGAGTGCAGAACCTGTGTTGTTGTTATGTTGTGGCTTATTCTCCAAATGTCGGATGAAGTCAGACGCGATCCATCAGACAATTGACCCTAAAGAACCTGTGTGGTGATGCACAAGGAACAATTTCGCAGTGTCTCATCACGGTGTGTCCAGACATGAATTTAACAATCGTAGTTTTGTAGGCAGACTGGTAAAGACATCACCGTTCCATTTCATTGTTCATGTTAGCTGTTCATTTCACATTTTGGGAGCTCAAACGCCTGTGATTTTGATTCAAAGGCAAGATAAGCAGTGAACTCTTTGTGGACATCCCACTTTCTGAAAATGATGCTAAATAGTAGGAGTGGGCATGAAATAAATCTGTTGTGCTATGATATATGAAGTGTCTGAACAATGTATCATTCCCATGCGCACAATATGCCGCCATAATATACAGTGATGTACTGTGGTGGGTACGATAGGTAACATCGGTTTCTCCAGCCTCCTCATTTTTCTCTCGTACACCTAATGATCACAGATCCGCATCACAGTTGCTTGGTTTCATCCAACATGATCACTGATTTCTCTGAAGGACAAGTCTTAATCAATCTAGGCTACAATTCTTCCTCGGTCTAAATCAGATTCTTCTCGGTATAAATCTTCCACGAAGCATTATTAACCAGCTTACGAAAAAAAAAAACTACCCTACTTTTAATTAACGATTTCTTCTACCTTTATTCATTTCTTCCCCTTATCTCTCGCAAATGGCACTGTTAATGATTGTATATCTCATTGCCGCAAGGGTATATTTTAATTTTTACGTGATTTCTTGCTTCCGTCAGTGTCTTGAATTTCGGATAGCCAGTGGTTTATATGAATGCAAGGCAATTAATTTCTAAATACTGCATATTTAATACAAGAAATGTATTGACACGTGGCATTAAAAGCACACTATTAAATGTACTTTTAATGCCACGTGTCAATAGGAATTTTCAACCATCATTTTAAAATTTTAATTTGCTATAAACCAAAGTCACTATGCATCCAACTCCTGTGCATTTTACATAATTACATTTTATATACATTTTGATTAATATTATTCTCAAATTAAAAAAATATTTATTTGGGATGCTAATATATTTTGAATAATATTTATGATTGCAACTAAAATATAATAGTATATTTGTAACTAAAAACAGTTTGAAGGATTTCGCAATAAAAGTTTCATTCTATTTTTATATTACTATTATTCTATTTTTATATTATTATTTAAAAATAATTGTCTTATGATATTTATTAGGTGTAGAAGATCTAATATTATTTTTTAAAGTTATAATGCATTTTATTATGTAATTGCCAGTTCCTAAAGTTTTCATAATTATTAGTTAGTGTATTATGAGCCGATTATTGATAATGTGTGTTTCAAGATCTATTCTTGAATTAAATTTATTTATGTTATATACTATAAAATTATAATTAATTTGTAATATTTACTCATGTATTCCTTAGTTTTTCAGTTTGGGGCACTGAATTAACTATATTTGTCCATTATATCTTTTAATTTAGTTATGGAATGTATAAAAATGCATTGCATTGAATGTTTTTATTTGAATCACACGAATATATTTTTAAATAAATAACTGTATCAGAAATGTTTATAAATAATTAAAATATTTTCCGAATAAACTAAATTCATTTGAATGCAATTTATTGTGACTTATCTGTAATTAGAATTTATAGAAAACATTTCTTCAAGCAATTAATAGTATATTAAGTATAAAGAAATTTCGGTGCCATAGAGTAAAAAGTTCATACACACAGCAAATATATTGTTAAAAATTTCTTATATTAATTTCTCCAATTTAATTTCGATGATGCCGTGATTTTAAAGATTACAATGTATTCAAATGAATTATAAATTAAAAACATTTTGTTATTGTTTTTAAAGTATCGGTTATTTATAATAAAATATTATAAGCCTTGTATAAATCAATTTCAGTAATTAAGATATGGAATGAATTTCAGTAATTACGATATGGAAATTTTAAAAGATTAAGTAATAATTTTTTTATTTGAGACCTTTTTTTAGAGATTGGTAATAAGAGTAAAAGTTAATACAACTTTTTTCGTAACTATAAGAAATCGTAAATTTATTAATAATTATTTATTGAATGAAATGTATTTACAATGAAATATAAATTAATCATAAATGCTTTTATAAAAGTATTTACTTTTACTAAAAAATTAATGTTAGTAAAAGTATTAAGTAAAAAGAGAATATAAAAGTATTTAATTAGATATTTAAAACAACTAGAATATCAGATATTTTTTGACATATTTTGAGTATTATAAATGCAACTATAAAACATTAATAAACATATAATGTAATATTGAAAAATTACCATTTTTTAAAGTAAAAAAATATTTTATTTAGCTTAAAAAAATGAATCACTTCCTCTGAAATTTATATCTGAGATTTTGTAGATGGATCTAATGAAAATGTATGAATAAGTGAATTGTTTTTCCTTATACTAATAATTATATTTTGTATAAAATTTTCAAAATCCTTTGAGTTAATTTTGATTTATTTTATTTTTGTATTACATTAATTATAACGTTAAAATTGCAATAATCTCCATAAAAAATAAATGTAAAGGGCAATAGTTTCTATTTAAAATACAAATGTGGTAATTGTGTGTTAATATTATCAGAAATTAGTTAGCTATTTCCTTCAGTGAATTATACTGCCATTTTTTCTATTCTACTTACCATAAAAAATGTCATTTGACTTAAATGACATTGTTTTCGAAAACATTTTCGTTCAAAATATAATCCACCAATAATGTTGAGAAATCATTTCTGTGGTCATAATTGAAAACGTATCAGTCTTACAAATCATCTGTAGTTATATCGAAACATACCTGTATCAAATACAACTCTCGATATGAAACTGCATCAAATGCAACTTTTAGAAATGTTTCAATTGCAAAGGTTTATTATTGTATCTACTCTGAATGACTTATCAATTATTCATTCAAGCTTTCTATTATGAATGATGCACTAAGCAATCTAGTTTATAATTTATTTCACTGGTATTTTTACCACAGTACACACATATTATATTTCACAACCCATTTCAAAACCTTTTTCAAAGATTTACTGAATAAACGCATATACATATGATTCACTTTTACCTTTCTGCATGAATCTTCAATTACCTTCAAGATGCTATCGATCTGATCTACAGAAAGTGCTGAGGTATCGGCATTAGGAACAGGAGACGGTGTGGGTCGTCCAGATGTTTCTGGAGATCTCTCAATAGAACCTGCAGAGAAAAAATTGCATGAGTGATTCCTCTTTCGAATGAATAACACTCGAGTTTATGATATGGATTCATGAATGCTCACTTGATTGTTGGGATTTGAGCAAGTTTCCTCCCTCTTTGCACCAGATGGGCGAAGGAACAATGAGTTTTCCGATCATGTCCTCCGTGATGACAGAATCACCAGGTGGTGGTGGACATACCAGAGACTCTATATAATCGTCGGTAGTGGTCCTCATAGCACTCGCCAAATCAGGAGGCTCGGTCCTCGAGGACCTCATCATCATGCATAGAGACTGCTCTTCTTGCAGCACGCTTTCGATGTACATCATATCTAGGTCACTTACAATGGCACCATTGATCACCATGATTTCATCTCCTTTCATCAAACCTGTTACAATTATATATAATCGGAGTGATAGTTAAATGAAGATGAGAACAATATCGTAAACAATGTTTAAAATATTTTTAAAATCACTATGGAGGGTTTTTTTTATACTAAGTAAAATGAAATAGTCATTAATAAGTAAAAAAAAAAATCCTTTTTGGGTAATGTACCAAATAAATATGTAATGTACCAAATAATATTTTTGGTAAGAAAATCTTAATGCGTAAAACTAGAAAAGTAAAATCATTTTTGCGCACATTCTTTATTTATGTGGCGAAAAAAAATAGTGAGGAAGTGTTTGTCAGCAAATGTTTCATAAATTTGCCATCATTATAACGGGATTCGTAAAGAGTATGCTTTATTATAACATTGGAGAATATATTTCGATAAATATATGCTATACGCGTGAGTAGGTGGCTTTTAACTTACAATATATAGCAAGAATAATATCGAAGTTAGGTTTGTTCGAATCATATCGCCTACATAAAGATTTATCAATAAATGCAAAACTCGAAATCATTATAATGACTTCCAAATAACAATACACTGTAAAAAGTAAAATTTATAATGTCAATTTGGGGCTTTTAGTGCACTTGAAATACATAAAAAGGATTTGTGTATCAAAATTAGTGGGTGTAGCTGGGTGTATCATAATAATTGTGTAATTTTTCAAATTGTGAAAAATTACACAATTTGAAAATTGTATCTCATTGAATTTCAGAAGCTACATTTCCTAGAAAAGGCTGATCATTACCTTTGAAAACAATTCGGAAGATTGTTGATTAATTTTGAATGGAATAATTCACGATTTCCCAAGTTTTCTTGCAAGAAACCCCAGTTTTATACACAACAACGCGTATTCAATATGTGCAATGCATGTGTACATGATATACATGTGTTTTAAAATCTACATACTACAATCCAATCGAAAATGCTGCATGGATTTAGTGTTAATATCTGGGCTAGGCATTGTTGATTGAGAACACTTGTTGGGATATCTTCTGCCTTTAAAACATAAACTGTGCAAATATTTTACTTGAGAATATTACTTGCTTTCTTACAATCCTTGAAGTATAGGCTGAAAAATATGCTTCAAAATGTGCACAAGGTGTCCCAATGCCACTTAAAATAGGTTTGTACGTAATGGTGCATCTGCTCATGTTTCCTCTGTTGTCTGTAATTTTCTCAATTCTGCATATCCCGTATGGTAAACTGGTTCCACAGTAGTTGTTATTTAGACCCACTCTAGCTAGACCTCAACGCCTATATTTTTTATTCTTCTTTTGGGGACATATTACAAAACAAATTTATTATAAATTTGCACAAACATAACAGGATCTTACGTTTCGATTTGTCATTGCTGTGATAGACTTCGCTTATTTATTTAGTAACTTCGAGAATGTCCTACATTTGTTATTGTTGGTTTTCCAATGACTTAAGCGATTACAATTTCAAAATATCCTATAGTTATTACTTTTCATTTAACCTATGTCTTTTTATTTTATATGCCGTCACTCCCTTCATATTGTACTTTTGTAATATTTTTCACCTTTAAAGAGATTATTTGTCACATTATGTTTTATTGTGATGCCTATTATCTCCTATCATATTAACAACCACATTAAGAGAACACTCATTATATACATAATATTATAAGATATACTGTTTCTTGCATACTGCAGAAGATTATAAATACATAATTTCACCATTTTTATAGCATTATTTTTTAACAATAATGACCGAAAAAAATATTTTAACTAAACATTCCAATTTTTTAAAATTGTGCTAATTTATATTGAACAATGCTAATTTATATTGAAACACTAATACCAAAAGCCAATAAATGTACCTTGTTGATGGGCTAAACTACCCTCTTCAACCCTGCTGACATAAACGCAAAGTTCATCTTGATGTTCTACGTTTTCTACAAGCTCTGCTTCTACGCTGAAGCCAAACAACTGATCTTGACTATGTCTTCCGAGCTCTACTTGATACAGTACTTTAGGACATACTTCTAATACTTCATATTGCTGTGAAATAAAAAAAGATTCGTTATAATGAAAATTGAAATGCTTAGATTACTTCAATGAAATATTTTGGAGTTAAATTCATACATTGATAAGGTTTTCTATGAGCTCAGTGCGGGGAGGAACAAAGTATTCATCCACATCTTTTCTCTTTTTCGTTCTAAGGAAATGGTCATTAGGTGAAAGTTGTTTTTTACCGCAGGCACTCCAGAGTACTTCTTCAACCGTCATGTTGTCTCTCACGTTCAGAGATGTTGTCGACACGATCTGAAAAGCAATATTATCGATATCCTTAGCTATATTTGTGTTAAATGCTTGAAAATGATGAACAACTGATGGTTTTCTGGGATATAGCAAACTATCGAAAATTATAACTCGTAACAAACGATATGAATACTATAATTAATATTTAATGTCATAATATTTAAAAAAAGTAGCATATCTAAATTGGGACAAGGATATAATTCTCCTTTAAATTCTTTTCTTTGAGATCACTAATTTTCAGGATTAAATAAGTCATTTATAGTGAAGTATTCAACTTATATTTCATAATTTAATGTTTTTTATTATTATAAATAATGCACATTTATTTGTTAACACATACATTTATTTATTATTAAGAAATGTGTGTGTTAATAAATATGTGTGTGTTAATAAATATGTGTGTGTTTATTTATTATAAAGAAATAAATATATGTCAGATGAAACTAAGAATTTTTAATTTTAAAATAAAATGCATGTTTCATTTTTTTTCAAAGACATATTTTTCTTTTTTCATCAGCTCTAATACTAACTACTTTGATGCTAATACAAAGAAGAAAATTATAAAAATACTGAGAAATTTAACACATTGTACATAGATTTATATAAAAAAAAATTGAGATTTTAATCTTTCTCCCTTTTAATTTGTTAAAATGTATCCAGATAGAATTTTAAGCTTTTTTTTTTACAGAAACTGATTTTCTAATTGATTATAAGTATTTCTCAAAAACAAATTTTGATGATCAGATTTTTAACTGATCAATAAATGTTGATTCTTATCTCCCATTTGCTCTGACGCAGTCAGACTAGATCTCTAGAACCGCTGACATTAATGAAGTGCGATACAAGAAGTGGACCATCGTGGATATCCTTCTAGCCCAGTCCTACGTAGTATAAGATGTGCTGTTCCAGCCGGCATTTGGAGTAAAGAGGAAACCTTTTGCTACCCGTGGAAAATATCAGTCCGCAGCAATCCACTTGGTTCTGCTTGAACGCTAGAGAGCGTTCTTTGCAATATATTTCTTAGATAGTTTTTTAGTCTCACTTTTGTTTTTGCTCGTTATTGTGGGAGAGCTGTTTCTCAGCTTGGGTTTATTATTTATCGGCCAAAAGTATTTGTTATTTTTTGTGTTATTAAATATTTGTTATATTTCCAATTGCGTATTTATTTAGAGCACTTACGCAGTGTCTTTGCCGGAACCTATTTAGTTTTTAGTTAAGTTTTTTTTTCAACCCTCAAAGGATGCTATACCTTTCAAATGTCCACTTGGCTTGTAAGGACAGATATGTGTTGGTCCACCTGTCACAAGAGAGGGAAGAGGAACTCTGGTCTTTTGCTCAATTGTGAAGGGGAGGTATTGATCATTTTTCTTTATTTTGGGCCTTTTGCCTCGAAAATGACTCACATGTTTATGTGAGTTCTGGGGTGAAAGGGACATGATGTTCTAATACTTCCTTTGCAAGGGTACCAGCTAATTCATTTTCGTATATATTAACATGGGATGGGATCCATTGAAAATGTACTTTGTGCTAGTGAAAGAGGAGCTTTACTTTTCGTATGGTATACAAACTGGTTTTATTTTCTATATGGGTCGAATTTTTGAAATACGGCTGTCAAATAGAATGAATGTTCCATTATTTAACGTGTATTTAAAATTCTACTTGAATTCAGGTCTGAAAAGAAGTAAATCTCTGAAAGTACAATTTTTCGTTGTTTTTAAACAGCTATTTTAGAGGCTTATAAATTATAAGTAATGTTACATTTACTAATCAATGTTTAATTTTACCTGATTATCTGGAATTTGTATTTTGATAGATCTTTCAGGCATTGATGGTAAGTCTAAGCTACAGCTTGAAGTCGTTGAAAGGCTAAGAGATCGTCTAAAACGGAAACATTTAATAAGTTTAAAATGGGAAATCATAAGATATATTTTAGCATGAAAAATCTTTACATTACACCAAATTTTAACAAATAATTTAAATTATTTTCAGAAAAAAATTGGATAAAATCAAGCATTACCTTCCGCTGTTGGATCTGGAGAGGGATCGCCTTTTAGTCGCACCCCTGCCAGACAGGAGGTTTGTGAGCAGAGAAGGGCTACGGGCACATATGTAGGCGTGGAAAGAGGACACGGTGAATACGCCTAATTTGTTTAAAGTGGACTTCGTAGCTTTTGATACGTGAGTTAATAAACTCTAAAATAAGAAGTAATTACTGCAGAATTAATTTCATCTTAATCAATAGAGTTGTTATTAACATGTATTTATTTATAATTAAAGTTGTTAATAACTGATTAGTGAATCTTGTAAAACAACATTATAATTATGTTTTACAGCCACGTAAGCTTTTCGGCTGCTATAATGTATACATTTTTAAATTAAAACCTTATTTTTCAAAAGGTTATTGTAAAATTTTTGAAACAATTTTTATCTATTTAATATTTATTTGTATAGCATAAATGCATCGCGCCTTGTTCTAAAAGGAAAGGCTTAGCAAAGTATACTCTTTTACACAAAGATATCTGAACCACAGTAAAATTTTAATAAAAATAAATCAATTTTCTTTCTGGTGCATAATTTTTAATAAAAATTGAAAAAAAATATTTTTACAGTTATTTTAATTACTAAGATGACAAAATTTAAACTGCATATATATATATGAGATTTAAATACTAAAGAACACATAATTTCAGTTAAACAAATTACCCTGTAAGATTTCACAGTACAATTATGCTGTAAAAAATCGAATGCAATTTTTTTTTAAACTTAAGATATATTTATAAAATTTATAATTAAACTTAATAAATTTACAATATTTTTTAAAATAAATTTTAATTTTATGGTACTGATATAATAGGAAATGAAGTTTGGAAAATTTTAAATTAGAAAATATTGTCGTAAAAATTAATATTTTGAAATGACATTTGATGTTTTTACAGTTTAATTATTTTTATCATAACACAAATATTTAACAGAACTAATAGCATTCTTTATGTTGACCTTTCTATATTTTTAAATACAACAGCACTTTTTGTGCGTAGTTGAATATTGTATATTTTTATTCTTAATTTACTCTCATAATATATACTAAATTGAAAATTTTGTTTGGCCGATGACGGGAAAGAGCCAAAATATTATAAATTTTGCTCTATTCATAGTTAAAAACTCGAATTTGGGAGAATTCCCAACATTTTAATTTTGTAATTATAATATTCATTAATTTTGTATTTTTTTTTTTTAAAAAAATCACCTATATTTATGTACTAAATAAAAAAAATATTATTTCATTGTTTTTCAAGGAATACATTTTTATGTAGTTAAATGCCAATGTTATTTGTTACTTAAAATTTTTTATGTTCGAGAGTTTCTTACATTCATATATTGCATAAATATTCTGTAAGCAACATGTTACCTTAGGATTGGGAAGCTCTCCACTTTGTAAAGAAGACATATAACACCGCAGTCGGAACTGTTCACAGTGCAAGCGTTCCATATTCTCCTCGAACTGGCTAATTTGATTATTCAACTGCTCTTTACTCTCAGCGTCTGCTACTACAGTAAGCTGTAGTTCCGCCATGTGTTTCATTTTAAAGTCCTGAAAAAAAATGCAGTCTTAGTCAGATGGAAGACGAGCATATATCTGGGAATAAATACAGTAACACAAATATTGTTTTGTAAGCATACCGATTCTATTTCTTTCTCCAGTCTAAAGATTTCTTCTTGGAGTAAATGCAGAGTTCCAGTTTTACCACGGTGTCTAGCAAACGCAGCTGCACATGCGCAGTGAATACTGTTTACCCAGTTTTCTAATTCAACATGGCATGGAGCCTGTTTAATGTAAATGAATTCTGTTATTAAATTTTATTTTCATATACAATTGTTAAGAGAGAATTTGAATAACTTATTCAACCATTTAACATTTCAGTACCACGAAAAGGTTAGCTTAACAGTTGATGTCCGTTGTAAGAGATTTGATCATACGCCGGGCTTTTACCTTTATCATGGGACTTTCATAGATAAGAACCGATATTCACATGTCCCCAAGAGAGAAGTTAACCATAGTACCTGGGATGAAGCATAGCGCCTTCCACCCCGAAGAGGAATGTCCTATTGCTTTATTCTGCAGTAAGCTCAAGATTTAATGCTTAGAAAAATATTGCTTTTTTGTGCGGTTTTTAAAATTATTTTCTTTATATCAGGGGAATATAAATTCAAATTTTAGACTTCCATCTATGCTGATTAGTATTGCGTATTATTTTACTCTTGTCTTAAGAATGGTTTTTAGAATATTTCTATGATTTTATATTCAGATTGTTAATATAACAATCTTATGAGAAGTTATAGTGTTTTTTAATATAAATTTTATTAGACTTTTTTTATTTAAACAAAAAATAAAAATAAAGTAATTTAGTGTTTGAGCTTAAGAAAAAATTTTCTTTTGTAAATGTCGTACATTATATTGTATTTATTGATCCATTCATTTTCGCTTAAATGTTAATAGACTATTAAAAAAGAAATTATGGGAATTTTCACTTCTATATATTGTTTTTATAAAGTACTAAATTGCATTTTCATTTTAAACATTGTGATATTTCAAAAATTGAATTTCTAATCAAATGAAGTTTTTTTTTGAGTAATATAAAAAATAGTCTTAATTCTTTTTTTTTTTTCAAATTAATGAGTAAAATTTATATATCATTCTTCTAGGTGCAACTTATCATGGCGATATAGCCTAAAGGCTCAGATTTTTTACTTAAACTTATTGGTAAAATATCAAAATATTACTTTAGATTCTCAAAGATTGCATGTCTTACTGAAGATTTGTGAAAGAATGAGATGCGTTATGAGATCTAATATCAGCACATGAATATCAAGAAAATGAATAAACTTTCCTTTAGAATTCTGAGAAGCAAAAGTCCTTTCTTCAAATTACTGTCTGCTTGAGTAAATCATATCATAATTAAAAAAAAAATTTTGATATGATCTAAGGTTATGTTCAAATATCGAAAATCTTAAAATTTTAAGCCAAGTAGGGTCTGTTATGATCGATTAATTCTTCTCATTAAGGACATAATTCATAGTTATTGCAAATTTAAGTGTATACGCTTAAGCTTTTTGTAAAACCCATATTATTTGAACTGAACATTTCTTAACGAGAGAACAATTTAGCAAAATATATGATTTTGTTATTACTCATTATCTTCGATACATTTTCAAAATATGATTATAATCTATGTAAGGAGATTTAAATTGGCACTTTCTATTGTGCTTACATTATTTCGTATATTTATAGAGTGATGCTCAATTGATGTTACCATTTGTTAGTTAATTATTCATCAATTTGTATATAATTAAAGCATATAAATCAATCATTTTATAATTATGTAGATAAAGATAAGTTGTATCTAATTACAGAAATTGTTTCCCTCGATTTTATTATCCTTCACGAGTACTTAGTTTTGCGCCGCGCAGCTGTGTATCGCAAGAGTTGTGACTAAGGCAAACACTTGTGCACCTACCTGGAACAGGTAAGCATCTCCAAATGCTGTGCTCAAACAGAAAATGTAATCTCTTTTGGGGTGTTCCGGAATAGGCTGCATAATAGCACCGTCTACAATAATAAGATGCTTTGGAGCCGAATCGATTGCTCTGCTTTCTCTGTTATCGCATGGGTAGAAAAGCAAAGTAGTGCCCTTTAAGCATACCCAATAGCCTTTCCACCCTCGCTTCCTGGCCAATTCCACCTGCTGTTTCTTTCGCAGAAGCCATTTCTTTACACTCAGAAATCTAAAAAAAAAAAACAATTTTTTATCTGCAAATAGTATCACTGTTTTTCTTATTTTTAATCATTATTATTAATTAATAAGATTAACATATTTAATTAATTAATAACATAATTAATTAATAAGATTAACATATATATTAAAAAATAAAATGAAATAAATTTTAATATATATTTCATTTATTTTTTTTTAGAACTTGATATGACATCTTAGAATTTACATTAATTACAAAATTGATTTAATTCTTTTAATAATACATATTTCATTCATAATTTTGACTTTGTTCTCTTTTTGTTTTCACTCACTTTTTTACATATTAGTTAGTTTTTATATATTTGAATAGTATCTATTTAGAACTTTTTTTTTTAATCTAAATATGTTTATTAATTTCTTTTTTCTATTTATCGAAATGTTTGTACTTGTCTTCATTGTTCACATTAGCTAAAAATTTTTTATTTTTCATCATCAAATTGACTGGAAAACCAGTTTAAAATAATAAATATAATTAAATATACCGTAATTTTTAAATACCAAGTTAGTAATATATATATATATATATATATATATATATATATATATATATATATTAGGACATCGGTCTTTCGATTCCCAATGCCATCAAAGATCCACCGAGTACATACGATATACGTGCTCGTTAAATCTGTGGAATCGAAAGTCCTGTAATCGATCATTGAGCAGTTACCGGTGCAATGGTCTGGAGAAAATTTCCTTCTCCTTCAGATCAATGTTAAAATTGAGGGAGTGGATCCTCTGGTAGTGCCTTCTATCGGAGGATTTAAAGAGCAAAGATGACCTTTCACTTTCGTGGTGCTCTGATTAAACGAAAGACGCTGCCTATTGACTTAAATTCGCATAACCAATGCATAGCGAGCTTGGCTTGTTCAAGTGTCATAAACAACATATAATATGTTATATATTTAAACTATTTTTAGATTCGAGGAATTAAAGCACAATCTATAGTTCAAATGAATATACAAATTCATTTTAATTATCGGGTAATGAATATTTTATGAATTCTTATACACCAATTCGTTATTTGGTAATTTTATGGAATACTGTTTTACAACAATAATTTTTGTGTCGGTAAGTCCCTATTTTTAATTAATACCGACTAATACAGTCTAAGTGTCACGAATTTTTGATTTTTGGGAAACTAGTTACTATAATAATTAAAATAAAAAAAATTCTGAAAAAAAATTTCAAAAAGTAATATATAAATTAGTAGATTGCATTTTAATGCTAAAGAAATTTTGGCAAGAAATATTATAAATTACGTAAAAATAATCTTTGCTAATACTTGACCGTTTACTGTTACCTTTATACAATTATACAAATGTTGTTTCCTTTATTACTCATATTAGTCGAATACGTTTTCTTAAAGGGCTTATTAACCCCTTCCTGATAATCTTTTCCCGAATTTCTGGCACAAAAATGCATTATTATTACTGAAAATTAATGTATGTATGTATATATATATATATAACTAAAATTAGAAACCACAAGATATTTTTATTAGTAAAAAGTTCTATGCTGAATCTACTGTGTGTCAAATATGTGCAATATCTTATCCGCTAATCACTAGTTTTCCTTGATGGTTAAAATTACTTAATTTTATTTAACAAGTGAAAAATGCTTTGGAAAATGGTTTTCAAATTTTACTTTTGAAACAAATTTACAATTTGTTTTGGACACCTAAATAGTAATAAGCCACTTTTATTACACAACCAAAATTATTTAATATAGATTATTTTTTAACTTTATCAAAAATTGGCTATTATTACTAAAAATGTTTTGAACTTCTTTTTAGTTTACATAAAACAGTACAAATGAAAACAAAATTACATTTCAGTTCTATTAAAAACGAGAAATCTCACTGATGGCTCTTTGATTGATTCATTGATTGTTAATTTTTATAGATCACTTTAAACATTATTAAGTTTTGTTGTAAAAATAAAGCATTTTTTTGTGTAAATTTGGGCTAGTTTTAAAATAGAATATTGTCTAGAGCTGCAGTATATAAATGATGAAAACGCTGAAAAGCTGTTTTATATTGATTCATAAGATTTAAGACAAAAATTAAGGCATTTTTCCTAGCATAAATGGATGATTACATCAAATAAGTTGATGAAACAATTAAAAATTTTACTTAATGACTCAGACAAACATTTTGAGACAAATTATTTTATAGATTGGCTAAAATGCAAGGCATAAAGGAATAACCATAATAATGAACCGTAGAATTAAACTTTAAATCAGAGATTGCTTATAGTATTAAATTATTATTTATTATATTAGTATTAAATTATTTAGCTAATTTAGTGTGACAGTTTGATTATGTTTGGGATTTAAGCAATTATTTTGTGGTTTTATGTTATTTAGAATTTTTAATGCATTTTCATTAAGCCATTAAGCTATAGATTATTTTATTCTCAAATATCCTTATTATGTCTATAAGAGAAATTTTTGTATAATTGAAAGAACTAATTATAATCCCTGTTTTTAAATAACATAAATAGATAAAAGATACTTTAAAAAATTTAGTTAAAATAAAATTTAACTTAGATTTTATTTAAATAAAATTTAAGTTTTAAAGAACTAAAAAATAAAACTGATATAATGTCAATTGTGTTAATTCATGATTAATTAATTGTTAATTGATTTAATCCCTATTTATTAAAACATAGCACTATATACCAATCGGAATAAAGAGTGTTTTATTTTGTTGATTAAAATTTTTTATTTAATTAGAAATATATACATTGTGTAATGAAAATTTTGTTTTTAATTTTAATCAAAATTTTCAATTCAATAAATTGTCTTAATAAACATTATATCTGGGAAATATTTTATAATTATGCAATGAAATATCGAAATGATCATTAATATAATTTATTGTAAAAAAAAAATAAATAAATAAAATAAAATGATGAAACAAATGCAGAAGAATTTGAAATTTTTTTATTTGTTTAATTCCTTTCAAAATGTATTTACTAATAATACTTTCGTATTGTTTATCAATACGTAAGTAAAGTATATTTGACAAAACATAATTTGTTTCAAAGAATAATGAAATTCTCTGATTTGGAATCATTTCTATAATCACATGGGTAAAAATGTTCTTGTACAACTTAAATACAGTTAACATATTTTGCAATTTTTTCATGATTTTTTCCTATAATTATCAATAAATGATTTTAATTGACAAATTAAAAAAATAAAATTAGAGGCTCTGTTTTGCATTAATAGTGTGTTCATGACTTATTTGTATTCACTATGCAAAAATATAGGCATTTTATAATATACAACTTCTCTTTTTACGAAATACCGGTACATTAATGGGTAAAATGTGATATATTTACAAGTAATGTTGTATAAGAATAATTATTTGTCAACGGGTATTGTTAGATAAAAAAAAAATTACACACCCAGCTTTTCGAACTGCCCCAGTGCAGTTGAAAGAAGCAGCTGCTGACCCGGATCGAGCCCGATAAGGAGAATTTCTTGCTTCTCCATCTTCTTCTTCACTCAGAGCAGTTGTCAGTGACAATCGGTCATCATCAGATATCTGCAAAACGAAACCAAGATTCATAAATATAAAGGTTAAAATAAACTAAACTTCTAATTTACAATATTTAATTTGAAAATATTTTTAATTGATTTAAGATACAAACTCTCTGGTTAAGATATCAAACTTGGCATTCCGTAACTAATTTCAACAATGATACACGTGCTTCTTTTAAACAATTTTACGTTTTAAATAGAAAATATCTATTTTAAAATCACTTATAAAACCTTGCTTATTTATATCGTCTCGACGATATGTGTAAAATAAGCTTGTATGGAATGCATAAAATATATTTTGGCATTAAGTTTTCAATTTGATATTTACTCTAAAATAGTTCAAAATTTTTCTGTATAAGGAGTGTTAAATAGTAAAGGCTAAAAATTATTCAATAAATTCCTTACATTATGTAGAAAATAATTTCTTACAAAGAACAGACAACTTTCCAATATAATATTGTTCTGAAATCATTAAAAGAGACTCACTTGATAAAATTATGAAAAATGTTTAAAAACAGGTAGATAATTTCAGAGAATAAATAGATTAATGTGAAACTCATTATGAAAGGGAAAAAATGGGAAAAGTTATTTAGATTATTTTTAAATACTTGCTATCGTGTATTTTCTTTAAAAGAGAAATTGAATAATAAGGGAAATTTTCAGATTTTCACATTATTAACTTCTTTAACAGGAAAGATATTCAAGATTTAAGAGATGATTATTTAGATAACTAGTTTAAAAAATTTCAATTTCTTTTAAGAAAAGTTGAATAGTAAAAAATATAGCTCTTTATGTTATAAATTTGGAAACTTAAGAAGTCATAGTTGTTATTAATTAATTTGCAAAAGTTTTCTTTAGTAACAGAAATATTTTAAAAACATTTGTAATATAATCTGTACTTTAAAATATTTAATTGGCCAATATATAAATTACACACAAATAATTTAATTAATTACAAATTTCAATTTACATGATAAAATTATTTTGTAAAATTTTATAATTTTACAAAATGACCACATAAAATTATTTTTTTCTTTGATTGTTTACTTTAATTCTTTTATTACCTTTTAAATATGTGTACAATTTCTCACTTCAATAACATAAATTAAAAAATTTATTATTGGAATAATTTTTTTGGTTGTAAAAATATCTTATATATAATTATAATTTCAATATATTAATTTTATTACCTAAAAAGAGTTTATTCTTTAAATAGGAATTAAATTAATTGAGTAATTGTTTTTAATTTGAAAGTGAAAGTAATGAGTTGACAATGTACTATTATGGAAGAAGAAAATTTTTTAATTTATTTGTATGAGAATAAAAATGATTCGAACGTGATGATGATATTATTGATTTCGATATGTGCTATTTATGAATGAATCGAACTTAAAAACTTGATATTCTGTTAAATGCATTCATAATATGCATTAATATGTGTATTTAAATTTTTACTTGAATTGTTTTTATTGTCCTATGAATATGGTCCTATCTAATTAAAATTCTTGAAATAAATATAATATCGAAAAGAATAAGAATTGCTGCGTTATTTAGCACAGGAAATTTCTTTACATCATAAATTATTTTATTAATAAAAATTTTTGATTTGTTGAATTATATATTAAATGAAAGGATTACATTTTATTGCTTAAACGAAAATAAATGTACTGCAGTTTTGAATTAATATTAATGGAACAACGCTTTTATTTGTTTATTTTGAAGTCAATATTAATGTAAATAAATATTGTAAATACTATCAAAATATTTACAATGTCTATTAAATTTTCGAAAATTATAAAGGTATCTTTAATATGAAAAATATATTCCACACACCAAAATAATTTGATGATGTTATTATATTATATTACAATCATGATGTTAAATTTAGATAAAAAAAAAATATCGAATTAATACTACATTTAAAGTTTTATTTAATAAATCTATACAGAAAAATTAAGTAATGCTTAAAATTGTTGGAATGAAACTTCGATTCTACAAGTGTATTTTTTTTATGATTATTGTATTTCCGTACTATAAAGCCAGCGTTCTGCCCGAGGAAGAATAAAAAAAAAAGAAAAAGGATGCGTGCAGGAGACCGAAACCGTTCGATATATTTGACGCGTATGTGGGGGAGCTTAGATACAAAGTATAAACATCGAGAACTGTAAAAGAATTCAGACTTGCCCTCGGTGCCGATGCGGATCTGTTTCTCAGAATGCCTTTTTGATTCCAGACCATGGCTGTTGTGTCCGTGTCGTAGAATCTCAGCACTCTCTACCTTTCATTCATAACCGTGGTTGTGTGAAGGATATTACGTTGGATTCCTGGGTTTTGCTTCGGCTGGAGAGAGAGAGAGAGAGAGGATGCTGATCACCCACGTGCGCGCAGCAACCTCTGCGCATCTCCACCGTCCGGTATGACGTCAGGCGGTGTGGGAACAACGTCATTGAATGAATCGAAGATCTACTTTGCCTGCATTTGAATAAGGTTGTCATGGAGACGCGTATCCCAGTAGAAAAGGGAATTTTTTTTTAATTTATTGTATTTAACTTCCGTTATGTAAAATTTTAATAGTTACATATTACCGAATAGGTTATGTATATCGAACTAATATGAGGCCACATTTTATAAATGATTCTTCCTCTGACGTCATTGGAGTAACTACATTTTGTTGAACAAATTATTAACAACTATTTGATAATTCCAATTATAATGATGGCAAACAAAATTAACTATGTTGGGAAATTATTTAAAAATTACTTTTATATTTCACATTTCAGATACAAATTATATTTTTATAATACTTGTAAGGCCATTGTTTTAATTATATAAAAATATATTAACGACTCAATAAATGCATACATTGATACATTTTAATAAAAAAAACTTAAAAGAAAGACTTTTTAAGAGTTCATTATTGTTTTGAAATAAAAAGTGAATACAATAATTTCTATGAAAGCCTGTGGAAAATTTAAACTTAAATTTATTATATATAAATATACATAAAAATGAAATCATATCATTTTTAGCAATTTATTTACATTATGTAATAAAACATATTTAACTTTTAATTTTCAGATATTGACTGGCGTTTTAAAAAGGAAATGAATAATATAAGATATTATATGTAAAAATACTTAAAATAAATTGATAATTCCTTTTTAATGAATATGTTTTTCGATTGAAACAACTTACTGCTTTTAAATATATATTTTTTAAATAATACTCTTAGGATTAAATTTCTATAGTAGTATATTTTTCCTTATAGGAAAACGATATACATTTATACTCACTTAACGTTTGAAACAATTTATAATTTTTCACGAAGAATTGTAAAGTCTGAAAAATTATAACCTTTCAAAAGTTTATTTAAATAGTAGAAAATAGAAAAAATTCAAATTTAAAAATAAACATTATTTGTAATAACGAATTAAAAGTCATATAAAATTTTAATCATTAAATGCATTTTTTTTATAAAATGAATAATCTAAATTTTAGCATATTAAAAATAAATAAATATAAAACTTGTGGAAAGATAAAAAACAATTAAGCAAATCAAAGCAATTATTTGTATATCATTAATTTTATTTAAGTGAAGAGATTTGAAAAGTAATTTAAACAGAATCTTTGAAGCACTTGTATTTATTTTTGTTACATTTTAGAAAAATATATCTGTAATAAAAATATAAGAGACGCATTCTAAAGAAGCTATTTGTACTACATTTTTAAGTATTTTAATGATATATTTAATGTACATTTCAATAATTCAATAATACGTTTTAAAATAAACATTTTTAGACTGTACATTAGAATCACAAATTTAATTTTTTCCAATATGATGGTATTGATCTTTCTCTATTCATTTTTAAATAATAATAGTAAAAAGAAAGTTATACATATTATCAATATCGATTTTACTTCTACTCGAATAAAAAGTTTTCTTCACTTATGTTAATTGTTCGATACAATTATTTTTTACTTATGTTGGGTTAATTTGAGGGGGATTTGCGGTTGAATGTCCCCATACGAATGAAATTTTACATGCAGAGATTATAGAAAACCATTCCCTTATTTCATAGACATTTTAGTCATTAATTTATCTATCTCTTATGCAATCATTTATAAAATAAAATCTTAGCATTAAAAATTTAATATTACTTAAAAAAATTACAGATAAAAATTCATTAGTAATATTTAGAAATTTTATAATACAATATAAAATGATAAATTTGTATGGAAAAATTTATAACTCTGAAATATAAAAGGATCTCATTCTCTAATTTTTTAATAAATGTAGCTTTAATCTACAGTAAATCTGAGAAATAACGCTTAAAAGTCTTGCGTCAAAATATAAAATTACTGTTCATTAAATTAATTTTTATTAATAATATGTAAACAAATATATTTATGTTCTCACAAAAAATAATGTATATATGATTTGTTAATAATTTTTGCCACTTTTATAATAACATCCATCATAAAAATTTATCGATTCTAGTAAACACAATCGCTTATGTTGCATACTTGGAAAAAGTTTTAAACTAAGATAATCTTTTAACTAATAATCCTTAAACTAAGATAAAAACCGACGTGGTAATGATTACAATATTTAAAACGAGAGGAATGTAAGTGATGCCAGAAATGGAAAATTCTATTAAAATTAAGACAATTAATACCAATTTATGCAAAAGTTTTTTCTTGTCAGAAGATGTAAATTATAATAATGTAACATACACTAGGATTATAACGAAGTAGATTTAAAATTTAGAATTTTCGCGTTTCAGATTTCTGAAAAAATATGATACTTTCATCGGCTTGTTTGAACAAAATTCTCGGAATTTGAAGGAGAAATAGTGATTCAGTGTATCAAAACTATTTTCAGGTATAATTTATTTTGAAAATTAGGAAGCGATTTCATTATTTTAATTATTTTTTTTAATTTTTGAGTATTTGTTTTCTTTTCTGCAAAATGTTTCTTTTTCACATATCGTGTAAAAGTGCTTTTTCCTTAACCTTTTCCTTGCTAGTAGGAAAACTACAAGTTTATTTTGGTGTTTTATTTTTCTTACGATTGCTATTATTAGATTTCATCTTCTAATCATCTTATAAATAATCATAAATATTTCTCATAAGACATGTTCAATATAACTATTTTAAAAATAAAATATATCTTTTTGAGACATTTTTAAAAATAATATCTATTTTTTAATTAAATTGAAATTTATTTCAAATCTGAAAAATGCAATGAGAAAATTAAGCATTTTTGTTTGGTAAAGGAATTAAAATTTTATTGAGTTTATATACTTAAAATTGAGACTGGTGCAACCAATAATATATGTGAGACTGGTGTAACCAATAATATATGTTTTATAAATTTTTATAATATTTTTAGAAAACTGTTCATCCACGCATATAAACAGTTTTCTAAAAATATTAATTTTTTGAGGTTTGCATGTTAAACGAAAAAATATATCTTCTATATAAATATTATTAATTTGACACATTATTATTTTCTTACAAATATCACAAAATTATTTAACAACAAATTTAAAGAAGTTTCATAAGAAACATTCTTTGTTATCAATACATAATACTTTATTTTAGCAAAAATGTTTTAAAAAAATAATTAAAATAAAAGCAAACACACATATAGCCTGTTATTAAATTTAGATTATCTTTTCAGTTAGATAACTGTATTTAAATGCCATTTTATGAGGATCCTTTATTTTTGTTGCAATAATTTTGCTGATTTTTTCAATACTCCTTATAGAAATATTTTTAAGCTAATTTTTTTGGGAATATGTTTCTTTCTTCTTCACTTTTAAATCATATTTTGTAAAACATTTCATATTTTATGAACATAGAACAAAAAATTCACCATTCATCATTAATTATCGGTATCTAATATCCCTTTGTTCGAATGATTTAATAACTGCTCTTCCCTTTTTCATTTAATTCTTGATGTATATTCCCAGTTTGCTTAAAAATATCTTCTGTAAAAAAAAGTCTAGAATTTTCAAATATTTGGAGGATATTTTTAATGTGGCAAGTAGATATTTCACATATTTTATTAAATTTAAGAGAGCAATCATATTCAGATTTTTAAAAAAATATTTTATAGATCTTTTAATTATGCTATTTATAATGATATCTTTTAATTATACTATTTAACGACTGAAATAAAATTTTCAATTATATTAACAGTTTATATCCTCTTCTATTTATTTTTTGGATTAATAATAACCTTTTTTCCTCTTTTGGAAGTTTTTTCCTTTTGTGTAACCTATTTACTATTTACTTTTACATCATTATAGTTATGTAGTTTATATCGTCATCGTTCATATCGCTAATATTTTTCATATCCGATATTAAAAAAAATTATTTAAACTTAAAAATATATATGAGTTACCATGATTAACTTATAATTTTCATTTTGAAAAGTTGAAATAATTGGCAATTGCCATTTAACAAGATTATATCAAAAGAATAAGTTTTTAGATATTTATTTTATTAAACATGTTTAAAATACCACAGATTTCGCTAACGTTTTAATTCGTTTTAAATAATCAAATATTGATTAATCGGATTCTAATGTGTATGAAAAATTTTGAAAATTTCAATTTTCAAACAAATAAAATAATGAAAAATTTAAAAATAATGTTTGCTGTAATTTCTTGATTAATAATAGTATTTTTCAATTTTTATAATTCCTTTTTTAAAAAAATGTGTCAGTTTAAAAAATATAACAAAGTTGAAAATATTTCATTTATAAGTCCTTTTTTTTTATCTATTTTGGTATAAATTTCACAATAATTTATTTTTACATTTTTACCTATTGTTGTTAGTCTAAATAATTGAGAAAAAGACAATGGCGAAAACGCCTATCTCAAAATGACTTTACACATAAAAAATTTAAAATAAAACTAATGTTATTCCAATGTACTAACTTTTATGTAATCCATAAGTTATGGCTACTCTTTTATTTTATGCGCATAACGTATAAACCATAAAAATATTGGACGTGTTCTTTTTTTTTTTTTTTTTTTTTTTTTTTTTTTTTTTGAAGAACGTTTCCTGCTTCATAATAATGGATGAAATTTCGTTTCTTTTCTCTGAGTGTTCTAAATTACCCTTTTTACTATTCTTTTCGCGTAGATTTCAAATCATCAATATTATTACTTGTTCTTCCTAAAACTTTTTTAAGATAAATTTAAACATAGAATCTTGAATTCTCTTAAACTTATTTTGAATTAAAAATATAAAGAATAACACTTAATTTACAATATAAAACTTTTTAAATTAAATTTGTATTTAACTTATTTATACTATAACACTAAAAATGTTTTTCTCTATACATTCATCTTAAAAATGTAAAACTATCGAATTTATTTTTTGCTTTGTTAATTTTGGAACTCATTCAAAAGGAAATTATTGATATGATCTAGTTTTCTTAAAAGTTTAATGTTTTGAAAATTAAATTACATTAATTGTTGAGATATGAACGAAGGTGTTTTAGTGTCTTATAATTAAATAAACTTTAATCTCTCATTTAAATTTCTTGTGTCATTGAAATATCAGTAACTTTATGAAATTTTTAATAAATTTGTATATTTATTTAAATTTTTAATTATGAATACCAATAATTTTATTAAAAGTTTAGTTTGTTTATGTAATAAAATTATCCTTTAGAAATAACATTTAATAATTATATTTATTGTTTAGTTATACAAATATAATATGGGTAAATTTTACATTTGGAACTATTCTTAAATAATATTCATCGCAATATAAAATTCTTCTAAGTTATTACTGGAAAAATAATATTAAGAATTACTTGATTGCTCTGTGTCATATTATAAAAAAGTTTTTTTATGACGTTCATCAAAACCAAAACCAGTGAATTATCATGTGTTTTACGGGTTAGGTAGCGCTATTAGGATCTTGGTATTGATTCTTTGAATGTAGATAGATGCATTTTATATTTCTCTTTTTTATTTTAATTTACAGTTATTTCATTTAAGATATTTTATATAATGAAATGTTTCAATGTTTATTAATGTTTACAGATTTTATTTATCTTCATGATGTTAGATTTAGCCTAATGCAATATCAATTCAAATGCATTTTTTTTTTAAATAATTGGCTTGTTAGATATTTTCTCTGAGTGAAATTTCTTTTTGTTTTCCCCTCTCTTTTTACTATCATGTTGTTTGGTATTGTACTTTTTAAAAATATAATTTTTTGCTTTTTGTATTTTAACGAATTCATTATTCAGTGATGTTAGAGATTTTTTCTGGAAATATTATATACTTTTCAAGTATCTTTGCTTATAAATTTTCAAAATATTTTTCTCATATAATGATAACAAACCTCATAAAATATCAACAAACAACTCTAGAAGAAAATGAAATGGCTTTCAGATATTTTGAAATCCTATGACTAAAATCATGTAAGAAATAATAGGAATAACACTAATGAGTAGCAAAATAATAGAACTGCTTGAGATTTTATGTTTAAAAAATGTATTTACACTCAGAAAAATACATACATTTGATAATATTTTCCATTAATTATTTTATATAGTTCTACTAAATTTCTTATGTATTTGTATTTAATTTTTATTTCTTATATTCAGGATATAAAGACGCGTTAATTTGTCCTACAATTTAATTTAAGTATCGTAAAGTAAACAATGTTTCACAGCGTCTGATGTTTACTTAAAACTGACTTTATTGAATGTTACATAAAATCCTCTGTGCACAAGAATTATTTTTTTGCATTTTAAATATTTAATTCTTAATAATATCGAAAAAATAATTAATACATTTTCATTATACAGTTTATTTAAAAATTTAATATTCATTTTAACTACAATATATGTACAATATTGCATAGTAAGTGATATTGAATATAGATATCTATAAGTACTTTGTAAAATTCTATATTTAAAAATAGAAAAAATTTTAAATTTATAAAAAATGTATTGATTGTTTCAAAACTGTTGTAAAATCTTTAATATTAAAAATTATACAAAATCATCTATTCTGTTCCGTATATGTTTTAAAGTTATTTTTTGAATTTTATCAAAACTGAGATTATTAACAGTTAAAATTTAATGACACAAGTTAAATTGAACGAAAGTGAAATTTATCTACTTGTATTTTTACACAAAAGTATGATTTGAAAGTTGTCCATTAAATAATTTTAGTGTAATTAATTCATGGACTAATTTAAAATGTGTCTGTAAGTAGAATATTATTTACTGATCATGCTTATTATAAATGGTTCAGGGAATAAACACACCATTCGCTTGGAAATTAATTTATTATTAATTTATTTATTAGCATATTAAGCATCATATAATTCTATTTTGGCAAAATTCTGTGCTTGTAATAAAAACTAAGCTCTAGTTTATTGACTTATTTTATTGTATTCGCTTTATAATTAGTAATAAAACTTTATGAATAATTCTTTGATAAAATAAATGCACAAAAATTGTTTTATAAAATACAGTAATTTCACGCTTCATGCTCTTATTAAAATTAAATGAAAACTTTTTAATTTTAATAAGAAACGTGAAAGAATGAAAATCATTCTTTCGCGTTTCTTATTAAAATTAAAAAGTTTTCATTTATTAGAATTATTTATATTTCACCAAAATGGGTTTTTGAAATATTAATTTTAATAATCTTTAGAATAATCTCATGTTATGTTTCTGAAGAAATGTGATATATTGTCTATTAGTATCGTTGTGGGAAATATATTCACTGATTGAAAATAATATTAAATTCTTTGCTTATAATGAAATATATTTGAAATGATTGGTGTCATCATAATGTTACTTTAAGAAAAATACGTAAACATATATAATTAAAATTATATTATTATATTCTCAATAGCATTTAAATAGTTTTAAGTACATTATTAAATATTTTAAGAACCTAATTGTACTTGTAAGACTGCTGAAGTAATTTCCAAAAAATTAAGAAAAACATTTTTAAAGAAACTTAACATTAAAAAAGAAAAAATTGTTATAAAAAAACTAATTGTTGTATGTGTAATAATTACTTTTAAGTTGCTTATATATATTTATAAATTAGCTTATAAATTTAATCCCTTATATTAAGTTCATATAATATTAAAGAGTATATCTGAAATTATAATTTATTTTTAAAATTTATAATCCAAGTTAATAAATATAATTTATAGAAAAAGTTTAAAAATAATTTCAGGTTAAATAGATGAGAAAATTAAACTTTATTTATTTAACTTCTTTAAAATAATTTACTGAATAGTAAGTAATTTTTACTAGTTTTTTGGATTATTGTCAAAATTTTCCTTTAAATTATTATTTGTATAATTCTAATAATCAGAATGTTGTTCATTTTTATACATTGATAATCATATTTAATAAGTAAATAGCATATTATTTATCAGCATCAGTTTTTGAGGAAAAACCAGCTATTCAAAATTATAATTTATTTTATCTTATTTATCTCTTTATTATAGTTTATTTTTATGATATAGTAATCATTATTGCAAACTTATTTAATAAAAAAGGGTTTTGATAAATAATACTTACATTAACTTTAATTTAAAGTAAAGATTTTAATATATATGAAAAATATAATGGATTTTATTT
The DNA here is from genome assembly GCA_030067965.1 of Latrodectus elegans. Taxonomy (NCBI): domain Eukaryota; kingdom Metazoa; phylum Arthropoda; class Arachnida; order Araneae; family Theridiidae; genus Latrodectus; species Latrodectus elegans. Next base: position 44,071,025 of record CM057811.1, on the reverse strand, counting down.
ATTAGAAATTCACCTCTGGGTGTGATTTCATTTCAATACCCTTCAATTCAAAACAATTTTTTCATTTAATATGATTTTTACATTTTGATATTATAAAATATTGCTCAAGATATATAACAATATATATCCATGAAATTTATAGTACATTATATATTTTGTGCCAAGAAATAAAAGAAATTTAATTCGTTTATTTTTGCATATACATTTAGCTAAAAATATATGTACAACACAAATAATAAAGGAAATAAAATGAATAAAATAATACATATTTAATATTTATGTTTATTGCAATAAGTAAGTAATAGGAGCGCCATTAAATTGTTAAATAATTTTATATTTTCATATAGCATAAAATTTTAAAACAATTATTTCTATATTAGTCTGTTGTGATACTTATATCAATTATTACCAATGTATCCAAATGATGATTCAGTTGATATAGTTTAGCACAGCATTTCATATTGCCAGCCAAGCTGGTACTGGACAACCACAACATTACCAATTTGTGTACATTGTAATTTCATTATTACTTACGTGAATTATTGACGTGAATCCTAAAAATGATTTGAAAATTTAAGTCCATTTAATATTACTCAGTGAATTTTCCTTCCTTATTTTCTCTTTTATGAATGAATATTCCTATAAGTACAAAAAGAATCTAAAAAGTTGAAACAGACTGGTGTTCCTAATTTTGCCCTATTTATATATTTAGGTAACTTTTTTATTGATTAATTTTCAATTGCCACATTTTTAATGTAAATACAAAATAATTTTGACAATTTATTTAAATTTAAGAAATCAGTTAAAATATTGCATCACAAAAATTCAGATTCTAGAACTGATGCGAAATTTTAAAAAATTTTTATTCTTTTTGGAGTAGAAATCTGGTTTTAATATTATCATTTAATGTTCTTATGATTAGTTTCTGACTCTCTATTTTATAAAGTAATACTTTTTAATTAGGGTGAAATATATTTTATATATTTCTTGGTAGAAGCAATATTAAATATATAATATTATAAAATATACTAAAGTACACATAAAATTTAAAAAATGTAATAAATGAGCAAACAGAATTCGTTTTAAATAAGATCGAAGCAATATACTCTTTCTAAACACAATTCAGTAAGGAATAATATGATAAATTGTTTCGTGTTACAAAAACATTACCACCATTGGAAATCCCATAACAAATAAGTTTCATATAACAAACAATGTTTAAATACCAATTAATACCTTCTTTACAATATTTGAAAAGCATTTGCATTTCAAAAACCGTAGTTAATGAAAAGCAGATTTTAATGAGCAGAATGCTTTCTTATTCCTTGGGACCATAAGAAGTAAATAGTTTTTATATTGGAAAATAGTTTGTGATCAATAAAAATATTGTTTTTATTTTTAATTCTAAATTAAATTATTCCAACTTTTTTAATCATATTATATTACGGTCATTTTTAATATAAAATTTTTCTTATAGTGAAGAGTAGCTTTAATTGGCAATTATATTAGGATTGTCGGAAAAGCTATTTCATTTAAATATAAATGGGCTTATGACCAATAATAAATTTAAATCTATGTTATTTTACAAAAATAATCTTTATGTTTTTGTGTCACAATCACGCTTTTGTTTAAATTTTTTATTTTTTTTTTTATTTTTATTTTTTTTATCAGGAAATGGCTTTTTTGATGTTTACTCTCTTGTATGATATTTACATTTATTTTTATTTCATATATTGTTAAGTAATACTTTTAAAACTTACATACAACTCTTTTTTGTCATTTCTTCTTTATAAGATGTTATTTATAATGTAAGTCTGAATACACAATTTTTTTTATTTCTTTTGTAATTAAAATAAATGACTTAAAACATTTAAAAGTAATTGCAATGCAGATTATTATAAATCTTTATTAATGAATTTAATTAAATATCTTGATAAAAATATGGAAAATTTTGAGAATTTCAAAGCCATTGAATGAAATGAGGAACTCTAACAAAAATACAAGACACTTACAAACCCGCATATACTATAAGGAATTCATTATCAGTAACTACAAAAACGGAAAATTTGAGTTGATCTTATAAACGAATGTATAATAGTTAATATGGCAGGTTTTTTATCACTAAAATTATTATTCTCTAAAAAATGAATCAATATGACAGCTTTAATTTTTGACATATGGATTGATCCCCCTTGTTGATTGACATTTAGAAGCTTTCAGCGTCTGAAATTCTTTAACCCAGCATTTCTGAACTTTTCAGTATTCGTGGCCCTATTTTCAATCATAATTTTGATCGCGCCTCTTTATCACATGCGATAAATTGTATACAATAATAACATATTTTGCATATTTTGGTGCTAAATTTGCACCACGACATTAATTTTATATTTTACAAATTAACCCAAGAATACTGATTTCTTGCTTTTTCAATACTGAGAATTTGCGTGACTGTCACCGGATTCTTACTTTGTCAATACTGAGAATCAATAATATAATGAGAATTTAATAAATTAATTATTAAATATTATGTCACAAAATATATTTTGTTTTGCATGTGTATGTGCGTTCCTTTCAGTCAGTAAATCAATTTTTTTTAAATAATATACTTTTTTGGATATGCTTTCGCCCCACAGGTTGAGAATCGTTGCCTTGACTTATACTCCAAACCTCTTTTTTTCTAATTCTAATAATTCAATGTAAAAATTACAAACTAAAATAATATAAATGAAAATTTTAAAAGTTGCTATATATCTTTCATTGATTTACATTACTGGAGCAGTTTTCACTCTGATCTCAATTAAAATTACTTTTTGTGGTTTTGTAGATAATTATCACATTTATTGTGTTCTTGTAAGTATTGATTTCTGTATGGGAAAATGCAAATAATAAATTATGTAAATTTCAATTAATTTTTACATTATGCTCATAGTTGTATGAGTTTCACTGTAGGCTACAACAATAGTTTAATGAAAATTTAAAAATTTTACTGCTATGTAAATCATGTATCTAACTTATACTCCAACTATTCTGTAACTTACATTGAATAATTAAATAACTTACCTTTTAGATAGCAAAAAAATTCCTTTTATCATTTTCTGAAGGTTTTTTTTATGTTAGTGTAATCATTAATTCTTTCTGTTTATAAAAATGAGTTAATTGCAACCAATACCTAATTCTTGAGAAATTACTCTATTGATATAAAATATTTCTTTCAAATTGATGTACTATTAATAATTTTTTTAGTTTATCGAATTCTATTTAAAATATCTATTCATTTAAATCTTCTACATAAGCTTTTCTTGAATTTTTAATACTTTTCCATCTTATACATTTGACAAGTTTCTTAACACAGAATTTTTACTTTTAGTTTTAAATATTGTATGGTGCAAAAATGTCCTACATATGACCTTGCATCAGTAAACATCTTAAAATCAAATCATTTTAGATTTCTCTCTTCAATGATTTAAGATGCAATAAATAAGAAAGAAAATTAAGCAATGTAACAGCGTAAGATTTCTGACTCATCTTTAATATTTCTTTTAGAATAATTCTAAATATCTTTTGCTTTAAAAAAAATGTATGGCTAAAATGCATATTAATTTCAAAGGATGAAGTTGGATATTTGCTTAACAATAATTAAAAACAATTGTCTCTTACCTCTGAGGAAGTAAGATATATACGAGAATCAGTACTCTCAATTGAGGGTTGTTGTGGTATTGAAGTTGGTGGATTGATTTCGAAAGAGCTTCCTGCTGACAGACCACCAGAAGAAAGCACGGGATGGCGACTGAAAGGCGGTAGTGGCAACGTGCTGCACTTCCCACTTAAAGCTGAACCTGAGCGAAAACAGAAAAATGGCCAGAAATGAAATTAACTATTACTGTTCATCGGAATGAAATGAAATTACAAGCATTTTACTTCATTAAAATACAGAAAAGTTTCAAGATATTAATCAATTAATGTATATTAATAAAAGAAAACTAATAATTTGATTTTTTAAATTTATTTTAAAAAATTACTATGCGTGTTATCCCAATTATTTATATTATTGCAGATATGATAATTATGTAAGATTTGAATGTATCCTTTAAAATAGGATTAATACAATAAATAATTTTTTTTTATTTCCAATGGCAGATTATAGACAGTTACAGCAAAATAAATAAAAAGGATAGAACAATATAACGCAGAAAGATAATGTAACAGAGTCTATTAATCTAACATGTCTCTAACTTCCCAATAGCGCTCAGTTAGAGACGTCTTACGAAGTGCAGGACAGCGAGGAAGATGGGCTGCGTCTATGACCTTACCAATGTTGCAAAGAGTGCAGACCGGAGAAGGAACGATACCAAATCTATTTAGATGTTTCTGCAGACAATCGTGCCCGGTGGCAAGGCGGAATTCAGCAGTAAATAATAAGTTAATTAATTTTTATGTCTATATATCAAATTGCCAATCAATGGCTGAGTAGTTAGCGTTCCTGATATTTGAGCTGTGGGTCCCAGGTTCGAGCATGGGTGTTATTTTCTTTCTCTGTTCTCTCTGTCCTTTCTTCTGTGATGATGTATAAATGTGGCTCACCCTATAAACGGGTTTTGTGGTGGTATGGCGCGAGCAATAATACAAGCCTCCGTGACTTGGTTCATAGGTGCCCGCTGGGTAACGACAAATGAGTAGCAGTTTCTGGCCTTGTTGTGGCATAGGGTTCGGTACCCAATTGCCCGCCGTTGGAAAAAAATATTTCGAATTTTAAATTAAAAAAAAAAAACTTAAGCAATGATTTATTTATATTATTATAATTATGAAAGTTACGTAAAATACATTGATACATCGCTTAAAATAGAATTTAACATTAACTTAAATAAAGAGTTTAACATTTTTGCCATACCTATTTTTAAATTAACTTGTACATGTTCTGCCTGAATTTTATTAAAACTAAAGACCTATTGCAGTTTTGTCCATAAACTTTTTAATATTTTAAACATCATTATTTCTCAGATGATAGAAAATCATATAATAATATGGAAAACTGTGCCTAATAAGTGGGTCAAACATTAAAATAATTGAGTATAAAGGGTATAAATCAATCATTTTGCACATGTTCTTCAAGCGAATTTCTCAACCTGTTAAATCATAAAAAAAATAATTGAAAATCAAGCAAAACTTCATACTGATAGAAGGATAAAATATGTTGGGATGCAAAATTAACTAATATAAAATAATTACGACTAACTATAAAATAATGGGGATGACTATAGGGTAATAAAAATGTACAACAAACGAAAAGAAATATTCAATGTGATGTGCATGCATGCTGGTATTAACTTCATACTTCATTTAAGAATTTTAAATTAATTGAGGAGATTGAAACGGAAAAAAGTGGTCAGATACACTCACTTTTTTCAACATTTCCGGTCATTCCATCGAGGCCGACGATGTTTCTCTCCTCCTGCCTGATGGCTTCCAGTTCAGCATGCACCTCACGCATTAAAGCAACTAAAGAGGGAGCAAAAAAAGGTTCTGAAGCAAATGGACGTGCACGGGACAAATCTAGGTATAACATAGGATCAATAGCAAAGCCACAAATTAAATAATCAACATTTAGGCATGCCCAAATGAATTTCTCTACTGCAGTGCAAATTTACGGAATGTGCCGAATACATAATTGAAAAATCCTAAAACTATAACACAGAAACTAACATCAAATGCTATCATTAAGTTCGCAGCAAACTATATTACAATAAGTTAAATAAAATTGCCAGGTTCCATGGTTATCACTACACATGAAAATGTTGGCTGTATTTTATAAGAAAAAATTATCGTCTGCTGTTTAAAATTTATTTTTTTAAAACTCTTTGACTTCTTAAACATTTTAAGATATTATTTTTCATATTTTGAACATTTTAAGATATTATTTTTCATATTTTGAACATTTTAAGATGTTTAAAATTCTGAAACATTTTAAGACATTCTTTTTCATAAAAAAAAATTGCCAGATTCCATTGTTATTGCCACACAAGAAAATGTTGGCTGTATTTTATAAGAAAAAATTATAGTCTGCAGTTTAAAATTAATTTTTTATAACTCTTTGACTTCTTAAACATTTTAAAATATTCTTTTTCATATTTTTAACATTTTAAGATGTTCAACATTCTTAAACATTTTAAGATATTTTTTTTTCATAAAAAAAATAATAAATAAAATAAAAATATTAAAAAAATTGCCAGATTCCATTGTAATTTCTACACAAGAAAATGTTGGCTGTATTTTATAAGAAAAAATTATTGTCTGCTGTTTAAAATTTATTTTTTAAAATCTCTTTGACTTTTTGAACATTTTAAGACATTCTTTTTCACATTTTAGAAATTATTTTTATTTTTAGACAAATTGTTATGAAAAATGTCAATTCTTATGCATTTTTTGTTCAATGTTAGTATTGTTTATAAAAATAGTTATTATATTTGATTTTAGAAATCTAATTAATTGCATAATATACATAAAAGAAACAGACACAAATAATGTAAGCAATATATTAATCAGTTAATATCAATAATTTATTAAAAAAAAGTACATACCGAATTGTGTGCTATTTAAATTTTTATAATAAAAAATAATTTCAATTAGTTATACACATAAGAATAGAACTCAGATAAAAGCATCTAATCTCATGGTTATAGGGACAATAGAATTTATAGTAATATTGTGCATCATCTATATCTTTATGTTTATTTTTAGCCTTTTATGAAACTGTAATAAAATGGATTCCATTAATACATAAAAATAATAATAAATATTGGAAAATGATAGATGTTTTTTTATTTAAAAATTAATCTTTATTACAGACAATATATATTTAAAATAATATATGCAGTTTTAATTTTATTTACTATCACTAATATACTTTTTTAATGTTAAGTTATAGAAATTGACAGATATTAAAAAATAAATTATTTATATGTCGCTTAAAATTGAAAAACTTTACAAGCATTTATGATGTTGGATTGATTAGAATTATCAACTGAATAAATGGCAAAACTGTAATTAATATTCAGTATTTAAATTATGATGTTTTAAAATAATTTATGAAATTAATTTTTAATCTTATTTTTTTAAAAAAAATTACAGAGTATTGAGATAAAATATAAAAGAATAAGATATTTATTAGAAATGTAAAGAAAACTAAATATACTTTCTTTATATTTTCCTTCAACAAATCAATGTCTCAGAATTTTAAATAATATAATACATCGTAGTCTGTGAAATATAGCTTTTTAAATATATTTAATGATATGAACACCAAAATTCAGGAACATAAAAGGGGTTTAAAATAGAAAACAAAAAACACACATATTTCACACACATACATATATATGAAGAATAATAACTTTTATTATATATATGATATTTAGAAATATAAATATAAGATTAATATTTTTATAAAAATAATTTAGCAATTTATACGCGTGGCAAAAAAAAACAAGCATTGGTACAGAATTCAATTTTTGAATATAGAAATTATGGAAAAAATTAATCGTATTTGTATCTTCATTCTAATATATTAATAAATTTATTTTCATGTTTTTATAACTGTAAACTAATATTTAATGATTTTGTGTAAAATATATTATTACATTATAGTTACAATTCTTTTTAATGATTGCAACTGCCATTTTCTGCAAATGAATTTTTAGAAGCATAATTTATTGCGCTTAGGGATTTTCATTAACTATTCTATTATAAGATTATTTCTCCTCAAATCCTCTTAAATGAAATAAGTGGGAATTAATTTTGGTAAATATTAAGAAACAATCCTTCCGAGAATTTAGATAGAATCGTTAGGGAAATTTAACAAACTTAAACATTTGATCTACAGAGACTTCATAGTTTCCAATGAATGAATACAACTTTTGTGTAAATCAAAGAAAGTGGAAGCGAAATTTTTGAGGAAAGTTGTTTTATGGTAAAATTGTTATTCCCTTTTTATTTTGGTCTCAAAATAATTTAGGTTTCATGTTTCTTTACTTTTGAAGCTAACAAAAGATGTTTGCAAAACTCTTTTTGTTCTCAAAAGAATGAAGAATTCGATGACTTATATAATTTGAATAGAAAATTATATCAGATTATAGAGATGCCACAAAAATAAGTGTTACAAAATTCCATTATATATATTATATAATGGAATTTTGTGATACTTATTTTTTACTGCTCATAAGAGGTTTGTCTTATAGGATATTTTATAACGGCTGAAGTACGTTAAATAAGTCGTGGTGATAATATATTCAAAGTGAAATAATATCTGTAGAGGTGATATGTCAAATATTTTGCTTGGTTTCTGCTTTTAAATTAGGAAGATTATTACTCGGTAACTACTATCCAAGTAGTAGAGCCCAACTCTGAGTTTGGTGCAGGAAGTTTTCTGATGCACAATCACTAAATTCAAATATCATATACAATCAAACGTTCACTGTGATTTAAATGATTTTCGTGTGATTTGTTTTATTACATGTTTTTCTTTCATGTTATTTTTTATGTTGTGCAGGAATTCCAGCTGTGTTAGTATTATAACAAACTTGTAATGTTTCCTATTAATATACAAATGTAGACTAAAAAGCGATGTTTACCCATAAACATTATGTTCAATCGTTATCAACAGTCTCTCGGCAAAGAACACTTGATAATTCTCATGTGATCCTCGTTGGAAGCATATTCTTCGTGTTTGGATTGTTTAACATGGTTCATATAGTTGATGATTAATCATTTTTTAAGTGAAATTGAAGGTGACTTTTTTATTTAAACACGTATGAGCTTTTTGAAACTTTTCCCATGTGTGAAATGAGAAATTAAACTTTTAAAAGTGTTTTCATGTGTATTTAAAAGAACTTTCTCATTATTTTGTCAATTCTTGACTTAACACACGAGTTTTTATGTAGTATTCTTTTACCGCTTAAAATTGTTCATTTAATATGTTAAGGAAAAGTATTTGTTATAAGCATTTGTGTGTGAAATTTTTGAATATTTTTTGGGCGGTTTCTTTTAAGTAGTTTCAACCGCACAAAAACAGGTTTGACAGTTGTATATATTCATTCAATCTTTTGCCTTGGAAATATCTTATCTATTATCATTAAATAATTTTCAATTTTTTTAAATAAATAAATATTGTTAAATTATCTTTCACAAGTTTAGAAAAAGGAAAAAACATTGTGCTTGAATAATTTAACATTAGAAATAAAATTTTAAATGTTCACATTAAAATAAACCGATTTTCATTTGATGATAGTAAATTATTAATAAAAAAATATGTTAAATTTTTATTGTGAGTAAAATAAATGATAGAAATGTATCAACGTACCAACATTTTCCATAGATTGGCTTAGTAAGGCTTCAAAGGTGTGCAAACTGTAGCTTTCAGCGTCCAGGCCTCGAGCTAAGGCGTTGCGCAGGTGCATTTCATACTCCAGTAATAGCCTGCTAGTAGGTGAGCTAGGTGTGTGAGTAGGTGCGTGATGTCCGTGTCCCTCATCGGAACTAACGCAAGGTCTATCCTGATCACTATTCTCGTTGCTGGAATTAGGAGGAGTCACGTAGCAGTGGTTGTCGTAGAGGAAGTGGTCGGAAGGAGGGGACTGGTCAGGATCTGGCAAGTCCAGACACATGCTTCTCTCGAGACTCCTGCGTCTCCCAGTTTCGGATCTGTGTTGACGGCTCCTGTTGGCCGCGAAGGATCTTTGCGAGTCACGAGAATCGTCGCTGTTGAGTTTCCTCAAGAGGCGCCTCTTGAGCATGAGGTCGCTCTCTTGCTCGGGGGAGCTGTGGATCGAGTTGGAAGGAAGAGGGTGCAACATGCGCTTCAGGGTGTTGCTGTCCAGACTGAGTCCTGGCACGTCGACTTGCGACTGCTCAAACACATTGTCCGAACTCTTGCTCTTGTTCCTGGATTGAGGTTGCAACTCTTCCGTGCGGGATCTTTCTTTGCGTTCCGTGATCGAACTGCAATCCACGCTCTTGGCCTGCTCCTTGCGCGTTGACTGGGCATAACCTTGACGAGCCTGGTCACCACGAACTCCCAACCTGTCTTGATACCTATCAGCGTTTACATCTGATATTCTTTCTTGAAGGGAGGTCTTGACCATGGTATTACCAGACATAGTGGAGCTAGCCGCGTTAGCTGACGTACTCATGGCTGAGCTAGGATCCAAGCGACTTCCCTTGTGGCCGCCGCCATGGACACTTGCTGTTGTAGTGCCCCTCCGAAGTGACTGTCCACCCATGTTATCGTAGACAGAAGTGCTAGAAGCGTGAGTCCGGCTGCTGCCCCCGCGGTTGTCGTAGGAGATTTTGTAATCGTCCACAGACCGTGGCTGCACTCGGGGCAGGGTGGCGGCGCCCGTGTAGCGGACCCGGCCATTGCGGGCCCGGTGCAGGTTCTCCGCCGTCATGCAGGTGCATTGCAACTCTCGACTGCGAGAAGGTGAACTAGGCGTAGATTGTGGTTTTCTTTTTCCTTTTGTTTTTTGTTGCTTTAAATTGTGGAAAATGAGAAGAATGCAGAAAAATTACCGAATATCACATAACATTATAAATATAGAATATTCTCTAATATATGCAAAATCGGCTTAATTTTATTGAATGTAGAGTGAAATAGAAACACTACTTAAAACAGCAGATCTATCCCTAAAATAATGATCTATTCTAAAATAATCTCTTTAAAATTATCTATTTCTAATATTTGCTAAGTATGAAAATCGCTTTAACATTAGGATACTTATGCCTATGTCAAAATAATGATTGAAATGTCACACAAATAAATTATAAATGCTACATTTCTTTCTCTAGTTTATTTAAATCATTTTAATTATTTATATGTATGTTTTCAAAGCGCGATGAGATACAATATATCCAAGATTGAAAATTTTTAATCCAATGTAAAATAATAATTTTTTGTTTTAAATTAAATTTACGATGATTTAAAAAATTTTGAAACTGAAAAGTTTCAATCAACAGTAAAAAACGTGTTTTAACAATTTCTAAACAACTTCAGTAAATTGAAAATTTTTGCTTTGATTTCATATCTAAATTAAGGATATCATTAACTGCGTTAGTTTAATGTCATTTTCTTATAAATTATACATATTTTTCACCTTCATTGATAATGGTTAAAAACACTTTTCAAAATGGTGATTTCAATGTGAGAAACGAGGAGCGTAGCAAACCAGTAAAAAAAATTGAAGATGCTGAATTGCAATCATTACTCGATGAAGATGATGGCCAAACGCAAGAACATCTTGCAGAACAATTGAATGTTGACCAGAGCACTGTTTCTCGTCGTCTTGAAGCAATAGGCAATATAATAAAGGTCAATAGATGTGTACCACATGAGCTAATGAATCGTCATCCTGAAAACCGAAAAATCGTATGCGAAATGTTGTTTGCCCGTAACAAACACAAATTTTATCTCCATCCTATTGTGACTGGCGATGAAAATGGATTTATTTTGAGTATGCCAAAAGTAATCGATCATATGTTGACCCCGGACAACCATCCAAATCGACCTTAAGGCTAAATCGCTTCGGCCGCAAGACAATGCTGTGTATTTTCTGGGATCAGGAGAGGCCAATCTATTATAAGCTTCTCAAATCTGGCGAAACTGTTATTACTGATCACTACAAGCAACAATTACTTGATTCGAACGATGCTATACTCGAGAAACGCAAGCAATACAAGAAAAGGCAGCACAAGGTGATTTTCCTTGATGACAACGCACATAGCCACCATGCTAAATCGACTAAAGACATCGTTAAGGGGATCGGCTGAGGGCCCTTAGCGCATGCGGCTCTTTCTCCAGACTTGGCTCCTTCCTATTTGCATCATTAGGACACGCATTGGCTGACCAACGCTTCACTTCTTACGAAAACACCAAATTTTGGCTTGATGATTAGCTGGCTTCGAAAAACCTATTATTATTTTTTTTGTAGTATTCCCAAACTGCCCGAAAGATAGGAAAAATGTGTAGCTAGCGATGTATATTATTTCGAAAAAAGAAATATTAACAGTTTTCGCAAATTTATTGCGTTATTTTTAAAAACAATCGTCTCATTTCATTTGCATATATATACACCTGGTATTAATAAATTCATAATAACATAAATAATAGCATATATTTCTTCTATAACTTTTCTAACAATTAAATATGAATCTGTATGTGGGATTTAAGGACCTTTATACTGAAACATTAGAGAAATATCATTCAACGATAAGTTTCTAAAACTGAGATAAACTTATTAACCGACTTTTTTGTGCGCATGGTATAGTGAGTGAAAAAACTTTGATTTGGTTGCTTGAAAAATGTTTGGTGAGGGATAACTAGGAAATTTTTGACTTCAGTTTCATTTAAACAGTTTTTTAAATTAATCGCCATTATTGAACTTCATTTGTGTTAATCATTACCTCTTTACATCTAAATCATATATATTATAATATAAAAAATTATTTGCTACATTTATGCAAAGGTATTATTAACAAAATGTATTGCTAAATGAAAAATAGTTGCACTACGTACACTACTTTACATTTATTGGAATGATTAGATTAAAGATTTACAGTCATGGTTGCTTAGTTTTTTTTAAAATTGTGTTGATGCAAGATTTTTGGAGGAAGTGTCTATAAAAGTTAGGTATATTTTTATAAAAGCTTATAAAATACTCAGTAACGACAAGGTCTGCTATAATCATTGACGAATTTTGTAAATACATTATACAGGGAAAATTCTTGAATTACATGCAATATCATTTATGATGATAATTATAAATACTTGTCTGATTATAATAAAAAATTAAAAGTTAATAATTCTCGACTGAATAAATGTTTTTTTATATATTTTTTTGTCATTCTGTTTGCATTGTGACTATAGGAACATCAAATTTGCAACTAGAGTTAAAATTTACAACTGTTGATTGACGAATTTTTTTATTATGGAACATATATAACTTCTTTTAATTATAAGTCTACGGATTTTGATTAAAACTCATCATTGTTCTCGTTAATTAATTTAAGATATACTCTTCTTTTGTAAATTTATATAAACTAATAAAATATTTTTCCAATATATGATAAATGAAAGCTATTTTAATGATAATAATTATAAAACACCTTTGTATTATCAATCAACTACTATAATAATATGAATTACAAGAAATATAAAATAATTTATATGTTATTCTGTAAAGAATGAATATCTTATAAGATTACTATGTGGCTTAATAAGTCAATAAAATTAATTCTTGAGCTATATGACTTAAGAGATTGCAATATAATGTATAAGGTAAAACTACTGAGTCAAATGATTTACAAACCATCTGATAACTTCAATTAAATATTTTAATGATTTCTATAATAATCATAAAAGTATCTAATTTTATTGCCTGAAAATAAAGTATTTTTTAATGAGAGAAGAATTTTCATTCCATGGATTTTTTCCAAAATGGCGAATGTTATTGAGCAAAAAAATATGCATTTAGTTTTGTTTTACCAACGAAATTATGCTACAAAAGCATTCAAAAGTTTGAAAAAAAATTCTTTTAAAGATGATTGATTATAAAACAAAAGTGATAAAAACATAAAAAGTTCAAAGATTTTACAGAATAATTAAAAAAATGAGTGATCTCATATGTTCCATTTCATTCTATATGTGATCATTCTATGTATATTATCTGATATATCTACTTCATTTAATAATCAACATATTGATCGAGTCAGATAATTGATACCAATAATCGTCATTTTATTATAAAATACATTAACGAATAAGTTTTTACATCATTTGACTCCTACTAAACAATTTTTTTTAAAAAATGTAAGTTTGCAACTAGTTTACATCTCAACTTCTTTCAAGACCTTTGATAAAAATTTGATTCTATAATTTTGACATTCAAAAATCAAGTGCATAGCACTTGAAAGAAACAGAAACGAAAAATAGAGATAAAAAGACGCGAAAAATGTAATGTAGATCATGTGATCATGTTCTTTATTATTGCGGTGTTTCGCATTACGAATTCCTACTGACTGTCCAAAGTACCTATCGATTGTCCAATAAAGATTATCTTTTGAGAGAAGCAATTTATCGAAAAAACACCGAAATTCAAAAAATGTCATGAATTTAACACAATGATATTACTCTTTCTAACACTGCCGTTGTTACCAGTCGTATTTGGTAAAATAAATAAGTATGTAAAATAAAAAAAATACGGCTAAATACACAATCACAACACACACACTGTATTTTTTTTATATATGGCACAATGTGATTTGCATAGTAATTACTTAGTTTAATTTCTTAAAGTGTTTACTCTTTGTAATCTTTTAATATGATGAAAGAAGATTAGCTATGGGCACTGAGGACGATTTACAAAAATAATAGTAAGGTTATTTTGATGCAAACGTTAGCAGAAAAGCGTCGGAGGACAGTTTTTTTTTTTTTTTTTTTTCTGTAGACGATGAAATAAAGCGTGATTATAATAATAAATATAATTTGCTTAATGATACGATTTTGAGTTATTTTTAGTCGTCATAGTAGGAAATTCATTAACATTTCTAAATTCTTTCATGTAATTTAGTACATACATCTAAGTTATATTATTTAAAATTTTGTCGGGAAAACTAAAAAAGGAAATTAAAAATAAATACAATCAATAAGCCAAAGAAAGTGGTAAAAATTAGAAAATCAAGTTATATTTTAAGGAATAAACTAATGCAGTATAAAGAATCTTTTTTTAAACTGAAATTTGTTTAAGTTACTAATTATAAGAATGATTAGAATATAGACAAAAACTATCGTTAAGAAGTTTAAAGCTGTGTTTATAACCAAAAAGTTAATATCAAAAATACCAAATAAATTTTTAAAAATTTAAATACGATTAAATTAAAAGTATTAATTGGACATTTATAGTAAATGATATTGTCATCCATTCTAGAAAATAAAAATAAAAATGTATCTAAGCAAGAAAGTAAAGAAAAGCTTTTAATTTTTACGAACTTATGAGTACATGTTATGATGAATTTTTACCAATTTGTTACAAAATACTTTAATATTTAAATAATTATTTCCCTTTAGTAAAATCATATATTTTTCTTTGTAAAAACACGAATATTTTCCAAAGAACTCAATGAATAGTTTTCGTCTTTAGTGGTTCACTTTAATATATTTGTTGCTAAGCGTATTTTAAAGTATTAATGATATTTTTTTTCTCTGCAGGCATAATAGAAACTAGAAATTATCACTCCATTAGATATGGTTAGGATGCGTGAAACTTCTAGGGGGTGCTTGGCTTTGATTAAAGAAAGAAATAATCGAAAACCAGAAAAAGAAGTTCTCAGAGAAAGTGGGATTAATACCAACTCCATCCCTCACCACTGTTTCAAAGTAAAAATTCTAATAGAACAAAGAACATGTTTCTTGGGCTCATTGTTGCCTAATAAGATAGTTGCAATAATAATTCCAGCATAATTTTTGTGAAAAAAAACTAAAATATTCTAAAATGTTTCATGAAAAAAGGCATTTTGAAAAATTTTCATTTGTATTCATTCACTATTATTATGAAAATGCTTATGAAATTTCAATGATAATAAATAACAATTTCTCAAATATAGAAACATAAATTTCTCACTTCATCACTTCATTGAAATTTATTATCTTTTTTTATGAACAAATTTTTAAGACTCAGCTGGTATCTTTAAAATACTTGAAACTTACTTTGAGCAAAACAGTTTGTTCTTTTAATGTTATTTTTTAATCTCTTCAAAATTATTTAAACAAATACTATTTGTAAAAATCATCAAGCTTTCATGTGTTTTATAAATAAAATAAAATTCATTGTTCATAAATTACTATAAACCTATAGACATTTTTTCAATCTCAATTATAAATATGTTTGAAAATATATGTAAAGATATTTATTTGCTTTATTCTAGGGAAAAAACATATTTTAAAAACTGTTATATTAAATATTTAAATTGCACTTTAATAATTAACATTTTTTACACTCTTATATGCATGTTACTAAATTCTTTATTCCGTTAGTAAAATAATGAATATATAATTTACAGTTTTCTAAGTAAGAGAAACTTATTTTACCTTGGGTGGCTCCAATTTCAAAGAGTAAGACGAAGAAGCTTTCCTTGAAAA
Source organism: Latrodectus elegans (assembly GCA_030067965.1). Taxonomy (NCBI): domain Eukaryota; kingdom Metazoa; phylum Arthropoda; class Arachnida; order Araneae; family Theridiidae; genus Latrodectus; species Latrodectus elegans. The sequence goes on along the minus strand of CM057811.1, from coordinate 44,054,848 downwards.
CTTGAATGAAGGGGACTAAAAATAGGAGTTCATTAGAAGAAGTGTATAAAACATAACAGTTTTATAAAAATATTGCGATATATTGATAAAAAATTATATTTAAAAATTTACTTTTAAAAAAATATCAGTCATCTGAGAACCAAATGCAGAAATATCTATCAGTGTTTGTTATATGATTTTACTTTTGCTTAGAAAAGTTTAATTTGAAATCAATTAGTGTTTTCTAAACTTAAATGTGTGTATGATTTTAAGAAATATCTCTTCATACTATAGTCAATTAAAAAATTATTTAAATTTGTTAGTAGAAAATAGATTATTAAATAAATTGTAATTTTGAAAGTATTTTGAATTCTAACTTTTAATATATGACTGTAAAAAAATAATTCTAAATTTTGATTTCTATTAATGTTATTAAAATATCCCACTATACGATTAAATTGTTAATATTTAATGTTATAAAATATGAGCTTCTTGGTTTATGCACTTTTTTGACAATTTCTAATAAATAGTGTATTAACAAGAAAGTAATTTTGGGTTTTTAGTGTGAAATAAAATTCAATTTTTTCTATACAAAAGAGAAATTTAATAAATAAAATATCTTCCATTCTGTTTGATGACCTTTTGCCATCTTTCTGGCAATTTCATGATCTCGTGCTCATAAATTTTCTGGTTCTTAACAGCAAAATACATCAACCAAATGCTATTTGTGGTCATCGTTTATTATGGTGAAATTTTTACCATCTAAGAAGTTTTATAAACTTCGAAATAAATGATAATCTGATGGGGGTGAGGGGTGCAAGTCAGGATTACATGAAGGATGCAATATCACTCCCAATTAAGCTCTAATAGTTTCGTACGTGTTGCTAAAAATGTGTGAGGCCTCACATTGTCCTGGTGGAATACGATTCCTTTGCGATTTGTCAATTTTAGCCTTTTCTCTTTGATAGCTTCCTCCAATTTCTCATGTTGTTGACAGTAAATATTTGAGTTCATTATTTGGTTGTTTGGAAGCAGTTCAAAATACGTAACCCTTTTGTAATCCTACCAAATTGACAACACGTTCTTTTTTGGACGCTATTCAGCTTTTGATGTGGTTAGCCATGGTTCATCATGTCTGGATCATGATCTTTTTCTATTAACGGTATTTGTAGACGAATTCATTTTTCATCGCCAGTGGCAGTTCGTTAAAAAAGGATCAATTGCTTTATGTTTGAAATGTGTATCATATATATTGATTCGTTGTATTCTGTGAATTTCTTTCAATTCGTGCGAAACCACATCGAGTTTCTTAACAAGTTCAAGACATCTTATATGATTTTCTATTGTTGTGTGTGATACATTTAACTGTTTTGTCATCTCTCGCACAGTTATATGATGATTCGATTCAATTATGGCTTTGATTTTGTCATCATTAATTTCAGAAGGTTGACCAAAACGTTGGTCATCTTTCAGTGCGAAATATCCAGAACGAATTTTTTAAAATCAATTCTCACATGTGCGTTTTGTTAAACAACTAATACTATTGACTTCACATATCTCTTTGTGAACCTCAGCTGCTTTCTTACCTTTATAAAAATAAAAATGTAAACTATGTGAAAAATGCTTCTTTTTGCACTTTATGTTAAAACTGACCGTAAACTGACAGTTGTAATCAAAATTGCATAGAATTCATTTCAATAGCAGCCTTAGGGTTTCGACTACCAAAAGAAAAAATTCTAACATTGACAAAAGAATAACTAAACAAACAATCTTATCTACTGGCGCAAACCGAATTTACTTCTTACCCCCAATCCAGTAATTAATGCCTTAATATCATTCGATTTGTTAACGTATTGCATAAATTTAACAGTATTTTAACTACATACGTTGAAAATTTAACAAAATATATTTTATCTTCAATTTATTTCAATTTATTAGGAAAACAATTCTTTTAAAAATGTCATTTCAATTGTTTAAAGAAGAGAATTACTAAAATTAATAATCTGGAAACTATAAATTCATTTCTTGAAGAGAAAGAATGTATTCAATGCTATTTTAAAATATGAAGTTAAATTACATAAAATAGTTTATTATTTTGTTAAATTAAGACTTACACAGCATTCTCGAAACTGCTTTGCATCAATCGGCGAAGTAAAATTTAAGCCCCAAGTATCTCCTGTGGCAGGATCTTTCCAATAAACGAAACATTCCGAAGCTTGCCCTAGCCGCGTTCCTGGAAGAAAAATATACAGAATTCACTTTGTTTCTTAACGAATAAAGTTGTTTTGTTTGATGCAGATCAATTTAGTGCTACTTACCGAATCACATCAGGACACTTATTTTTATGCTTTCAGAGAATTTTTAACTTCTTAAAACATTTTATAATAAAATATAATTTTCGAGTTATGATTCTCTCAGATGCTAAACTGTAGCATTGAGAATTTTATGTATTTAAATTTTTGTTATTTATAGTATCTCTAATTAAACTATGTGACTTTCAATCTTACAGTATAATAAAAATTGAGTTTCATGAAAAAACAAACCATTTAAGTTAAAGATGAATAGATGCGTTATAATGTGGAAGAAAATTGGACTACACCAGTTTGCTTATGGTTTAAGTTGTAGCATGACAAATGAATCATAATTTTGAACAATGGTCATGGAATCACGTTAAGCATTTGGGTAAGCAACCTCCTCTCTTTAACCCCAATTAGTCATAAGCTCTTATGAATAATTGTACCCAAAGCATTTTAGCTCGGATAGCAATGATTAGATAAGAGATGATATAGCGAGATCGAGTCCCTTATCAAAAAGATTACTCTCATTTCCAAACTACAAAAAATGCAAGTTAAAGAGCAATAAAATTTCTGTTCAAAGTGAGAAATACGACTGCCACTCTAAAATTTTAGAGATACAACTAGGTTTTAAAACTTATACTTACAAAATTTTAGGTGTGTTCAAAGTAGTCTCTTCCAACATCAATGCACTTTTGTAGACGAATTTTCTCGAGATTAAATGCCTCAAGCCATTCATTTCTTGGAATAGATGAAAAAAAATGCATTTATAGCCACATCAATCTCTTCTTCTGAATAAAAACGACGTCCACGTAAGTTCTTTTTTAGATTAAAGAATAACCAAATGTCGCACATAGCTAGATCAGGTGAATACGGCGGATGTTCGATGACTTTAATTTGTTTTTGTTTAAGAAACTCAACTGTTAATCCGGCTGTATGTGAAGATGCATTGTCATTGTGAAGCATTAGTCCCCTAACATTCAGTTCTTGTAGAATTTCTGGAAGACATTTAGTAGTATACCAGATTGCTGTCACTGTCTTCTGTCCTTCCAACTTGATGGCTTTGACCAATCCCGTACTTCTGAAGAAAATGGCATACATCACTTTATTCAGTGCGCGTTGTTTTTTCACCATGGTCGGCGTGGGATCATATTCAAAGATCCATACTTTCTTGACATGTTGGAACGTCAAAAAATGGTATGTACGTTTCATCACATGTTACAATTTTAGAAATGATGCGGTGGCCACCATCATTTAGCAATTTAAGTGTTTCTTTACTGATTCTGACACCCTCCTCTTTTTGGTGCTCAGTTAGTTTATGGAGAACCCAACGGCAAATTACTTTTTTCATATGTAATTCTTCATGAATGATTTTGTGTATGGCTGCGGATCCAATGTTAAGTTCCTTCTGTATCATTTGATAGGTACAGCGATTCTCATCCATTAACATTTTTCGTATGGCAGACACATTATCCGGGATTACTGCCAATGGTGGCCTTCCTGTGTGTTCTTCATCCTAAAAGAAATTGCGATCCCTTCTAAATTCTCTAAACCATCTGAATACACTAGCACGAGCTGGAGATTTATCACCAAATGCTAATTGCAACCGTTGAGCGCATTCTTCTTGATTTAATACTGCTTTAAAATCGTAGAAAATCATAGCGCGAAAATGTTCTCGCGTCAACTCCATTTTCTCTTCTGTTTAAAATTTATCCTATGCTAAACAAGCTGAAGTAAGTCAGTAAAAAATAGTCTTCTGTGTTAAAATACTTTGTATTTTAAAATTAAACCGTTATTTTTATTTTGTAAATTTTCGTCTGCGCGTATCTCAGAAATTTCAGAGTAACCCACGTATTTAACTTATGTGTTTCGAAGGATAATTACTATGTCATTCATGGTAAAAGTTAAAGGGATAATGAAATAAAGCTTAAGATATTTAATATTGTTAAATAGGATGGACATTAAAAATGTAGGAATTAGAATAGTTCTATTAATCAAAATCATATTTAAAATAATTAATAATTAATTATTGAAAATAAGTTACAATAAAAATACATATCAATAATAAATAATCTCGTATGATTACATAACAAACATTTAAATGTTTAATATACCTTATATATAAACCATATATTTATATTTTATTTAAAAAATTTTCAGAATTTTAAATTATGCTGTTTCAATTGAAGTAGATTTTTAAAATTATTTTCTCAACTTATTAGAAGTTTTTCTATTTTCTAGTTTTGACTTTTTCTTAACATTCAATGTTTTCTTCGGGAATAAACTCGTGCGTGTCATACATACTGGGAAACAGTGATTATGGAACACTGGATTCATTTTCAGGTCACTTAATATTTAATAATAATGACTGATGTGTGTGCCACTGAGTTTAGTTATATATATTTATATATATTCCCTTAGATTTTAAATATAGTTTGAAAGGGGCACGCAATTTTTGTTTTCAGAAATTAGAAGTTCATGTTAATGTACTTTCTTCGCGTGTTTTTATTTATTTATTTTGATTTTTTGTAGATTTATGAAAAAAAAAAAAAAGATTTTAAAAAAGTGTTGGTATTTCTTTGTTTACATTACTGATAAATTTGTGAATAGAAACTTTTAAATTACTTTCTAACCACATGTTCCTCTTTCTTGAATTAATTTTCTAACTGTATCTGTAACTGTAACTTCAGTGAAAGTGTTTTTCACTTCTGAAAGTTCTTAGACAAGAAATTAAAAATATTATTTCAAATAATTAAAATTTTTTTATATAATGTCACTACTTTGCTTTATTTTAAATCTGGAAAAAACTAAATAAGTTTTAATTTTATAAAATAAAGAAAAAAAGTTTCAAATTTTCTTCCAATGAAAAATTTTAATTTGAAGTACGTGATTGAAATACATGGAATAATTATTATACTGTGAAATCTAAATTGCAAAAGAAAGTAAACACATAAAGAAAATCGATTGTGATGTACAAAATGTACAAATGTTTAATACAAAACGAGATATTTCTTAAAAGTCTTCCTCATAATTTGCTTCTGAATAATACTCTATTCTTCTGTATTTCGTTCATATTGTTGCATTTTTTAAATGAAGCATTTTTTGTGAAACGGAAACAAAATTACTGCTACTTTCATAAAAATCGCTTTACTTCTTATTCTATATTTGTTTCTGCATAAAATATTAATAATTTTTGCAAAATTTAAACGCGATGTAAAATACATTATATTTTATAAAATCAATTTTTATATTTCGTTATTTAATAATATTTTTGGCTTGCAATATTGAGTTTTTATAAATAAAACTTTATTTTAAAAAAGGGTGACAAAAAATTGCTAAATTTTTATAAATTTAAAACAGTTTCTTTTATAATAGGAAATGACAGTTACTTATTACTAATATTATATATATATATATATATATATATATATATGTGTGTGTGTGTGTGTATATATATATATATATGTGTGTGTGTGTGTGTGTGTGTGTGTGTGTGTGTAATTTAATCATTCTTTAGGACACTTGCATCATTAAACTAGCATGGAATTTTGTAGAAAGGGTATATATTAAAATTATATTTATAATTAATGTAAAACGTGATTCCAGTGCATTAAATAAACTCACCTGGTTGGACGAGGCGAACATCCAATATTTTTTCCACCTGTGAATTGTAAGCTGTGATGTGAAAGACGCAGTCCGGGGTGTCCTGTATGCAAGTGATGTTGACAGGCACCAGGTCCTCCGATACTTGCTGCCACTTCACAGCTCCACTCGTAGCGCTCACATGGAACACCTCCGCCCACAACCTTCGGAAAAACAAGTATTTTATAATACATATAATCTATAAAAATCAATGACTTAATCACAACTGCAATTTTAAAACAAAAACTTTATTACTTAAAATTTTGTTTTACATTGGATACCGGCGCACTTTGATATCCCTAACAACGAGATAGCTGATGAACGCGCGTAATTCTCCTCAGCCATCCAAATGCTTCACCCTCATTGATGTCAATGCAGTAGCCAGCCAAAAGTTAACTTGCCAGTAAAAGGGAGAGTTAAAAGTTTTCCATTCCAGAATTAAAGAGCGACAGAACCAATTCAACTATAATAGCCAGACTTAGAATGAAACATTTAAAAGGCATGACAATTTCTGCAGACGGACAAAGGAATTACACCTGGCTTTGCCCTCACTGACCGAATAACGCCCAACTGGCTCCACAACACATCTTCAGCTGTTCAGCAATGCTGGCCAGGCTTTTTAACATCAACATAGAGGATTCTGTGGAGCTTCTTTTTACAGATAAAGTTGTAGAGATCACCAGGGCTGTCTTCAACAGCTTCGGAGACATTTAGGGTTTTTGCACGTACACCATGGTCACAACATCATCCAAACAAAAAACTTAATTTAACTAGGATTTACTATCTAAAAGAGAAATCAAATCACTACAAACATAAGTTGGAACTGAATGTATAAACTGTTCAGTTTATTATTACAAATATTGAATAAAACAGAAAAACTTATTGTACTATTAAAAATGGATGATCGCTTATAATTGAAATACTATTACGTCTAAAAATGAATGAAATAAACAATATTTTTACAAATCAAACTTATAAAATTTGTACAAATTAAACTTTAACTAAAAACAGAAAATATAAAAACGCTTTTATCGTAAATTAAAAATTCAATTTTAATTTTGGTTCATTATTAGGAAAAAAAAATTAGCCTTCATTAAAAAAGCTCTATAAATTTGTAAAATTTTTGAGTTTCCATCGTATGTTTGTTCTGCGACGTTGTAAGATATGAAATTCTTAAGAAATGTATCTTATAACAATAGAAATATGGTATAAAATATTTAAATTGAGAACATTTTTATCTAAGAAGAAATGTAAATGGAAGATTTATGATACAAAAATATTGCTCTCTCTTTTATCTTTAGGATAAAATTCAATAAACTGCTGTTTACAGATTGGTGTCCAATATTGAATTTTTTTATAAATAAATTATTAAAATTTTTCATGTATTTTTAATAATTTAAGTAGCTTGTGCATACAATTTGAATTAAAAAAATCACTTAAGCCTGAACATTATTAAAAATCCTTTGAATCTGCAGTGATAAAATTTAAATAGTTATTTAAGAAATTTTAAATTTAAAAATTTGCTTATAGATTCAATGATTTTTTAAATATCAATATGAAATCACTTGAAAACAATAGTTACGCTTATTTGTCTAATTTGATTTATTAATAGCTCCTTATGTAATAAAATATATGACAATCAAAATGCATTCTGGTAAACTATTATCAAAACCCTTTGTAATAATGCCCATTAAAAGATTTCTTTTCAATATTTAGAGAGACTATTTTGATTCATAGATATATGCATCAAACAAATTAGCTTAATAGTTTGTGGGTTCGAACTTCACCTCGATTGTAAATGTTTTTAATGTTGGGATCCATTTTAAGCCAAATACTCTGATTAAATCAGGCTTCGTGTGCAAATTGTGATTATAGAGTAAAAACCAATCAATAATTTGTCATCATGCTTATTAATTCATAAAGCCTGTCGTTCGACATAGTTACCATGTAACGTATTCATTGATTTCCGTCATAAGAATCCTCACAACCACAATGCAGTAACAATATTTTGCTTTCTTTTGACAAACTAAACTGTTCAGACTATTCACGGAAATTATTATGATTCAGATAAGGGTTTCATGGAGAAGAATTAGTAAAATTTGCATTTCTAAATTTCTGCTATAACTGAAGCAATTATTAATCAAGTAAATTTTGGTAAGTGTAAATATTATGTGTTTTACTATTGCAAATTACTCTGCAAATTTCGTGGCGGCTATAAAACAAGCTCACATTATTATTGTGATCATCCAAAAAATTGTCTCTTAAACAGAATTTGTGTTTTATTTTAACGACAAAGGTGAATAATGTGCTGCCATCTATACTAAATATTTTATCAAAAAATTGTTCTGTACTTTCTTGTAAAAATGAAACTATTTTTTTTTTCTTTTTTAAAATAAGTGAAAATTAATTTTTTTTTCTTTTTCACTATTTTGAATTATTTTTATTATTAGGTAGATATTTTATCTGACACTGTGTAGTAGATATACTTGCAATTGGTTATAAGTTTTATTTTAATCCGTTACATGTTTACCTTCCAGAAATACTCTTCATAGAATGTGAGTAATATTGAAGTATCTGAAGGGGAAAAAATTAACCAAGAAAATTTCAAAACATACTCGATAAAGACGTGAAGTAAAACATAGTATCAGTTTCAACAGACTTTCAAGAGCAAAATATCAAGCAGAGAATCTTTTTTCCAAAGATCATATCTTTTTTCCTTACCACTTGACCAGGATAGTCACAAGTCAGCATTTGATAAATGTAGTAATTTGCTATTTCAAGAGAAATTTTACTTAAAGACATTTCTTCCTAAAAGCTTTATGAATTATTTATTATATTGCATTTCTTTTTTCAGTTGTTTATTTTAGTCATTAAAATCATCATGATACCTCATATTTTTTTTAACATTTTCGCATATTTACTGACACAAATTAATATAATCATTGAATTCCATTAGTTACTATAATTCCCTCAATTCCAGTCTTATAGATAAATTTTCAAATAGTGAATTGCGCTGCTTATATATGAAAAAAAATATTTGTACTTCAATAATATTTTTAGTACCTTTATTACTTTGTAAAAAATAATAAAAAAAAAAATTCACTTTCTGCAAATTTAATGGATACAAAATCCACTATAACTTTAACTATTTCTATAATCGAAATTATGCTTCATTTTCTGCAATAAACAGCTGGTTTATTTTACTGAATAACAAGAAATATCTATAGATCAATTAAAAAATAACTGTGCTCTAAAAATTATTTCTATTATTAACTTCAATTTGTCTAGCTATTACCAAAAAATAAATTTTTTAATTCCAATATTAAAATAGCAATCAGCGTTTAACTTTAAACCCCCACCATTACTGACATACATACATATCTTCCATTAGAAAAATATTTCTTGTTAAGTTTACCTTATAACTAATAAAACTGAATTTATATAATTTCAGAAGCAGAAAACGGTTTTTAGAATAGAAGCTATGTTTTTCAATACATTTATGTAAGATTCAGATTCTTATAAAATGTTATATTTTTAATGTTAACACTAAAAAAATACAATTCGTATACGAATTACATTCTAATTTACTATAGTTCTTATGTGACTTAATGACCATAATGAATTATTCAAATTAACATATAAAAGTCTCGTAATATCCTTTAAAAATGAAATATATTTAATAATATTCATATTGTGTACGCAGAATCTTCTATAGTATTTCATAATTAATTCCTGCATTTTTTGATAAAAAGTACCCGTAAATATTTGCTTTAACTGGTCCGCTTAAAAAAATAATTTGATACATTTTTAATTAAGATGATTAATAATAAATAAATTATAATTATTATATATACATGTTATTAATTTTTTGTTAAAATATTTATTTACAAAAATGAATATATAGAAGGTATTTAAAACTATATAGACAGTTATGTTTTCATCTGCGTAATTCTATCATTAATTAATGTATTGTTACCATACTTGAATAAGAAAAAATCATTTTGTACTTAGAGGATGAAGAAAGCATTGAAACTAAAAGATGTTTTAAATGTATGATGCTATCTAGAATCAAATAAATAAAGTCTTATTTAAAATAATACAGATATTTGCTTGAATTTGTATTTTCTTCAATGATCATCAGTTTGAAATTCTTTAGAGGATGTAATAACATTATGTGAAATTTGGATAAAAATGATCCCGAATTACATAAGTGTAATTTATAAAAACTAGTTCAATAAAAAGATAACAAATATTGCTAAAATATAAATTAAACACAATTTTCAGAAGTGGCGCGTTTTATTTACGTACTAAAATGGCATATTTCATAAAAGTAGAGATCAGGCGCTGCACAGGCAAATGTTTTTTAGTTGGATCATTTGCCTGTGCTTCACTTGACTCTTCATTGATACACTAAACAAATACACTAAACCTACTGATACACTAAACTAGTGGCCAAATTTATTGGTCAATAAAATCAATTATGAATATTTGAACTATTGAAATCTCTTTTGACACCACACATTTTAAACTTAAATTATATGGGATATGTATATTGTCTTTAACCAGTGGTCAGCAAACCATGACAAGGGAAGTTAAATGTAACTTTTTGGCTCCTTGAATGTGACTTTTCCGTAAACTACCACACTCGTTAAAGACAAGTAAAGCCCGAAAATTTTAAAAATACAATACAATACAAAAAAAGTCAAATTTAACATAAGTATGGAAACCAATGAAAAACATATTCCTTCCAAACTGGTATTGCAGGTTTTTCAAATTTGAATTTTTTTCCAGTGTCTGAAATAAAAATTTTTTAGAAACTGAATTGAGGCAAAATAAAATAAATAAAGGATATTTGAACTGCATACAATATATAAGAAACTTCATATTTGAAACGTCTAACCAATAAATCTGAGATTTTGGATTGAAATTTACTTTTCACGATTTATAACCTATGTATTATTTATAAATGTAGTAAAAATTTTATCAACGTAATAAATTTCCTTTCCAACAAGATTTTTACCATTGTATTAATGAATAAGCTATAAAGTACTGATATCAGTACAATTTTACCTGCAAATTATTACCAGCAATTATATCAGTACAATTTTACCAGGACATTGATTTTCGTGTTTAATTGCATCCATGCAATGATCTTGTTGGAAAAAATATTCCAGCGGTAATCATGCAAGTCATCCACGAATCAAGTGCGTGTTATTACATTTGTGAGCCAGTTTAGCAGAATACTTTTTAAAGAATGGTTTAATTCAAGAGGTAATTCACACACACACACAAGTCAGTGAGTTGAGTTCGTAAATCACACATTGCCGACAAAAGCTCTGTTCATTTTTGTTTTCCTCCATGTCTATGTATTTAAAGTTGAACAGGTTGAAACTTTTGTGTTTACTCTAAACTTAAATGATTTTTTGACTTGTTTTATTTACCAGAAAAATTTAATTAATAACAAGAAATAAAATATGGGTAAACTTCACAAATAAACACATATTATTAAGTATTAAATATCTTGTTGATGATGCAAGGAAAAACCAACTGAGGAACTTTAGAAAATCAATTTGCTTTGTGTGTCAGAAAAATCAAGTTCTCTATTTAATTAATCAAATGCAGAAGTTGATTTTTCTTAATCAAGTTTTGAATCAAGAAAAATCAAGTTCTAGAAACGATCAACAAAGATATAAATATTTCATATTTTTTAATTAATCAAGAGTTTAATTATTAAAAGAGGGAATCCATACACAAAAGGTGAATGCATTATTTTAGAAATGCATGCAAAGAAATATTTCAAGACATTCAGAACACAATGGATTTCAAAGAATAATATTAAATAAATAAACTAAAATAAAATTATATGATTTTTTGACTGATAAAACAATATAATATTGAACAGTCAAACTGTCTTTGAATATAACCAACCAGGAAGTTGAAGATTCTAAATTAATTTCAGCTTTATCAATAGAAGTTGAAGGGTCTTTTGATATAAAAAAATTCTCACCAAGTTTTGCTTTTTGTACTATTTATTTCCTCAACAATCCCCAAAAAAGAATTGGGATTATTTTCACTCAAGCATATTAAAACATTAAGAGAATGTATAAAAATATTGTATACTGTATAAATACTTGTTTTCCATTATATTATTCATCATGAGGCACTTCATGCGCAGTCATTTCAAGGGAAAATTTACATGGTTATGCAATTTGTGATTAAGATTATCAACTTTATCATAGTCAAAGTTCTTAATCATCTCAAATTAAAAATTTTTTTAGTTGAAATTAAGAAGGGGAACATATGCAGATCTTCAACTGTAAACAAAGAACTTTGGTGGTTATTAAGAGGTATATTTTGAATTATTTCTCCACCTCATCAACATAAATAAAAGCATTTTTAATAGAAAATGATTTATTATTCTGAATTATCAAATTATCAGTGGGTCCGAAAATTTTATCTCATGGTAAAATCTCGTATATTGTATCTAATCTAAATTAGCTTAATCAAAAGTTACAATATAAAGGAAACATAATTTTTTCGATTTAAAAAAAAAATCCTAATCTTTTTGTTCAAGATTTTGACACAGAAACTTTCCTCACTCTCAGAATTTTGAAAACAGAAATTTACTTTTTTTTGCCTGTTGAAACATTGATAAGAAAGTAGTTTCGACACTAGCATTTTTTATTTCAAATCAATGTTAACAAATATGAGAAAATATTCAAAACAGATTTCAAAAATTTTGAAAAAAAATAATAAATAAATAAATAAAAAATAAAAACATTGGTTTTTGTTTAAAAAAATCTGACTACTATTAGAAAAATGTTCAATTTTAATATTAACATCTGAAACTTCAAATTCTAATCACTGGATTTGAGAAACAAAAGATTATGGAGCTTGGAATTCGAATGCTGTAGTTCTGGTATATGAGCAGTGGAGAAAAGCCTAGTTCATACATTATCAGTGGCCTGCTTTGGGAGACCAATAAAAGATTTCTACGTTAATTTTTAACATATGGAATAGTACTTTTGAAATATTTAATCAGATGACTGATTTGCCAAATATTTGTTGTCTTCTTATCTAAATCTACATATTCATGCGAATTAATTTTCCAGCACTTATCATATTAAAAATAAATATAGAACTCATATTACCCATTAGAATTTAGAATCAATGTTTAAAATTTAATATAACATGCAAACCTAAACTGCATAAACTTTTCAAGGAGTTGCATGAACATTGTTCATTATGGTATTTGTGTTAGTTCTAATCATAATTTAAGAGTTTATAGATACCTTACAATTTTATTTCATTAATGAATAGTATCGTTATTCAATGCAACATTAAGTTGTATTGAAAAGGAAGTTAATAATAGAAATATTTTACATAATAAATAAACCCCCTAATTCAAGTATTTTCAAACACAGAAAAAGCTTCACTTTATAGAAAATAACACAAAAAATCATAGTAATTTCCTGAAAAATATTCAAAATAAAGCTTTAAAGGTTAACTTGAAATCAATAATGTACATATGAATTGATAAAAAATAAGTTTTAAACATTTCAAATATAATGAATTTAACAGGTTCAACTACATAAAGCAAAATAAATATAGCTAATCTCGATTATTTGAATGTATGTAAATTTATAAAAAACAGTTTAAAATGCTCAAATTGAGAATAATCATTGAATTCATATATTGAGATATAAACTAATAGTGTGTTTACTTAGAAAAAATAACTTAGATTTTTATTTGGAGAAGGTGAAATTGCAAATGATCATGGTCTTCAAGAATTTCGTTCTAAATTTTTATGTCTTGTAATTTAAATTTTACAAAAAAAATTTAGAACTCTCACAGTCTTAGCAAGAAAACTATAGTGCCGATATTTTCCTTCAAAAATCTTGTATTAAAAATAAAATATCAAGTTTTCCAGTATATCTATTAAATTCTTTAAATATTGAAATGAGGAGAGAATAACTGCAACTGTGTAAACAAGAATATTAATGCTATTGTGATAAACTATGTGTTAATTGCTTTTCTTGAATAAAGTTTAAACTATAAGCACATCTTTGTTATTTTTATTTACTTGGATTTTGTTATTTTTATTTACTTTTTTTAAAGATGTTTAGCAATATGTATCTAAAATTTATTTGAGATGTAAATGTTTGCTTAGAAAGATAATTAATGATAATTCTTGGTATGAGAGTTTTGTGTTAGTTTGATAACATTCATGTAGTAAATTAGTTTATTCGGTTATTTTTCATTTAATGATCTTTTAGATAATAACTGAAAACTTTCATATATTTTTCAATTAAATTTGATAATATTATTTATATTTATAGTTATTTATTAAAAATTGGATAAATTACGAAATATAACTGCTATAATATCAAATTAAGTGACTTTTTTATTCTTCCTTTAATTCGAAATTTACCCAGTAACTGTAACTGTATTTAACTCAGTCCAATAACTGTCTCTCTCATTACGTTTTTCTTGAAACTGAACTTTGAGGAAATATATTTGACAATTTTCAGAAATTATAAATATAGAAAAAAAATTTTATTAATTTAATTTATAATAAGCTATTATAATATTACTCGATATTTTTGTGAAAAATTTTTTTAAATATTCTGAGCAGAATTTTCTCTTCAATATCCTTTAAAACCATGAGAATTATCAAAATAACATTGGGGGTCTAAGAGACCCCATTTGAAACTGGAAAATATATTTAGAAAATATTTTTAATCAAAGAAAGCAGAGTTCATGAAAAAATTTTAAATATCTTTTTTTATAAAAACAGATTGTAAGCGCATTTCTAAAATGACGCATAATGATTAATCAATATTATATATATATATAGCTAATTTAATAACACTTTACGTAAAAGTCGTAAAAAATAAAATAAATAGATACGGAATTCAAAACTGATTTGAGCAGTAAGTACATAATAATGTTTTAAAATTGTTTCATAGCTTTAAAGTACATAGAATCCCCCCCCCTCCTTTTTTTTTTTTTACTAAATTCACTTTTTGCAGCAGAAAATGCAAAATTTGAAAATCAGGGCTTAGCTTAATGATATCTTAATATCATCCGATAGAAAAAATTAAGAGATTGAATATTGTTCTTTTAAACAAAAATATAATAACTGAATAGTTATCAAAAGAAGCAGAATTGAAAGCTAATTTGATCTATTTATAATGTTTAATAGAGAGAAGAGTCTTATAGCTACTTCTTATAATACCAAACATAAAAACTAATTAGGAAAACATGAAAATGCATGTTTTTGACTCCTATGAACTTTTACGCTCTTATAAGAAAAGTTATATACATGGATAGGTATGTGTAATTTTGATTCGACATCGATATCATTACCCAGATCATGATGTACCTATTTCTGTAGGCTTGATTTTATCGTACGCTTTAAGATCTATGAATTTTTCCATTAGGCTGCAGAGTAAATTTCGAATTACCCTGAAACAAAGTTTTGCTACTATCAGACACAACCTGATTATGTTTTTACTTCAAACACACATTTCTGAATTAGAGCCATAAAAGAACATAAACTTGTGCTCCAAGGGTGTACAGTCTGTTACTATGTAACTCTTTACTCTCAATTGTGTGGAAGATATCGCTTTATCAATACTATAAGTGCCATTTTCTCGAGATATCCTTTCAGTTTTGTTAGAACACAACTGCAATGTACAAATCGTTCGCTAGAATAGTCACGGATTTAGATAGTTTTCTTAGTCATGAAATGACGAAATGAATGATAATGAATCAAGCAGTATCTGTAAATCAAGCTTCCTGCTTCAATGGGCTCGATAGTATATCAGAGTGCTCATAATTTTGCATTCATCTTCTGGAACACTGGCAACCAAGAAATTTTAGAGACATACCTGTCAGTAAAACAAACTGCAGCAAAATCCTAAAGTTATAAGCGCATTTTAAATGAAGTGTTGGAATTATATGCGATTTCTTCCATTCGAACAATTTTGATTCACATACGATTCCCTTTTTTGTATTTTTCTCTATCCACTGCAGAGATTGTCGATTATATAAATATAATATGTCGTGAGCATTTAATTTTACTGTGGCAGCGAACTGCAATGTCTCCAATTCAAATTGGCTTACAATATTTGAAAATTTCCTTTGATTGCTTAACTTTTGAAAATCTGTATATCAAACAGTAAATCGCAACATTTAATAAAACATGTATCATATCACTCAAAAGGATATTACATAAAAAGCAATTATTAAATAAATGTTTTATTCCTATATATTTGTTTAACTCACTACCCAAAACTGTTATAAACCATATTTACGCATAAATTTATTTCTGAGAGCTTTTTTCATTGACAAAGGACCATGTTTCGCTTGAGAAGAAACGCAGAAAACTCTCAAAAACCCATTTTGATAGGCATGCACTCAGACAGCGTGCCAGACAGCAGCATAGATATACCATTGCTCAGAATCTCACTGGAATTATAAACTGATACCTTATATTTTGAACAGAATTAACCTATCACTCAGCTCATATGAAACTGCTATTAATAAAAATATCTTACTTAAATTATTTATATTTTAATTTATAAATTATTATATTCTTGATTTTTAAATTGGCTTTCACACAACAACTGTAAAAGGCAATTATTTCTATCATGTTGATTTTAAAGTGTTTTTGTGACATAAATTATACTATGTTGTATAATTACCAATATTTTTTAAATTTTGTAAGGTAAACACACACATATATATATATATATATAGATGATTGAAAAGGAACAGAAAAAGTTTTCTTAAAATAAAGTTAAAAGTAAGGAAGTGAGTTTGCAAACATATGCCTTGCTTCCAAATTAGGTACGAATTTTATTTACTGTGAAAGAAAGAGTGCAAAAACAACTTGATTAATAGCGAAACCCACTGACCTCAGCAGATGTCCATCTCGCCGCCTGGCATTTTGCCAGGGGGAGTCTTCGTACCGGTACGCTTTCCTGATGAGCGGGGCACAGGAACAACTCAACTTGTTCCCCATTGCTCCCCTCAAATAGCCTCACATCCTCCAACTGTCATGTTTAGCCGACTCGCCTACCTAAAAGGAAATACAAAATTTAAATTGAATTAAATTTAAAAGAAAACTATATAAATATATTTTAAGTAAGAAATATATTTTATTTTCTATTTAACACAGCATTCAGTTGAAAATTTAATTATATAAGAAGTTATTATAATACTCCCAAAATAGCAGACGTTTATACTTTTTGAATGATATTGGCAACGAGAAACACTTTACATCCTTATTTTATGATAACATAAAAATGTTCAATACTTAAGAGGAAGAATTATAATTGAAAGTTTTGCCTATAGATTTCTGTATGTGAATTGATAGCTTTTAATTTAGCTATCAATTCACATACAGAAATCACATACATTTAGCTTTTCTTAATCCACATTTAACCATATATGATGATAATTATATCAAACTGTTTTACAGTTAAAAGAAATATAAGTTACTACTCAAATTTCTTTAAGACTATCAAGGAAAACCAATTTCCATCTTAAAGTAGACTGATTTTTCTTGAAGTTCCACAAAATCTTGGCCTTACGAAAATCAACCAAAGTGCAATATAATAAATGTATATATATTTATTAGAACATTATGTAGATAAAATAATCATCTTTAACAGAAATGAGAATAGTTCAATTGATGTTGTTATGAGAAATAAATTTCATTAAAAATCACAACGTACAGTAATTCATTTAGCATAACAGGAAAGTCAAAACCAATACAAATGTTAAAGTGGTAATTTTAAATATTAGATACTTTAAATAAAGAGTTTTAAGTGACATCTAAATAACTACTTGTGCAACATGTATTAAAAATGAAAGCAGAGATTAAAATCATTTACTAAAAATTAGATTGTTGTATGGAATTAAATCAACTTTTATAACTCAAAGATTGATATATATTTTATTCATTAACAGGAAGATCATTACTTTATATATTATTGTTCTGATATACAGTAAATACAATTAATGATTTATTCTTCGAAAATTTTAAAATTATTTCTATTTTTATGGAAAGAATAATACAATACGAATTTAAAATTTCCACATTAAATATATATTAATATTATTTATATTATTAAAATAATAAAAATATCACATAATCTGAACTTTTTTAATAAAACATATACCTACTTTAGTTTTATTAACAAATGAAAATGTAAATATTAAAAATTTTGCTTAGATCCATTAACAATGAAAGTTGCCTTCCCTTTTTGTAGGAAGTCTAGATTATTCTATTTACATTTATTAAATCACATTATGCATATTCAAAAATGCTTTGAATATATTTGCTTTATCTGCACTGAGCAAATGTTATATATTCAATAATTTCATTAAATTACATGCAAATATTTTATGTATTTAAAACAATCTGTATTCTGTTTTACAAAATTATTTTAGAACTTATAATTTTCCCAATGTTTGATTCTTAAGACACTTTATATAAATTAACTACTTATAAAGATGTAATACTAAATCCATAAATTCATTTTAATTATAATTTTACGGCTCTGGATATTAATTTAAATTTTTATCATCGTATGTAATGAAACAACATGTTGTTAACAATAACGAATCATTTTTATTATATAATCCAAGTAAATGTGTTCGTTATTATAATCAAATACTCCACACAGCTTTTTGGATCAAAAATTGGATCTGAAAGTATCGTTTAATAATAAAGTATTCATTATGAAAAGTTGCCAAAAGGTATCGCCTTTTTTTGGCCGCCTTGTTACTTTTATCGTAAAAATTCATTTTTTATTACTTATTGGAGTTGTATCGTAACTTAAGATAGCAGCCCTTCCAAATGTTTTTTGTTTAATGTATGTTTACAGAAAGATAGATTTTCTTACAGGAAATATTATTTAATATAAGAGTTTTTATAAGGAGAAAATTGAAACTAAATTAAAAAATAATTCACAATAACTAATGTACACAATGAAATGAATTTATTTTCATGTGGATTTTAAGAGTAACTAATAAGATTTCAATCTTTAACATTCAGTTGATCTTGATTGAAAAATTTATATACATATAGATTTAAATGCACTATTTTGTAAAATAGTGCTTTTTAAATCTACTTTTAATGTAATTGCATTCTCCATTTTCTAACATCTTGGGGAATATTTTTTAAAATTGAATATTTTATTTTATTATTCATAAATTCTCATTTCTAAAGTTTAAACACCACAGAAAGTTATCATTGCCTTATGTTACAGTGTTGTTTCAATTTTTATTGTTAGTCGAATAAAAGATTAAATCTTTAAAATCACAAAATTCAGAAAATATTTTTATTACTTCACTTAGTTTAGAATTTGAAAAGTTTGTTAAATTTACTTGCTGGTTTTTGAGAAAATTAGAAACATTTTTCTCTTAACTGGATGTAAAATATTAAAATCTATTCAACAATTCAAAAAGAAGGGAGGAAGTAAAAATATGTTTGAAAATTGCATTTTTTCCATCCAATATGCCATTAAAACTTTTAATACTTAATAAAAATTAGAAATAAAATAAACTTTTAAAATAGCTTATTATTTAAAGAAGACTAAGTGTATTATGAAAATTTGTTGTACAAATTGATTTTAAACTCATTCATTTATAATTGACAATATATATATATATATATATATATATATATATATATATATATATATATATATATATATATATATATATATATATATATATATATTGTATTATTGGAAATTTGTTGTAATTCCACTTTTTCAGGATCAAATTATAATGGGCATTAAATTTGAGTGACAGAGTAAAAAGAAATTAAAAGGTTTTGTTTAAGCAAATACACTATTGGCCATTAAAATTGCTACACCAAGAAGGCGACATGCTACAGACGTGAAATTTATACGAAAGGAAGAAGGTGCTGTGATATGCAAATGATTAGCTTTTCAGCGCATTCAGACAAAGCAGGCGCCAGTAGCGACACCTACATTGTGTTTAAATGAGGAAATTGTTCAGCCGGTTCCTCATACACAAATTGCATTTGAATGTTGTTGCCTGGTAAAAAGTTGTTGTGATGCCTCGTCTAAAAAGGAGAAATGCGTACCAGCACATTTCTGACTTTGATAAAGGTCGAATTGTAGCGTACCGGGATTGCGGTTTATCTTATCGCAGTATTGCTGCTCGTGTCGGTCGAGATCCAATGACTGTTAGCAGAATATGGTATCCATGGGTTCAGGACGGTAATACGGAACGCCATGTGGGATCTCAACGGCCACCTATCACTAGCAGCTGAGAAGACAAGCATATTATCCGCATGGCCGTAATGGATTGTGCAACCACGTCACAAGCCATTAGTCAAGAAACGGGGTCGTTTGGAAGACAACAAGTGTCTGCACGAACAGTTCGACGACGTTTGCAGCAGCATGGACTCTAAGCTCGGAGACCATGGCTGCAGCTTCCCTTGACGCTGCGTCATAGACAAGAGCGCCTTCAATAGTGTGATAAACGATGAACCTAGGCGCACGAATGGCGATACGTCATCTTTTCAGATAAATCCAGGTTCTGTGTACAGCATCAGGATGGTCGCATCCGTGTTTGGCGGCATCGTGGTGAACGCACACTGGCAGCGTGCATTCGTCATCGTCATACTGGCCCATCACCTGGTGTGATGGTATGGGGTACCATTGGATACACGTCTCGGTCACCTCTTGTTCGCATTGAACAGTCCACGTTACGTTTCTGGTGTGTTACGACCCGTGGCTCTACCCATTATTTGAGTCCTGCGAAACCCTACGTTTCAGTAGGATAATGCCCGACCGCATGTTTCCGGTATTGTACGGACTTTCCTTGATACGGAACATGTTCGGCTGTGCCGAGCGACTGGCTTGTCACCAAACGCCAGTCACTACGGTTGATGAACTGTGATGTCGTGTTGAAGCTGCATGGGCATCTGTACCTGTATATGAAATCCAATCTCTGTTTGACTCAATGCCTAGGTGTATAACTGCTGTTATTACTGCCAGAGTTGGTTGTTCTGGGTACTGATTTCTCAGGATCAATCCAGACAAATTTTTTGAAAATTTAATCGCTTGTTATTTCTAGTATAATATATTTGTCCAATAAATATCATTTTGTTATCTGCATTACTTCCTGGTGTAGGAATTTTAATGGCCAGTATATAGTGTATATTTAAAAACAAATTGATTTCAAACTCACTCACTTATAATTGATAACATATACATTTTATGTTATATTTTAATCCAATTGTTATTGTAACTGCTTTTAAATTATGATTTAAATTATAAATTAAATCAGAACAAATGATTTTAAGTAAGATCATGTATGAATAATATTAATACAAATGATTTTAATTAAAATCACATATGAATAATATTAATACAAATGATTTCAAATAAGATCACATATGAATAATATAATACTAAGATTTAATTTTAAAATACTAAGCATTTATTGTTAAAATTTAGTGCATTTTTAACTATGGTATTTTAGATACTTAATTTTGATTGTGTTACTTCATTAACTATCATTACTTCTTTTAACTTACACTAGTATTATAAAATGTATCTCATTATAAACACAGATAAGTTTGGTTTATGTTAGATTCTTTATTTTTTAACAAACATGTTCTCTTTCATTTTAATTCAAAGATAGGTGTAGTTCCAGTTTAAGTTCCAACTTTATTCGTTACCTGAACCGTTTATTGTGAATATATGCTTAAATTGGGCATTTTGCATGGGGAAGAAGGCATTAGAGCAAGCAATAAAAATACACATAACGCGTACATGTTGCACACTTTTATGTTATTTTCACATATATTACACACATTTTCTCTACTTCATACTTCAGCCGATGTGTAATTGGTAAAACTCAATAATGAGCTAAGTGCAAAGAAGTTTTCTCGTGTAATGTCAACCATATGTAATTTTTTAATTTCACTTTAGGAGGAAAAGTCAAATATTATTTTGTCAAAATCTATATTAAATTTGAATGAAGGAAATCTTTGACTATTTTGTCGAAAATTTGAGAACAATGGTATTTAATTATTTTACCCGAATAAAGGTAAATATAAGTAGTTTCAAATTTTAAAAAGTTAAATTAATATAAAAAAAATTGATGTAATAAAAATTGATAAAATGTGAATAATAGAAATCTGACATAATGTGAGTTTTAATAAAGACAACTGAATCACAATCATAAAGGTCTGAAAAGTTTAATTCTACGCTTACAAAATTTCTAAACAGTATTTTGTGGCATCGAAATAAGATTTCTATTTTTTAAAACAATACTGAGAAAGAACACGAGGAATTGAAATTGTCAGAAAATAAAAAAAATCATTGCAAATATTATAAAAATGTTTTTTGGGATTGAACTTTCGAAATACAGTTCAGAATAAAAGTATCCAAACTTAAAAGAATGTTGCTTGCAATCTATTTAAATTTTTAGTACAACTAATTTCAATATTTGAACTGCCCAATTTAGTTCATGAAAAGACAATATCTCTACCGTGAACCTCTTACCTTCTCCCGGAGTTACTGCGGAAAATTTTTTTAACTAATTTTGAGTTAAATATTATTAGTATAAGCTGTGTAGAAAAATATAAAATAATAAATTTAAAGAGTTTAACAAAATTATTAAAAGTTACACTTTTTAGTAAAAAAAATATATTTTACTATAAATGATTTTTTATTATATTTGATTCCTTTTAAATTTAAATTTAATAATTAAAGTTTTGTTATATTTATTTTATTATATATTTTAAAACAGTGAGTCCTTATAAAATATAAAGAATCATGTTGTTGCTGTCTTCATGCATGAAATGTAATTACCTTTCATTTATATTTTAATTGATGAATATAACGTGGTAATATTTAATAATATTGATAATTTAGTGCTGCAAAAGATTTATAAGGAAAATTGAAAATTCTGCCCTAAAAATATAGCTATAAGTATTTAACCTTGCATATGTCATTCACATATTTTGGAATACTGGTATCTCTTAGTGTTTTAAATTTTATATATAGTTAGGAGGGAAAAAACAAAAACAACTTAATTTTGAAAAATATGAATACTTTGAAATCTTCAGTCATCTAATGGCTTATGGAAATTTCGTTAACGTTGCTTTCATGTTTTTTAAATGAACATTTCAAAGAAAACTCTCTGTAATGTGATGACTTTATAAATAAAATGAAAATTGGATGCTGAAAGATACTCCAAGTGTGGTATTTGTATAGAAAAGGAGAAGGCAAATAAGTCTGAAGGCAAACATATCTTAAAGATCACATTATTAATTTATTAAAATATTTCAATTTGATGAAGGTATTGAACATGTGCCTAAATCAGCATAATATTCTTTTAGAGTTACTTATGTTGACAGTAAAAAAAAATAAAATTGGTTACATTGAAGTTGCTTTTCAGATTCAATCTTCAAATGAAAAGTGTGTCCTATTAATAAATTAGAAATTATGTTCTGCTGCTGTTTTGTCAAATACAGATTAGTCATAACAAAAATTGCTGAATTGAAAATTATAAAAACATTTTCTTGGTTTTAAGAACTCTTAGAAGAATTTATTTTGCTTTTGTACACGTAAAATAAATACACTTGTATGCTTTCATATATATAATTTAAAAATAAAAAGGCATAGTAATTAAATCTGATGAAAAAATTTACACGGCTTAAGAAAAAATTATCTTTATTTTTTAAATTAAAATTTATAATTATAATTAATATTTGGTAATTTATAACTTACCAAACATTGAATGATATTAACTATTAATCTTTACATGATTTAGTAATCTGAACAATAATTAGCTTTGGAAATATTGCAGATTTCGTAAAAGCACTTTAGATGAAATAATAAATTGTTTAATTGTCTCAGATAAAAAAAAAATTACTTATAATTTGTTGCGGTTTTTTTATTCAGGGATTTGACTGTCTATTTCTTAATATGCTTATTGATTTCTATAAGATGAAATTGAATGAAATTAGTTTTTATGCATGAGTGTATCAGCTGACAGTAAATATTAATCTTTGTATAGTATACTTTGCAAATCAATTGAGCTTGTAATTATGTAATCATACAAAGCATTCTTCTTCATGAAAAATCCCATATTCTAAGAGTTTATGCACATATGTATAGTTGAATTCATATTATAATGTTTAGTGATATATTTAAAAAATATTTTGCCATCCGTTTCCTTAATAATGTTTTAATACCACACGAATGATTTCTTATGTTTAAAAGAAAGGTTCCTCATATAGTCCAGTAAGGGCATAAAAGTATATTTTTAAAAAAGATATCACATATAGATACAACTTGGTTCTAGGCTTACTTTTTAAGTTTCATATTTTATCAGAGAAAGTAAATTCAAGGCACAAAGAGAGAACAAAAAAATATGTCTTTGAGAAAGTACAACAGTATAAAAAATAAAACAGCGCGAGGAGAAAGTAGCTCATAAATGATTGAATAGTTTCCCAGAATATATCAGAAATTTTCGGTGAAAGAAGTTAGTTTATTTGAGCCTTATGCTCCATGAATTTGTTCTGCGTTATTGTAAGTGAGTTTGAATTCAGTTGTCTTTTCAGTCTGATATAATAAATATCTGCAAATCTTAATGCTGTTAAGAAAAAAAATTAAAAATTATTAAAAAAATAATGGTGATAATGATATATGGTAAAGTATCCTAACAGAGTTGTGGTGATATTTAGAAAAACACAGTGAACTTTAAGTAATTAGATGAAGATGTAATAAATAGTAGATGAGTGTAAGTTTTAAGGTTTTAATTTTTGAATATATTTTATTCATAAACTGACTTGATTTACCTTTTTTATTCATAAACTAACACATAAAGTTTGAATAAGCTGTTTGCCTGCAGATTTAAGTATCTAAAACTTGGTCACTTGATATCACTGCATCGTTCATTAAGCAAGTACGCGCGGTTTAGGTGTTATAATTACCTACAATGAATGATGTTAGTTTAGTAGAAAATCAATGGAATTGAATACAATGTGAATTGGTAAGCATGATACTTCTTGCTGTGTTTGGTATTGTCTAAATATGAAGATTCAATAGTATACGAGTTTATTTTATATGGCTTATAATATTTATTTATAGTTATTGAGTAAAAAAAAATACCTATAATTATCCGATAAGTAATTTTGATTAGAAATATCTAAGTAATATAAATAATTTCTATCAAGCTGTTAAGGAATGGAAGATTTCTCAAGCATGTTTAAAAATAAGTTCAAATGTTGCATCAGACATTGCCTTTATGTAACTAATACTAATATAATTCCTGCTTAATCTTAGTTACTTTAAGGAAAAATACTTGAATTTTTTTTAAAAATTCCTTGCAGTTTTGTAATATATATTTTTATAATTGACAGAATGTAATATTGTACATTGCTCATTACATGAATTAATTTTAATAAAAATTTTCACAAATTAAAAATCTTAAAATAGACTTTTCATTAGATTTTCTCAAATACCTCTCCATAATTAAGACTTTTTTGATGCATCATTATCTTCCTAATACTTATTTTTTTCGTATAAAAATTATTTTCTGATTAATTTTTTCTTAGAAATCATGAACGCTAAAAATAAAAAAGTAAATATTTGGTTTTTTCGCTAAAGTAAACCTTAATATATTATAAAAGAAGTGGTAATATATTTTCGAAAATTTGATGTAATATTAAAAAAAAAAATAAATAAATAAAAATAAATAAATATATATATATGTATATATATATATATATATATACACGAGTATATATATATATATATATATATATATATATATATCAACAAATAAATTCTCAAGTTTACAGGGGTTTTGTGATTAAAGTTTACAAGTTTAGCTTATATAATATTTCTTTTTACTTTTCATACTTTAATCAAATAAACTTATTATATTGTTAAAAGCAGTGAGGTTAAATAATATTTTCTGAAAAATTGGCAGGGTATGAGCATTTTTTTATCGACATTTTTAATACCAAAGTGGCTAAGCATAAATTCTCTAATAAAAAATCCTAAACAAAACTAAAATTAAAAAAGAATCCTAACATTTAAAAATAGTGCTACTTATAATTTTTATTGACTTTTTAGATGCATTTTTCATTTGTTTAAATTAAAAATTATTCCACTGATATTAATGTATGCTTGATTAATAAGAAAATTTTCAAGTATAATACCTGTTAATTTAATTAAAAATTAAATATTTTAAAAAACAAGATTTTTTATGATTTTTCCTAAATAATATTTTCTAAATTATACTAAATTCCTGTTTTTTATTCTTTTTTTAAAATACAAGTCATAGATTTTAATATATTAAATCACTCATGTGAATGTTTAATTAATTTTGTACAAATAAATTCATAATTGTTAATAAATATATTTAAATGGAAAGTTGAAAATGAATGTTATTTAAATAAATGAGTCTCATAATGCAAAAAAAAAAAAAATCCTTTACAATTATTTTATCTTTTCTATTATCTTTTTATTATTTCATTAAAATTAATATTATCTCTTTTGCGTAATTTTAATTTAAGAAATTTAGGTTACAAAATTAGAATGTTATTTAAATAAAAACTAATAACAATATAAAGAAAAACTAATTTCTGATATTTTTTCAATCAAAAACGCAATGACTATATGTCAGAGTAATAAAAGAATTCCTTCATTCATAATACAGCTTTTAAAAAGAATATTTTAGTTTTAAAACTACCTGTGCGTCTATTCATCAATTGTTATAATGGTTATCATCTAGTGAAAAGACAATCACACACACATTTTATTTCAATAAAAAAGCGGACCAATAATGAAAAAATTCACATATTACATTTTTTAATGATTCAGTGAAATAGTTATAATAAAATTATGCGTTTTTTCTATCCCTAATTTTTCAACATTACTAATTTTTCGAATTGTATTCATTTACATTAAAAATAAAATGTCATTTATTTGATCTATATTTACAAGATAAGACTCTTTTTAAATCATTTTTCTTTGAGATTCTTATATTTTCATTATTATTGAAGAATACATTTTGAAATTTAAATTTATATATATAGTAATTTTAGGATTTTACTCCAAAATAGCTATTTTCAATGCGTTCACTGTTTTTAAAAGTAATTTTGAGCTAAAGTTTAATTATGAATTCAAACTTACTAATTTTATTATTTATTAGGATATTTCTTTCATGTAACACATCAAAACACACGTAAATAACGAAAATATAAAATAAACTTATATTCTTTATTTATTGAATGAAAAGAATTAATTTGAAAACAAAATGTAAGTGAAAGATGGAATACTACCTTAAATCATTTATTCTTTTCTTCTACAAATCAAACTAACATATTTTAATCATAATTTGAGCGACCTTAAAAATACATTTCTAGTTAATCTAAACTTAAAAATATCTATAAAAAGCTAGGAATATCATTAGAAGTTTTAAATTAGGCCTAATTGAAAAAAAAATTTCTAAAGAATAATTTACATGCTTGAGAAAAATAATTTTAAATGTAATTTATGTGAATTTAAGGTCCTTCTGAATGAAATGTATGTTTTACTTATTAACTTAATTGGCATAAAAAAGTTTTAATATGAAGAACTCATGACATTCAGATCCAGATAAAAATTATCCTTTTATACTAAAGTATCATTTAAAAATATTTAAAATTATACATTTTGTAGGATTAAAAAAATCCTGAAATTTTACTATAAATATATAAATAATTAAAAGAGGAAAATTATGGGAAATAAATAATTAATGAATTAGGATGATTAATAAACTAAGCTCTAATATTGCTGTTATTTAATTGAATTTGAATATAACTGAAATTGGTTTTACAATTGATCTCATTAAAAATTAAGTAAAAATGTTTTCACCTACAAGATTAACCTTATTGAAACTTTGAATTCAGTTACATAAATTAAAAAGTTTCTTAAAATTTCTGTGTCTTACATTAAATATATTTAATGTTAACCTACTTCACATTATAAGTAGTTTGTTAAATTAAAATAAACCCTCATTAAAAATAAAAAATAAAAATCTCATTAAAAAGGAAATTTTTCATTAAATTAAGCAAGAAGCATTTAGTATACAAAACTTAAATTAAATATTATGAACAAAATAACAGTTCATTATGAACAATTTTCATTATATTTTTTTTAAAAATCTAGGTTAATTTAGATAACTGCTTATGATTAAGTTCAAAGGCTGACAGTTTAATTCTTTTGGCAACATAGAATTATTTATTTAATTCATGAATTTCGAAAAGAGAAAAATGTAATTACATATTATATAGTTTTATTAATATGTCTTAAAAATAAAGATTAATATTATAATGTTAGCTCATCATAAATCTGCTATATTTAATTTATTTTAGTGAAATGATTATTCATTTTTTAAATGTCATTACCAGATCAAATGTATGGCATTAAAACAAAACATGAAAGAAGCAAAACTGTGCAGAGTACAATAAAAATTTGCTGAAAAGGATAATTAAATCCATCATACAGCAAGTATATAATAAAAAATTCATCATAAATTATTTAATAGTTAAATATATAGCGCGTACTGCATATTATATTCAACATTTTTAATGTTAAACATCCTTTTTTACTTGTTTTAAGAAAAGACGTCATAAATGATCAAAAATTGATATACAAATATCAAATCAAAACAAAAAGGGTGAATCTGTGAGATGAGCTCTGCTACATTAACTTTCAATGCGGGTACAACAACAGTTATTGAATATTCAATTTTTTATTCAATCCATTTTCTCCCCCCTTTGCTTTTTCTCATACGAATACCAGTAAAACGTACGCACTCCCATTTTCTCGGGATCATGCCTTGTTCCTGTTTTATCCAGTACCTTGAAAACGACCCACTAACTGTCATCAGCGCTGGCGGGGAATGCAGTTTGCGCAGGTCGATGGCTGAACCTCGACGGTGCTGGGGAGGGGGGAGGCATGGCGTTGTAGACTGTGAATGACTGCCTGGGGTATATAAGACTGCGAATGCTACATGGCGCAATGAGAAATGTGATGCAGCATTTCTTATCTGTTGGCCCGATATTGCCTACAGGGCGAAAGGGAAAAAATGAGTTTTTCTCCCGCTTCATGTATCCTGTTGCTCCAGATTGCCCAGCTTTTCTCGGGGAGGAGAGAGCTGCAGACGCACTATCGAAAGTTGTAGTTTATATCGAACTTGTGTGTGGCGAGATAGACAGATTAATGAAGGTGATGAGAGAACGAATGCTGCAGGCGAGTTTGTATCAGCTTACTCAAACATAAGTTTTTCAGTTTTCCTGAAGATGCACAAATAAATAAAAAATATATATTCATCGATCTCCATTTCACGTTCTGAGCATTCGAGTGTAAAAAATGCTATTTGATTTAGAATTCTGACTATTAGAGTGTTTTGAGGAAATAATGGTAACCTTTTGAACGTTACCAGAAGCGAAATCAAATTTCAAATTGGATTCAAATGAGTTTAGGATCAAAACATGCGGAAATGTGATTTTAGTTCGGAACGTTCGAGTGTAAAAAATGTTACTTTATTTAGAGTTCTGAACATGCGAGTGTTTCAGTAATGGTTACCTTTTGAACGTTACCTGGAACGAAACCAAATTTGATTCAAAGGAGTTTAGGATTAGAACATGCGGAAATGTGATTTTAACTGAAAATATAGTTCTGAACGTAGGAGAGTAAAACATGTTACTTGATTTAAAATTCTGACTGTTAGAGTGTTTTCATGAAATAATGGTAACCTTTTGAACGTTACCAGAAGTGAAATCAAATTTCAAATTGGATTCAAAGGAGTTTAGGATCAGAACATGCGGAAATGTGATTTTAACTGAAAATTTAGTTCTGAACGTATTACAGTAAAAAATGTTACTTCATTTAGGGTTCTGAACGTTCGAGTGTTTCGATGAAATAATGGTATCTTCTTGAACGTTATCTATAAATTTCAAATTTGATTCAAATGAGTTTAGGGTCAAAACATGAGGAAATGTGATTTTAACTGAAAATTTAGTTTTGAACGTACGAGAGTAAAAAAATTTACTTCATTTAGAATTCTGAACGTTCGAGTGTTTCGGGGAAATAATGGTAACCTTTTGAACGTCTATCTGAAACAAAACCAAATTTCAAATTTGATTCAAAGGAGTTTAGGATCAGAACATGCGGAAATGTGATTTTAACTGAAAATATAGTTCTGTGAACGTACGAGAGTAAAAAAATTTACTTCATTTAGAATTCTGAACGCTCGAGTGTTTCGGTGAAATAATGGTAACCTTTTGAACGTCTATCTTGAACAAAACCAAATTTCAAATTTGATTCAAAGGAGTTTAGGATCAGAACATGCGGAAATGTGATTTTAACTGAAAATTTTAGTTCTGAACCTACGAGAGTAAAAAATGTTACTTCATTTAGAATTCTGAACATTCGAGTGTTTTGGTGAAAAAATGGTAAAAATTTACAAGAGTTGATATCGAGACGGTCATCACACTCTTGTTCATTTTTATGAAGCTCACATACTCATAAATATTTTGTAGACTGATTTACTGTTATTTCAAAATAACATGAAAATATAATAATTTTATAAGAAGCAAAAGTAGAGAATTACATAATATAATTACTTATTGAAGATTTACCTATGCAATTGTACACTTGAGAGGATTTAAATATAATTGGCATCATTTAAAAGGAAACTCAACTGTCCTTATTTTAGTAGTTTTTAGTAACAGTTTACACTGTTTGAATATCATTTAAAATATGTATTATTTATTGGATTTATTTTTTCCCTAAAAGTATCGATGAAAATCAATTAACAGGAGAGAGAGTACAATTTAATCAATTATTTTTTAAACTACTATTATTAAGTTTAATGTCATTTTAGTAAAATAATATTACATGATAAGTTATTATACTTATCTTGTAACGTCTGAAATACCGAATAATTTAATTCTAAATTTTTGTGTGATAATTATATTTTCCTGCTAAATGTAATGATAGAGATTTTTATTTAGGTGAATTTACTTGAATAATTAATATTACATTGAAATGAAAAAAATATATGGTATGGTCAGGTGCACTATTTTAAAAAATAATTAAAATTATTTGTTTTTAATAAACAGAATGTATAATAATTTTGTTATGAATTTTGAATAAAATATAACTTTTGATGGCTGATATGGGATCCATAAATATTATAAAAAAATAAGCAAACGAAGCAAATAAAATTGTATTTCTATTTTCAAGAATAAAAGAATTTTCAGTTTGTTCATATATTAAATAAATTCAGTCATTGTTCAGATATTGATTTTATTTACATACTTAATATTTTTGACCAAAAGCAAATTTGGAATGCAATTTAATTGTCATCTGTATTTGAGACGTGTTAAATCAGTAGTAATTACAAATTTTTTCTTTCATCCTGCTTAATTGTTATTTTTCAACTTTTAAATTTATTTTTTAACTTAATAAAAAAATAATAGCTTTTTATTTAAAAGTAAATGCATTCTTAAATAAAATATAAGTCATATTTTTTATGAAAAATAAAAAACACTTTTGTGCTAGAGTGTTTTCATCTATATATATATAATGAAATATGAGTATATCAATACTCATTATTTTACTATATTTTCGACATGTGGTATAGTTTTTCTTTCGTAACTATTCCTTAATCAAAAATAAAATTATCACTCAACTGAATAAAATACATCAAACCGTTACTCTCTGTAATTGATAATGAATTCATTTTAGATAATGAAAAGGTAAGAATCAGATAAGAATTTAATTTCAACTTTTTTTTTTACATATTTGAGCAATCTGTGCTTTATTCTAATGAACAAATAAATTGAACCAGATTTTTTATTAAAATTAAAACGTTTTTACGAGACAATTCTAAAGTTCAAATTTATTTCTAAGATATCAAAAATATCCTAAATATATTATCAAAAATATCTTAAATAGGATTTAGGATTTATCACAGAAGATGAAATAGTTCTATTTATTTCTTTGTTGTATATTAAAATAAAAAGACCATGTAATAAATAAAAATAGTCTTTATAAACTAGGTAATGAACGGAAACTAAGAAATCCAATAAATGCAGTTTTGTGTGTGAAAAATTTTATATAAGTGTCTTATTTTGAAATAAATCAGAATATTTAAGGATTTTATGTTCTTGCTTTTTATTTACGACCCTTATTATGTATTACACCCTTTTTCAGTTTTTTGGCTGGCATTTTCGGAGATTTCTAATTCTACAACTGTAAAAATTCTTTGAGACAATCCAATAGTTACAATGAAAAAAATCTGGAGTGAGTTTAATTAAAAATATGCTCTATTTCATTGCCTATTCGTTACATTACAAAAATAGCATTCGTTGCAAGTAACATTCAATGCCTCTCAATTATTTTATAACTTTTTAGGCATAATATAATTTTGCAACATTTAAAATTATAGTTTTTTTATATTTGATTGTTTTAAAGTTACATTTTTTTTTAAATCATTAAGTTTTCCAGAAAAAATTTATTTTTCTGAAATGTACGAAGATGAAAATTTTGCTTTTTATTTTAGTAATTGAAATTAGTTTTGCTAATATGATTAAATTTGTTTTATTGAAATCAAAATATCTCTTAAAATTTTTATTATATTAATTTAAATGCAAATTAAGTATAATGATAAAAAAGATGATCATAGCTGATGAAAACGAGAGAAATGAAAGATAATTTATAATTATATATCGAAATAGGAGAAGCTACAATACTACATTCACAGAAAAACACTTTCTTAAGACATTTATTTCAGAAGCTTCTTTTATGAAATATTTTATAATTTATTTGTCAAATTTATCTATATTTATACTATAGTATTTCCGTTTCAATACAATGAATTAAATTTATATTATTTATTAGCTAATTCGATATCTTGTTTTTATAATTTTTTATTAAATATAAATAGTATATTAGGATTTAATTTTATTATGTTGTAATGACGCTTACGATATCGGTGTTTATATACTGAAAAACCAATGATTTTAAATCACTATCGTTATGAGCAATATATTTTATGCGGGCGTCTAAATTTCCAACTTATATACATGAATTTTCCAACTTAACTCAAATTGAGTATTATTTTTGAGATATTTTTTCTCTTAAGTGTATATATTTTATTTTTTTATTTAAGAAAATACATATATACATACTTTAAGCTTAGAGTACATCAAAAAAGTATAAATCTTTATAAATACATTTAAATTACCAATATTGTTTAATGCATAGAGGCAAAAATCTACTAATATATCCAAGCTCTTTAATGTAAAAACAGTTTGTTGGAAAAAGTGGAGGGAAAAAAAGAAATCAACGGAAAAGATGAGATTTTCCATGCGTACTGGAGCCTTAGTTTAAGATGAACTTAAGCAAGAAAAAAATTTACATCGTGATTCTTGGGGAAGAAATTTTATATATAGGGTTCTTTTTTTATTTTCTTCCATTTCCTTAAAGAAGAAATAAAAGTGGTTTGTATTGGATGAGGAAAAACAGTTTTCTTTGGGTAACGGTCTCAGGGCAAGGAATCAAAGAAATGGGAATTTTGGAATTTTAGGAGAATAAATATGTTTTAGTAAGAAAGAATTCCATTTTAACTGGGATCTACGTTTGAAACATTCCAGAGAAGCATTAAAAATTTTTGATAGGTAAAGTTTCGCTTCTCTTTTTTATATTTTATTTCCTTTTTGCTAATATTTGTACTCAAAAATCTTTCTTGTAAATTTTGAATAGTTCTCAAGATGGTTTGGGCGTTTCCCAAATACTTTTGATTTTATATTATTATGAGTTTGTGCAAATGATGTTTAACCAAATTTTATTGCTAGAAGAATAATTAGTTATAATATAATCTAAAAATATAATTTGTGCAGTTAAAGTTTTGAAATTTGTATTTATTCTTTCACTTTCTCGTTATTTCTACAAATAAAATCAAAGAGGGAACTTTTACAAATAAACCAGCCTTTATTTAAAAGTGAATTTGTAAAAGATAAATGTATTAAAGATATCTTTTATGCAGAAAAATAAAGCTTATTTTAAAAATAAATAATTTCTCCGAGAATAATTGTCAGACTTTTTTGCTTTTCTAATATTAATTTATACTGAAATATAACTTTATATTTGAATCATTGACATAAATGTTAAAAGTTTTGTATTAAGTTTTGTGTTTATTAAATGCTTTCACAGAGAAATATTCCAAGATGAATTTAATGTTCATACAATAATTTTAGTTTGTAAATATATGCATTTATAAACAGAGTAGTTTATAGATTCTTTAAGAAACTAATGTTGAGAAAACAAATGATAATTAATTATATTTCTACAATCCTGTAGTATTTTATGAAATATAAGACGAAATATTTATTTTAAGAAATTAAGGCATTATTGATAAAAATTAATCAAAAACTTTTCCTGGTAGTCATATATTTAATTTAAAGTACCTCCCAAAAATTTTAAGTTTTGTTTACAATCAGATTTTGTCATTTTAATTAAAATATTAATTAATTAACTCTTTTAGTATCGAATAAATGTTAATTATGTTTGGATAAATTCAGTGCTCTAAAAGCTTTCAACAAATTTTAGCTAGCAAAATTTAAATATATTACATCAGGTATATTTAAACTGAATATTTTTATAAAGCTAGTGGTCATTAATATAAACTTTATTTATAAAATATTTATATATCAATAATAAATGTATTATTAAGCAAAAAATGAAGCTTTTCTGAATTAATTTTAAGTATCTTGTTTTTTGCATTAAGCATTTATATTTATTTATATTTTAAATCTCGAAATGGTGAATAAGGACAATTATTTATAATTTATTTTTTCAGTAGATAACTATCAATCTTTTGAAGTAATAAACACTTTAACGGTTTTTATGATTTGTTAATATTTATTGAAAAAGCGCTTTCATATTTTTAAAATAAATTATTTTCAGAAAGTAAAGTATAAAATTCTTAAATTATTGTTCAATTAATATATTCTGATTTTTTATTGATATTATTCACACCTATATTATTAATTTCTTATCTATATTCTTCATCAAAATTCACATCGGTCGCAATTTTTTTAATTATTCGTTTTTATAAAATAGGATTTTTTCTATTTTTAAATTATTTAAATGCATTTTCAGTTTTTAAAATATCAAGTTTTAATTTCTGAAATTTGGTTTTTTTGAAATATTAAGTTTCAAATAATACTTAATACTTAAGCAATAAACCACATTGGCTGATTGTTAAACTAACATCATTTAAGTTAATATCTTGTTTTATTAATGTTAGAATTTAGAGGTCAGTTGCAGATTTATTTATTTAAATTGTATCGTCAGTCGCAAAAAATGCTTTAAAATAATAAAACTTAATTTTTTATTAAATATAATATGCGATATAAAATGCGATATGAGAGCTCAAACTATATAATATGTATTTATGGACTGTTTTGATAATTTTTTTATATTTATATCAAAGAGGATTCTATACTATATGTATACTTTTATTATCTTGTTTGTTTAAATTTTTTATCTTGTCTTTATAGTAATGTGCTGGCCAACTTGTCTAGTTGTCAGCGTGCCTGACTACGGATAGAGAGATCCTGGGCTCGAATCCCGATTCAGGCATGGATGTACTTTCTCTCTCTCTCTATCCTGTCTTTGTCTTATCTTTGTGTGTGAATGAGGTATGAATAGTGCCTACTCTATAAACGGATCCCTATGGCATGTGTGAGGGTGCGATGTTGGTCCACCCTCTGTGGTGCACCCGGGGCAACGCCTCGGCGGCAAAGAGGTCGCTATTTCTGGCCGGTTCCTTGGGTATAAAGGGACAATACATTCCGATACACCACGACTATTGGGGAAAAAACTTTATAATAATGTTTTATAAATAATTAATGGCAAGACTAATTTAAATTGGAATTATGTAAAAGACTGATAGATTAATATAACATTATTAGGTTTTCAAATTTATTTATTAGTAAAAGAAATTACTTTAAGAAAACATATGATGTAAAATAAAATTTATATATTAAAAAATTTTTAATTCAAAATTTTATTAGAAATATAGAAAATTTTTCCTTCATTAAAACTATGAAAAAAATAGGATCAAAGCATAGATTTGAAATTCTATTGAAGAATAAATTTTCAAATTAACCAAATGTACAGTTAAAAAATAAAGTATATTGTTTTGTGTATAGTCACTAAAATTTTAGAAATGAAGGTTTGGTTTGTTTATTGCTCAACGATCATGTTTTGCACACAAGGCTAATTAAACCGGGACCTACGGTTTAAAGTGGATTCCGAACCACTACAAACATTCATGCCCGAGGTGGGATTTGAATCCACGAACAATTGAACCGAAGGCAAGAGCACTAATCATTCGGCTGCCAGCTTGGCTTAGAAATGAAGGAATTTAACAATAAATAAAAGAATTTTTTATTTCAAAAATCAAGTAAATGAAATAATTTATTTTTCCTTTTAATACATGAAACGGATTAATTTATGCAAAATGAAATAGCAACCTTAGGTTTTGATTTATTTCATTTCATTTTGTTGAAAAAATCTGATCAATAGAAATAAATATTCAGTTTCTCTGAAAATATTATCTATATTTAAATTTTATAAATATGTATGATTGTATCTTGTGTGTGTGTTTATATTATTAATCGTATATTGATCACAGTATTTGAAATTCTTTTATAAATGCTAATAATATTGATATATTTTTTAAACAATTTCAAAACATTTATTTATAGTTTAATAGACATTAAACTAGGTTTATCTTATAATATCCTCTATGTTTAGTATTAAGAAATATAATGAATACTATGAATTATCATCCTAATCTTTAGTCAAATTTTTTAAAAGGCGTTAAAATTTCTAATGCAAATATGTTCAGTCATTTATTCCATAGCGATCTTTCTCTTTAATGATGAATTTTATGTTTTTTTATATTTTAAATTAGTTATTAAAATACTTCATGCATATTATGTTATTCCCATGCGATTTGCAATGATTCTAAAATCTGTTTATTACAATATATGACTTTCTGTTTACTTCTTTAACATAAATATTAAAGAAGTAAACAGAAACTAAGGAAGTAAAACTCGGTTTGCTTCCTTAATATTTATTATAAAAGGAAAAATGAGTTGTTAAAAATTATTAAAAAACAAAAACCTTCCACGTTTTAAGTATCTAATTATTTTAATTAGCCTGTAATTATTGAACTCTTTGTAAAAAATGAAGCGTTTACAAATAAAGAAATTAAACAAACACTAAAAATGTGCTTACGGATTTTTTTTTCAAATTAATATGGTATACAAATCATTTAAAGATGGCAATTTGAAAATTAAGTAATTTTTTAATTGCTTGTTCAATTCTAAATGAATTCATTCGCAATTAATAAAAAAAGGAAACCGAATTCCTATTGTAATTGGTACCAATTCAGATGTTCTTCTCAAATAACATGAAAAATAATATAGAAATTTTATTCATTACTAAGAAACTTCATATCATCATTTAATTACAGCATTTATCTTTTTATATCAGTACTAAAAATATTCAGTTTAAAGAAAAAATGATTTAGGGGTCACAGTTCAAAATATATTTATAAGAAAATATTTAAAGAAATCATTTATAATTTTGTGTAAAGCCTAATTTTGATAAAATAAATAAAAAAAAAAAAAAAAAAACATGTTATTTATTTACGCAATTTATTACTTTCATTTGTTAGTCAATTTGAAATAACAATCTATAATTTTAATTCAAATGACTAATAAGTGAAAATATACATCTCAAAAAATTCTATCGTCAATAAAATAGGTGTTATATGTGTTACAAATATAGTACAAATCTCTATATACGTTAATTTAGGTTATATAAAATAAAATTTTAAAAAAAGTTTATTCTTCACATAAGTAAAAGAATTTAATGTTTTATACTTTAGTGCAGTATTTTTTTCCACATTTGTAACATATATATTCACTAAAACAATACTAATTCATATTGTTGCTGGAGAATTGTTTACTCCAATTTTTTTACTTCTGATGTAGGGAATATTTGTTTAAAGAACTATTTTGCAGATAATTCATTTTTAAAGCACTTATTCAGTGAATGATTATATTAGCATATGTATGTACAATATGTATGTGTATAAATGTCATTTTAAATTTTCATATAACGGAAGATAAAAGAAAAGAGAAAGAAGATTCTTAATATCTTTTTCTTTAAAAATGTATAAAATGAGAAACAACATATGTTTCCATATTCGTTTCTTATTTAATGAGAAAATATAAACCTTTAATTTGATTGCATATTTTCATTATGAAACTGAAAATCTTAATTTTATGTTTAGGATAATATACATAAACAATTAAATACTAAACTATACGTTCATATTCTGCAGTACAAATATATAAACATCACATTTATTGGTGACGTCAGAATTCTTGAAGTGTTTTAATGAAATCTAATTATCTTATGTTTAATGTTTGAATGTTGCCCAAATTTTTGATAATTTTTCATAAATAAATATACTTGAGAAATGAAAAGAATTTAAATTGACATTACAATAACATTACAAGGGTTACTAATATTATAACCAACTACTAAGGATATAATAAATATCTTATATATACTAACAAAAGTGCATGAAAGCAGTCAACTTGGAAAAAATCTTTTTAACCTTTATTTTCAAAGTAAATTTTAAATTGAAGTTTTCGTTAAATCTCGAATTTAAACATTGCAATTAAAAATGTATTATATTGTGTAGGTAGAAAATTAATTTTCAAATTTTATTCATTTAAATAATTAAATTTAACTTTGAATAAAAAATAAGTATTTTTTACCTAATCGATTCTATAAATACCCACTAGTCATGCCTTCAAATTATGCATAAATATGCATGATATATAAAAAGTTTTGTTTTCTGAAAAAAGAAATATTAAAAATATAAATGAACTTGGGTGGCTTTATAATTTATTTGAATAAAAATGATTAAATAATAAGAAATTTTATTATTTAAAAATTTTATTATTTCTATTTCTAAAATCTCTAATTCTAATATCTTTCTATTTTAATATTATTTCTAAAATCTCTAATAAAATTCTTATTTCTAAAATCTCTAATAAAGTTTATCAATACTTTATTAGAGATTTTATTCAATAATAGTATGTATATTGCTGAAAATAAGGAATACTGAAATGCATTTCAATACTATATTTTGTTATTGAAAATGATAATCAGTTTAATGAGTATGTGATATTTTATTAATATTGATATTTTTCTTGATATTCGATACTACTACATAACTGTTTATGCATTAGTGTTTGGAAACTTAGAATTTTATTCATTAAATAAAGTTAGTAAGAAATTTCATCTGATTTGTTTCAAGGGTATAGCAGTTGCACTTTAATTCTTTTTTTTTATACTTGTGTATATCAACTAAATTATTGTTCAAGATATAATTAAAGATTTTTGAGAATGTGGAGCACCCAATGTATTACCGTGAAAATTTCCATGTATTTAAATATAAATTATCTTTGTTCCATTATTCTTCTGATAATCAATATAGTGATTACTACACTACGCGTGCTCTTTGTTTTGCTTAAATCTATTGTGGCCTTCCCAATCCGAAACCAGTTAGACGAAGCGAACGCTTCCATAGCCATACATCATCTCACCTGAAGCGGTTGCTTTCTCCCCCTCCTCCCGCGATAATTAAAGTGCATCGCTTACCTGCGATTAGTCCGTGGTTGCGATTGTTTTCCCACTCAGTGCCTGTGGACGGGAGGGCAGTGTCCTCCATTCCTGAGATGCGGTGGCCGCTTTTGCTGCTGGGTGCCCGAAAGATACGGAAGGATGCGGAGTTGGGATGGAGGAGGAGCCACAATCAATGATCAAGTCCGGGATTTCAGCACGTGCTACAAGATTCCTGGGTAGAGGGTTTACATGTCCAGTCATCTATGGAAGTGTTGAGATGAGTTGGCGAAGATACATCGCGGCGTGGAGAGAAGAGTCGCATATGAGACAGAGCAAGGTCACTTCAAAGATATAACTCCGTCTCGTCGACATCCTTTCTCCTTTGGTCTCCACAACATCAGTTATCGATTTTTACGCGTGAGTGTAGTGATAAACCCCCATTTTACTTCCCCCTAATAGTACGGGAAATTTGTATCTTAACGTAGGCTGCTTAGCAACTCCTCCTTTCCGCGACTGTGTTTGAAATTTGACTTTTTCGAGGGGTGCATAAGGGAATTAAAAGTCGGATATCAGTCTCTTTTAGGAAATCTGTTTGTTTATCGGGAGAGGGTTGGTCGGGGGTGAGGAATGAGAAGGAAGGAGAAATCCTGCGCAAGGACCTCCGCGCAGCTGCAATGTGGGGTTGGCCGGAGCAGCAGAGTGCGCCAAACTGCAAGCGCAGTTTCTCAGCTTACTTCCGATAAAGATGGCCGATACTGAAGGGAAGGGGTCGAAAAATAACAGAATAAAAATATATATATGGGGTAGCCCCAGAGCTAAAAGACATTCGCCGAAAGGGCACAGTAAACCAGATTAGGCTGATCCGATCGTTGCTTATGGAAGAACGTATGACCTATAATCTTCCCTCTGCCACATTTATTTTTAAAATACCTAAGTATGACTCATTTTCGATTATAATTTTTTAAATACATAATTTGAAAAAACAAAAGGTTTATTATCAGTAGTTGGTAATTATATCATCTAACTATGCTGAAATACCTAACTTTCATACAAAATAAAATTATTTTACTATATTTTTTTTTATCTCACATTCTCAAAGTATATCATACATTCAACATTTTTTTTTAGATTCAAAATTAGTTTTTTTATGAAATAATCATTTAGTAAATAATATAAAAAATGCTTTTCAAGTGTCAAATGGATAATTATATTTTTATTGGGAAAATTTAATGTTACATCAGACTGTTAAATTCAAAATGTTTCTAATTAATATTTACTAACTATTAATCTTAGCAAAAATTAAAATATTTTTTAGTAAAATAAAATAAAAGATTATGGAAAACAAAATATCACGTAGAATAAAGTAAAAATTATTTATATGTGTGTTTGTGTGTAAATATTAATTTCTAATCTAAATAAGATATATATATATATATCTTATTTAGATTAGAAATTAATATTTATAAAGATTAAATTTTTACTGTAAAAATTTTTAAATTGTATTACAGAGGGAACATAAATTAAATTTTGTGCTATATTTTGTATTGCTATATTTTTTATTAATTTAATATGAAATGTTGAAGCAAACATCAGCAAAATTATTTTCAGAGTCAAAATTATACATTTATTTATCACACAAGATGCATTTTAGCTTTCTAATATTATATATTAGGAACTAAAAATTTGATAATATTTTTAAAATATATATGGTTAATATTAAAGCAACTTGATATATATTTAAAATATGTACATGTGAATTTTACCTTTATAATTATCAAAAATAATATTACTTATTAATAAGCATTAATAAAAAATTATTAAATCAGTTTATCAATCTACTATTTATATAAACTTGAGTCTAAGAAATAAAATATTCTAATACAATTTTATAATGAAATGTAAACATATATGAGGTATATTACAAATCGAGTATAATTTATTCATGTCTAATTATGTTGATTTTTCATTTAAGTATTAAAATTGTAAAATTTAAATATTAAATATAACTATCGTTTAAATTTATGTTACATGATATTTTCACACTGTGAATCTTATTGTGTGAACTTGAAAAGGCAATGACGAAAAAATTTTAACGTAGAGAATAAGAATAAAATAATAAAAAAATAAAAGAACATGTACATAAAAAATAAAACTAAATATCTTAACTATCTATTAATTGCTATTGGTACACAGACATATTATTTTCAACACCATTAAAGAAGTATTACATATTTTCTTTCTTAATATCATACTACTTATTAATAAAAAGTCCCGCTAAAAGTACTAGTGACACTCATTAAATATTAAAAAATTGCTCATCAGGCAAACTTTGTTTTTATGTCAGTTAAATATTTCAGAATACCCGTGTAAGTACACAAAAGAGTTTTCTGCTTAATATAGATACGAAAAAAATCTTAATCTTTCTTCATCGTCAAGATTTTTCGAAATATGTATGATAAATCGTTGAGCTGTTTATCAAAATCTTAAGCAAGCTTAGTTAATTAGCTTAGTTTACTTGTAATTCAAAAAAATGTTTCTTTCCTGGAAAATAAATTTTTTTTTTCATTTATTGGAAAAATTCTTAAGTATTACTTTATTAAAATATGTCATTCCCAAGTGTATGATAGAATCATCAAATTAATAAAATCTTCCAGTGAAATTGAAAATGTCATTAAAACTAACTATGTATATGTTTCGCATTCCTACAGATCATTATGAATGTTTTATGAACTATATTCTGTATCTCGCTATTTATATTAGTATACCGACTCAGCCTTTCATTCCTTTAGTGGGTCGATAAACTGAGTAAAAATCATGCTCGGGAACTAAGCACTGAGGGTTTCACGTTAGACTAACCACCTATTGGAGACATATGCTTCGCACCTCATGGCCTCTCGGTCAGAAAAACAGAGATGAGTACTGTAGGCCTTGGCTCACATAGGCTGTCGTGCCACAGAGTACTATATATAGTACAATAATATACATGGAAAAAATTTAAACTTATAGATAAAATATTAAAAATTTAATAATATTTCAAGTTGGAAAACATCGTTTTTTACCACAAAACTTGGTGAATCCATTATTTATATTTTTAATTTTCTGTTAATATGATAATAAAAGTTATATCAAAATTAAATAATTATTATATCATTTCTACATATTTTAATTTGTACTCTAATTTTAAATAATTATGATACTTTTCATTAGTATGAGCAATTCAATACCTCACTGGAAATGAAATTAAACATTCAGCAAAACTCATTTACATAATAAAGAAAAATCCTAAAAAATGAAAAAAATTAGCAAAATTAAAGGTCTCATCTAAAAAGCAGATATTTTCTAAATTACGGAATAAAAACCTTTGAACTTTAATTCATCTGTCATTTAAATGTTTCTATTTACGATATGGATTTGACTCCATATTTTCAAATTAATAATAAAAATGTGAAACAAATGCAAAATTAATAAAATACTTTGCTACTTATTTTTCAAATTCTCTTCTTCCTGAATTCGTCTTATACCAAATTACGATATTAAAATAAGAATTTTCATTGAAATCTGTTTTTATTATTTTAAAAATGTTTGTTATTCAGATTTCTAACTTTTATAGTAGATATCTACACGACGAACATTTTCTAATTATCTAGTAACTTTCACAAATATCACGTTGTCAGAATTTGACTTAAGTAATTATCAATTCTCTTTTTTGTTCTGTTAACAAATTATTCAGTTAATAATATGCATATGAGATTGAGATTTGAAAAATATAATTAAGAAAACATATAAATTGATGTTATTGTGTAAAATAAAAAGAGGCTAGTAATATTCTATTATCAAAAAATGTTCTGTCAGTATTTCCATTCAGTTTAATCTGTTATTAATTCCTATTTTAATTCGTATCTGTTAATAATTCAATATTAAGAAAAATAAAGTTAATATTGATTCTCCACTCTCTATACATTATTGCAAAGTCAATGAATGCACTCTCTATACACTTATCGCAAAGTCAAAGTAATATAATTATTAGGGATTTAAAGATTTACATAAAATTTCAACCATTTATCTTCAATATATTATCAATGAAAGATCTATAATGTGCTAATTTGAACATCTTACCAAATACAATTATGAAAAATCAGTTATATATAATAGTAGATTAATTTTGATAAATGGTTTTAATATAAAATTGTAAAATGTCATGAAAAATATGTGAAAAAACAGGCAAATATTGAAGTAAAATTTAACCTAAGAACTTAAATAAATTTTAATAAAACTTTCGATTATATGTTAGAATTTATAAATATCAAGCATTTTCGAAAGTCTTATGGTTTTATCGAAAATAACATTAGAAATATTTTTTTTTAAAAATTAAAGTGATACTTTTTACACAAG
This sequence comes from Latrodectus elegans, assembly GCA_030067965.1. Taxonomy (NCBI): domain Eukaryota; kingdom Metazoa; phylum Arthropoda; class Arachnida; order Araneae; family Theridiidae; genus Latrodectus; species Latrodectus elegans. Next base: position 44,010,753 of record CM057811.1, on the reverse strand, counting down.
TATAAAATTTTATGACTATCAGAAAATTGAAAATTCAATATTATTAAAATTGCAATTTTTAAACTATATAACTTCACCCACGTTTTTTTGTCATTACACTTTTTGCTGGCATCACTTTACATTTGTTCGATCCACATCGTAAAAGAATATATCTAGTGGAGTAGTAATTCTTGAGCTCAAGTCACGACTTCCGAAGAAAAATCCTGCCGCATCTACTCAAAATTCTTTACCCTTAGCCTTTCAAATCTTGGGGGTTAAATTTTTTTACTTCTGTTTCCCCAACTTAGGGGTATCGCGCCGCATTTTAGAATGTTTCGATCCAAACTGCAATGTGTATGAAGTTCAGGGGATTATTTTGACTTTCGCTGTAATAGTTGCGGTAAAAGATAAAGTATACTTGTGCGTTTTTTTTTTTTTTTTTTTCTTTTTCTTCGTTTCTCAAAGAATAAGTTTACTGAATTTTTTTAAAAATAAAATAAGCTTACATAAAGACATAATCTGTTAAGGAAAGTATTTGTTGACTAAAATATTAAATTATATTTTTCGAATACATTAAAATATTTTACACACATATTTAAAGGCCTTTTTATTCCATAATTGTAATTGATTATTTAATTTAATTTAAATTATTTTCAAGCATATGTTTTAGAGAAATATTGCTCAAGAAGTTACAACGTATACTGTATTAAATAATTGATTTTTAAACAAAAGTCTCTGTTATTATGATTCAATAATTTCTGCAAAAAAAATGTACTGAAATTGCTTTCAACTTTACTGTGATTTCTATTTTCTAAGCCTTTCAAATGTATTCATTGATTAATTTAATCTATTTTAAGAACCAATTTAAATTTACATTTAAGGAAGCTATGCATCATTTATATTGCATATATATACATACATACATACATATATATATACCTGATATATAAGGTGTATAGTGAAATATTTGCAATTTGCATATGAATATATTTTGAAAAGCAAAACATCTTTTTTTTTTTTTTTTTTTTTTTTTTTTTTAGTAAAAACATTTTGCAGTTATAGAAGATTAATGTAAACACCAATTTATATAGAATATTCAGGACAAAAATGTATTATCGTATTATGTATTATTGTGTAATGTATTATTGTATTATTAATAATATTATCCTATGCATATTTTTGGCATGGATTTGACCAAATTAGAGCATAAAATTTTGATCTCGTCATCACGAAACCAAACTTTTATAACATTTTCAATGATTGGTTTCTTTGTTGAGGTGTGTCCATTTTACTCAAAAATTTCTTTTACAATGCTCTACAAATTTTTTATGGGTTTAAGATCACAGGGTAATTACTAGGCCAATCTAAAGAAGTTAATTTCTGTTATTGAAAAAAATTTCTTTGCCAGCTCAGAAGTATGGCAATGGGACATACCTTGTTAAAATATACTTACACTGTCAGCACTTGCATCTTTGGTACAATTTTTCTTTCTATTATAGATATGCATTTTGTTGAGTTCATGATTCCTTCAACTGGTACTAAGCTGACAGATCCTCCAGAAATAAAATAACTTCAAAACATCTTTTCTGCAACTGCTTAACTAGTTGTTCAAGATTTTGTTCTTTAATGGATTCTCCCTTCAAATCTTGGTCGAATGCCTTGTAAATATGTGTTTTGTCGTTGAATACAATCTTTTTCCAGTCTTGTGCATCCCATGATTGATATTTCCTGGTCCAATCCAAACGCTTTCTCATTATTGTAGGTGTTAATAATTGCTTTTTTTTTATTGGTATTCTTCCAAACCCTCTAGTTTCAATATGCCTTCATCGAATTGTTGATGAATCCACATTCTCACCACGTCTAATGATTCTCTCTGAAGATCTGTACTTATTTTGCGAAGATGCATTTTACTGTTTTGTACAAGAAATTTATCTGTTCAAGGTGTAGTCTTGCATTCGAGGCTACATGTAGCCTTTCGTATTGGAGACTCTGTCCCAAAACTGCCGATTAATACTTCTGGCTGCACTAAATTTTCCAACTCCAACTATTGTAGTAACATTCTCCCCCATCATAGAATTATGCTGACTAAAGGTAACAATTCTAGACTCAGGGGAAACCCTGAGTGATGTCCATTTTAAATACACGCCAATAACAGATAATCCCCACAATTGACCATTTCTTATAGTAATTGAAGCGTAAATGAAGGAGAAAAAAATTTGAGATATCATTATTACGTGATTAAACCGTGACCGTGATAGTCCAGGGCAGTAGTGCATTTTAAGAACATGAAGTTTAAACTGTTTTGAGGCAATGAACAATTTCCTTAAAAGATATGTTATTCCCAATAAATTTGCAAGCAGAGCAAATAAAATGTATTTAATTTGCATGTCTCTCAAATTTTTAAATAACTTAAATAGGGAGTAAAATTGTAATAAAATAACTGGTGATAATTTTTACAAATCATGTGAAAAATTACTACAATGAAAGAAATAGTTTGAAAAAAAAATTCTGAATGAAGTAAAAACGCTTATCAAATTCTAACATTAAATGTCTACATTTTGCACTTAATTAGTGCGAAAATAATTAAAATAATTCAAAAGTAATAATAGTTGTATTTATTCTTGGATTTTATGAAATTCATAAGGAAATACAGGGCGATGACACGATCTAATACAATTGATTTAATGTGTGACGCGCTTACGCGAATCCATTTATATATTAAATTATCATTTCATTGCTTAATTTTTTTTAACAAAATCATTTTCAAATTTTAATTATTTCAGTTAAGCCATTTATTCAAAAATTATAGTAATTATTATTGCGTTTTTATTGTGTTTCAATTAAGACAATAAGATAATATTTTTATAGAATTAAGGAAATCATGCTGTGAAAAAGAGGCAAAAAGATGATATGAAGAGAATTGTCTTTAATGCCTCATCACGTGTTCTAAACATGCGATCATTAAACGACACTTTAGAAATTGGTTCCAATTTTCTACTTGAGACTGTTTTTTGCCTTTCATGATTTCTATTGCATGAATATACCCTAACCTGTGAAGGTGAACAAGTTTCTTTTACAATTGTTTTTGCATCCAAAGAATAATTCTTATGGTACAAACAACGAAAGACTTCTTCAAAAGCATCTATATTAAGAGTTGAAGTAACTACATACAGATTCATTCGCTTACCATTCCGTTTAACTTTCAGCATTTTTCTGCTATGTGCTACTACAAGAGAACTAGCCACGAATCATTTAAATGACTTTTCTACTTCTACAACGCATTTATATAAACAACTATGCTGATTATGTCAATTAATAATTATACTGAATGGACAATTTTGTGATTATTCTGAAAAGTGAAGCAAAAAAGCGGTGTTACAAAAAGAAATCAAAGATTTGATATCACCCATAAAATTACCGATGGAAAAATGGGCCATTAAATTTGAAGATTCAAAAAACAAAAACTTCATGAACAAAACTACAGTTTTATGCATTGACAGAAATACGAAAACTGATTGTTTAAGCAACACTTTCCGAACTTCACACAGTACTTCTCTAGATAAGCCAGTTTTAAGAGATGGCTATTTTACTGTGTTGCAATTTTGTACCGTCCTTTAGGGGTGTTTACACCATACACGATGATTGGAAAGATACTCTTTCAAAACATATTCTTAAAATCAAGTGGAATGAAATCTTCCTGGCAAACAGGGCTACTCTGATATCAGCATAAGTTCAGCAATTTTATGGCCACAACAGAATAAAATTGGATTATTGAATCCATAAAAAGGTGTCCATGTAAAACTGTCGGTCGTAACTTAAACTATATAGCTTAAATTCTAATTTAATAAAATCGAATAATTTAATTGAGACTTAGATATTTATTAATAAATTATTTAGATGATAGATTTAATTTTGCTAAGAAATAGGATGACATTTTAAAGGTAAAGTTGTAAAATATTTTCCAATATTTTTATAACATATTTTTCATGAGTATGGAATTTGAATTGATTAGAAATAATTTTGTAAGAGAATTGAACATTTTTTTGGTGAAATTAATTTTATTTCTATTAAAATTTCTTAAATTAATTTGGAGATTTTTGTCAAATTTCAACATCCTCCCAACTTTTAAAAGTTGAAACAATTTATTTCAGTCTAAAAAATTCTTTTAAAAATTTTAAAATATTATATGATGAGATATATCATAAGAAACATGTCATAATAAGAAAATATATAGTTTTATTTCTCAAAATAAATTCTTTTATTAATATTCTTTTTGCAACTTTAAATTGTCCTATGAAAGACTTGCTATCATTTTTAGTATATTTTGCTAGCATAGCAAAAATTAAAATTTTTATTTTCAATAACAATTTTAAAAATTGGTTTCAGGATGATTAATTTGAAAAACATTCTAGCGATTCCGTTTTAAATTTATTATTTATTTATATGAGCTTATGTACAGAATTTTTTTTTAAAAAGTGCTAATTTTGATTTAAAAAGTATTTATTTATATGAGCTTATGTACAGAATTTTTTTAAAAAGTGCTAATTTTGGTTTTTCGGTGTTACTCATTTAAGAAATCATTTGATCTGAATTTATTACAAAAAAAAAAAGGAATTTATTTCTTTTTATTTTTGTAATATGCTACTTTTGGCCAATCATAAGAATTCGCATGCTCGTTTAATACTGGCTGTAGATTAGATAAGAAGAAGCCGGGTGGCTTAGTGGTAGCACGTTTCACGCTCCCAAGATACAGGTCCGAGGTTCGGTCCTCGCGCTGGGGAAGGTTGGCTCAGCCTTTCATCTCTTCAGAAGGTCGATAACCTGAGTACCAAGCATGCTTGGAAATTAAAAACTGGGGGTTTCGCTTTAGTCTGACCACCTAATCGGGAGATGTTTCACATCCCAGGGCCTCTCGTACACGAAAACAGAGATCGGCACTGTAGGCCTTGTGTGTGTCCCACGTGGGTAGTCGTGTCTCAGAGAGAGATTAAATTAGGGATAGAATGTTTTCTTAACAATTCTTTGAAACAGATACCTCATCGTGTTTCAAATTGAAACTACACTCATCGCTGAGATTCGTATAATCGATATATCACTTTATATATTAAATATATTTAATAATTGGGAAATCATTTTGATGCTTTCACTATCATACCAAAGTGACATTTTTTCTGTACTTTCGAAATCTCGCATCACAACATCACTTTAGGGCTTAATGATAGAAGATATGATGCAATCTACATTTACTTAAATTCTTAAAAATGGATTGTGTGTGTGTTTGTGTGCTAGGTGTTACATTTTATGAAATTAAAAATGAATGCAAACAAATATTCGTAAAACTTTACAATAAAACTTTTATTATTTTCTTAAATCAAATAGCTTCTGAATTCAATAATTAAACCGATTATGCTGACATACAGGATTCTATAAAATATATGAGGTGTCAAATATATTTTTGGAATGATCCCTAACCATAAAATTATTTAAAGAAAATTCTTAGCTGGCAGTAGCTTTTGAAAAATGATAGCTAGCTATCTTTCTGCATGCAAAATTATTGTTGTAAAACTTTAGGGATTTATCAATCAATCAACAATGGCACTAGAACCCTGTGTGGATCCTGGCCTTCTCAATGAGCTTATTCCATCTTGGCCTGTACTCAGCAGCACTTTTCTAATTAGATGTTCCAATAGTATTAAAGTCCCTATCAACACAACCAATCCATCTGATTTTGGGCCTACCTCTGGAACGCTTTCCCATTGGCCTTAGGTATTTATAGGCTTTCTTTATTTGCATCAAGTGAACATGGCCAGCTGACAATAAAAATATTCGTACATAAGGTAATTATAAATAACCCAAAATGTAATAGCCTTTCGCTGCTAGGCTATCCTTTATGTGTGTTAAAATAATGTTTTATCGAATATTTAACAATTTTCTTATTATACTTTTGTTTAAGTTAATCTAAAATGTTTAGTTAATAATATTACTTTTGCTTTGTTATAGACACCAAACTTGGCGTTAGAGCCATGCATTAAATTGAGTGCAATGAAGTTCTACATGTTTTAATCCTTCACGATGAAATTAGCGAAATATTTGGCGTATGTAATTGAATGCATCATTAATTAAAATTATCAATTAAAAACTTTTAAATTAAAAGATGCATTAGGTACAAGATTTTTTAATATTGTCAAAAAAAATTTTTCTATAAGATTCGATATCCATAATCATTTTTGCTTTATTATACAAGCCACAGGATACATTGAAAACAACTGAATTTCTTGCAAAAGATTTACAATAAAAATTTTATCATAGTGTGCATCCAGAGATTCAATCAGAAAATAGGTCATAAAATCGAAAGCAGAAACCAAACACAAATCAGACCAAGAGAAAAAGATGGCAAAAGAAAATACTAAAATTGAAGAATAGGACAAATAAGTAACAAAATCTGAACAAAAATGTTTTCTCGTAAAGAAGACAGCAGACTGGAAAGTGAAGAAATATGAAAAAAAAGTGGGAGGTAATAGAAGAACATCAGAAATTGGAAAAAAATCAAAGAAACAAAGACAGGAAATATATCATGGGCGACTGCAGATGAAAAAGGAAGTAGATTACTGAAACGTAGAAAAATAATGGCTGCGTTACACATCACCAAAAGAAGTATTAGAAAAAGAAAATTCTCTATGTATTAAATAGTATCTGTCAAGAAAAAGCATTCAAATACTGTGTTAATAGAGACATTTTGTTAGAATTAGCGAAGGTTATTAGAAAATCTTTAGCAATTAATGTGAAATTTTTGCTTCAACTGATTTTATAACAAAATAGATGGTTTTTCATTTTTAGCACAAGGAAAGCATATACATTATTCTTAAATGATATTATATTTGATAATTAAAATTACTTAAATCAAGTTTTTTGAGTTTAAATAAACAGAGAAATTTTTATGTATCTTAATTTGTTAAATTTAGTTACATTTTTTTCCATTCATATATAAAATCTAGAAAATTTTACCACAATATAAGAAAATAACTAATAAATGAATTAATGTAAAAGTTTTAAAAACTGTAAATATTTCTTTTAAAATATTTGTGAAAGAGACTATTTATAAGCAATAAATTAACAAAATCTAAAAAACATCAATATTAAATTATAACATTACTGTATCTTGCTTAAGTATGATTTAATATCCTATTTATATATGAAAGTTTTTATATAGAAATGACTCAAAAAGAATAGTAAAAAGTAACGTAATACCTTAAATTATACAAGATTATCCCTATATCCAATTTACATAAATCATATTCTAAGAAAAAGGTAAACATTGTTGATGGCATATGATTTAGCTGCAAACAAAACCAAAATAATAATCAGTTTGAATACTGAAAATGTAATGAATCGAAATCTAGAGTTCTTATCTAAATTTAGATAACCAAAAGATTGTTTTCAAAAATAATTATCAGTCAAGCTATCTAATTTTTTATATAAATACCATTTTACGATAAAAAATGAATGAAATGTAATATGGATCAATAATCAATAAATAAATTTTTAAATCATGGAATGATAATATGAAAATATATTATAACAAAAAAAAAAAAAAAAAAAACTAAAGCTAAACTTGATATAATTAGTTTAAGATAAGAACAAATTTCACTTTTATTCTTTTATCAATTAGAAGGATATATTATGCATAAGTCAGATAAAATTATGACACTTTTTAAATCATGAATTCCACATTTAAAAGGCTGGAAATTTCATTTGCTATAATTTTTTAAATTATCCATATACTTTAAAATTAAGTTTCACATAACTCACAAATGTCTATAACATTATTAATAAATTTCAATGAAATACTGAGACATTTTTCTCGTTGGTTCGAAAAATAATTAAATTGATGTACCTGTAAGCCATTACTCAAAACTTTAATCGGGTGTATAAAACTCTGGTTGATTTATCAACGCAACAAGTTAATTAGTGCTTGGCAAAGGCCATGGTGGCTCGGTTAATTAGAGAGTCGTTCTCATTATTGGCAGATAATAAATTCGAATCCTAACTTAATCGAAGGTCTGTCGTTTTCAATGAAAGTCGCTGAATCACGTTAAATACGTCATTGCCGCAATGTCCTCCGAGTGAAATGATACCTTTGGTGATAGAAGGTCAAGTATTATGGGCTCTTCTGCTTGATTCCTTCTTTTAAATGACGAATACTTGAACCCAACTGCTCTCATTAAATGGTAGAGCCTGGCTCTAGGTACACAGGGAAGTATTCTAGTGCAACAACTAGACTTGGCAAACATTGCCATCATATTATGACAATCAAGTTAGATGAACTCAGATATGAACTTTTCAGAAGTTCCTTTTAATTAATTTTGCTAATAAACTTGAGGCAGCTGTATTACAATGTTCTACAGTATTGAGGTAAAAACGAGATTATATGGACAAATTATATCTTTTAAAATGGTATGAACCTTTTTTTTTTATCTTATTTAATCAAAGATTCGTTTTTCTATCACTTTTATATCACGATACCTTGTATTGTCTAAACAGTTCATAGAATATACAATTAAAAAAGGTTAAAATGAAATTAAGTTTACTATTTCTTGACAGTTCCTTAAAAGTTATAGAGGAAGAAAATGTATTGTAAAAAGAATACATTTATCTAGAGTGGTATAGCAAAAGTTATGTTTTGTACAAAGTCACATTATTATACAGATGTATATCAGCGGCCAAACTTAGATATTCACATGTGTAAGAGGCTTCGTTAAAATAAATGATCCATTAAACAAGCAATTACTATAAATAAATTCGTTAACAATTTAGCTTTTATGGCTCTGATAGTGATATTCTGAATGTTGTTGTTTTCGTGAGCCAGCTAGGCTGGCATTATAGGATGTGCTGCTCCACTTTTTCCAACTGAACCATATTTAAGTGTAGAGTCCGACTTCCTCAGTACACACATGTCATAGGAACTCAGTTATAGGATAGGCAGCCATTCACAACCCATTCATAGAAGGAAAGGACAAAAATAGAATAGAGAGAGAGAGGGAGAAAGTATATCTATGTCCTAACCGGGACTCGAGCCCAGGACCTCCCTATCCGCAGTTAGACATGCTGACCACTAGACAAGTTGGGTGGCGATTTTCTGAATAAAAATATTATAAATTAAATTTACATGATTTTAAGTCTTAACTCATATTGCAATTTATGCAGACTAAAGATTTCTGGATTGAGAGAATATAAACATCAGAATAAAGTAAAGTAAGTTTATGTTCTTTAAATTAATTAATTTGAAAAAAAAATTTCAATAAAATAAGTAATTAATATACAATAAAAATAGAAATAGCATAACATAGAAGTAAACATAGAAATAACATTAGAATAAGCATAGAAATAGCAATAATATAAAGGTTAATTTTTTTCCTTTTCATAAAACGTGTTTAATTTGTACTAAGTGATTCAGAGCAGAAGCAAAAATTATTTGTTTGATGTTATAGTTGCTAGCATTAATAATAACACTTTACATATGATTCGGATACAGCATAATATTTTCCATTTTAATTACTTTCTGTATACCAAAAAATGATAATCAGTTGTTTTCATGCCGAGCTGGCAGCCGAATGGTCAGCGCTCTTGTCTTCGGTTCAACAGTTCGTGGGATCAAATCCCACCTTGGGCATGGATATTTGTAGTGGTTCAGAATTTAGTTTAAGCCGTAGGTTCTTGTCTAATTATTCCTCGTGTGCAAAAGATGACCGTTGAGAGACAAACAAACCAGTTGTTTTCACATATAGTAAATTTCTCACGAGTAATATATGCTAATTTCTGCTCTCTTTAATCATAAGTTAAAGGTAGATTTATTCGCTTCACTCGATGTATAAATTGTGATATTTGTATATAATAATAATTATAAAATAGTTTTACAATAAAAAAGTAGGTGTCAATAACTACCATCCATTCGTATCTTATTACTAATGTACTCGTATTTTTGTTTCATAACAAAAAAAGAAATTACTAGCAAATCAATGCTCAAACAAAATAATCGAAGAACTTATAATAACGGAGCAATCTACAAATAACTAATTTATCAAATTTTTCTCTGAACCTTCTAATTCTATATAACATCAAATCAACATTCTAACCGCAGGACTAAACAGCTTCCGAAGCGCCAATTTTTTTTAATATTTCTTTATTCAATAAAAATATCGTTCATCCGCATATTATAAGAATGGAGAATGTGATGTTTCTTTCATTTCTTCGGGATATAGGGAATAATCATTGCAAATATGCAATAAATCTGGAAAAATATTTAATGATAAGAAACTTCATTTTGATAGAATTATATGATCTAATAAGTTTTTATTTCAGATCTGATTCTAAAATTGAATCTAAATTTTCTTTCATTTGAAAAAAATTTTATTAAAAAATGAGCATATTAATGTAGATATTTTGGAACATTTTTTGAATATGTATGTTTTAAAATATCTATTTGTAATAGAGTTTCCTTTTCCTTACTCTCGCCAATTCAAGTTTCATTGTATCAAAACCTATTTGAGAGAATCCTCTTAAATAACAATTCAATTGAATCTGTTTTGAATTAATTTTAACTTCTAGATTAGTTTAACAAAATGAATTAATTTTACCTACATAAAGTTAAGACTAACAATTTATGTTTTAATCTTAATTTTGTGCAAAAATTAAAAAATTTTTCAATTTAAAATCAATGTTTTTTCAATACAAACATTACTTTTAAACACAATATCAATAATATCCCGTAATTCTATAAATCAAGTTTTCAATTTCAAAATATATAAGCATACTAAATTTAAGATTGAGAGAAATCGATATTAATATTTACTTACACTTATATAAAAATTTTGCATACGGCACTTTGTGTCTTTTATGTTGGAGATATTGTGATTATATTTCTTTAAAGTTCTTTAAAATATTTTTGTCAAAGTATTGCAAGATCAATAATTGCAATATATATCTGTTTTATCTTGACTATCTTTGAAAGTTGATGCACGAGAAGACAAGTGAGGGATTTTATAGTAAAATATTGTTTATGGATTTTATCATCTCTCAAATTGTGAACATGATAATTCTGTTAACAAGCAGCCGCTTTTTCTCTCTTATAAAAAGTAATGCATCACAACAAAAAGCAAGTATTGTGATTCTCAAGCTAAAACATTAGTTTCTTCTTTGTCTTTAAAATAATGAAAAAAAAGAATAATGAAATGTGTTCCTTATACTCTGATACACACATGAGAAAATTACCGTCACATATAACTGGATTAACTTCTATTTGCTAGAAAATTAATTTGTTTTAATCTCTGCTATGTCTTTTCAATCAGTGAACTTGAAACATCGCAGCAAACATCGTCTCAATAACTGATTTTAATAATTAAATAAATTATTATGCATTCATATAACGTACTATATACTTACAACTTACTCTCCACTAAAAACAAGTTTTGCATATTTTTTCCATTCAATCTCTAATGACAGAAATATTTTCTATTCATATGGAACTCAAAGTAAATATCAATTCAAGATTGCCAAGGAGGTTTTTTATTTATTTTTTTTTTTTTTTAATAATTTCGTTTATTTAATTATTTTTATAATTTTAAATAATAATTTTTCAAACTTACAAAATTATTCACGGGTTAGATTCCTTTAAAAAAAAAATAATAACCTTCTATATCCAGCCATTTTCAGTCTTTTTAAGATTTCCCTTTGAGAAAAAACAACCAAACATTTTTTTCCATAGAAAGTTTCTGTAGTGGATTATATTTTATAAAATGTAAACATTTTCAACAAAACTTTTATTTTAATTATAGTATATTTAAATTTAAAAATACTATAATTAAAATAAAAGTTTTAATACATAAAAAAATATTTATGATTTTAATTTCTTATTTTATTAAAAAGATAAACAAATTTTTAATTACTCATTTAAAGCATATTTATGTTTGAAATAAAATTATTAATAAAAAACTGCTACTTATTCATAAAATTGGACAAAAATAAAGAGTATGTTACCGTTTATATTAATAAGTAATCTACTCTAAATATATTTATATCCATCTAATCTAATCTAATATATCCTTCTAAATATAAATTTGTTTTCGAATAAATACAAGTTAGAGATTTGAGCAGAATATAACAAGGGGCAATCTCAAAGCAATGGCAGTTTCATTCACTAGTGAAATAGAAATTGAATTATTAATTATTTATTTTTATCTCACGTCAATTAAAACGAGGTAATTCTACGATAAACTGCTCACCGATTAAAATGCGTGTTAACTAATAACAAACAGAAAAGCGGAACCAATTAACTATGGAAATACAGATAATTGCAGTCTATAACTGATGAAATTAATCATTACCCAATTTGCTAGGGTATAATTTTAAGGCTCGCAAAGGATCTATTGGGCTTATCAACGATAATTAGAATCTTCTATTAGAATTAATGATAAGATAAAGCATAAAGTTCTCTTTAAACTATTTAGAATTCCATTTAAAAATCAACTTCCATTCTGTAATTTGCTTTACGACGTATATTTAAGAGTCCGGTCAAATTGTGTATATAATTTATTATTATTAATGTATACCCTTATGTAAAAAACAGATAGTGAAACCCTTATGTAAAAATAGAGAGATGTACTGAAATTTCTTCGTAAAATAATTTGAGAGTTAGCTTTTTAAGTTTTGAGATAGTTAAAAGTTTGTTAATTCATGTAAAAACAATGTAACTGTAACCTTTAATATCATTATATATATATATATATATATATATATATATAGATAGATAGATAGATATATATATATTATTTATATTTATATATATTATTAATTGTAAAGCATTTTAATTTAATTTACAGTAAATATATATGTTCAAGAAAACAACATTGCAACATTAGAAATATTTTCCAACCAAAGAAATAAATAAGTTTTATTTACAATTCAACTCTAAATAAATCTTATAAAGTGAACTAAAATTATTTCGATAATTAAAAAGTTTAAGGATCTTATTTTGAATTTTTAGTGATAATGTGTTTATCAAGAAAAGAGTAATTATACAATTAAAAAATATTTATTTTTTTATCTTTTTTTTGTTTCATCTTAAATTTGATGATGACTCTACTGTAATTTTACACAAAACTATGTGTAACATAAATGTTAATTTAAATAATAATATGCATTTCTATATTTAAGAAGTAAATTACAATTTTGTTTCTGATACTTCAACTGTAAAACAAAAGAGGAAACATTTTAGAAATGTATTTGATATAAAAGGATTTATTATTTATTAAATATATGATTAATTTTTTTATTATAAATAAACAAATATTAATTATTATTGGAAAAATCCCAATTTTAATTAACTTTCGATCTTTTCAAGACTTTTCAATATAATTTTTTTAAAAATTCTTTGTATATAAATAATGTCTTAAAAATGAGAATAGGAGCTAATTATATTCGCTCAGAAAAATGAAAACTGAGATAAAAAAAAATAATGATTAGGTTGACTGAAATAGCATTTTACTGCATAAGAGCAGATTTAAGTCCTTTTAAGGTAGATAATAAAAGGAAGGTTATAAATAAAGTTTTCACTCAGGCTATATTGTTTTAATAAACATTAATATATTTCTATATATGCAATGAAAGTAATTTCTGAGATAATTGGAAAATATCATTTTTATTATTACGAGAAATATTTACCTAGTTTCAAATAATGTTTTGTAAATTATCTTATTTGTTTTTATATTATGATTGGAAATGAGAGTTTTTCTGATTTTAAAAGTATAAAACGTATTTATTATAGCATAAAAATGAGTTTAATTATTTTTGTACAGCATACATTAAATGTATTTTATATCATAATTTTTATAATTTATAAAATTATAGAAATTTCGACATTCATTTTTTTATTAAAAAGAAGGATCTAAAAATTGCCAAAATATCAATTAAAATATTAATCATGATTCAATTTAACTTTTTCAACTTTAATCTAGAGTATTCTTTCCAATGATATAACCAAAACATTATTTTTGAATCAGAATAAAATTATAAAAATATCACGAGTTATATTTTTATTTTAAATATGATTTCGAAGGTTATATTTGATTTATGGTATTTCACCTGTGTTACTTTCTTTTTCTTTTTAAAATTATGAACTTTAGGTTTCGGATCAAATTGCATTAAAATAATAGTATCTATTATTATACCTATAATAATAGATACTATTATTTTAATATATTCTATATTATTTTACCTATCATGAAAACAGAAAACATCACAATGAATTAATTTATATAAAAGAAAATATGTATTTATATGTACATGCACATATTATACCATTAAATGACAAAAAATCATTTCTTTATGATGTCGCTTAATTTTACTAAATTTATATTCTTTTAACATAAGTAAAAATTGAGCTGTAAATTAAAATTTGAATGATACTAATAATTGATCTCTTACATATGAAATCTTTTACATGAATTTGATTGGTATATTTAAACGTGTTAAAAAAATCTATAAATGAAGTTATTCGGCAGAAATTTGTTACACATTTATATATATATATATATATATATATATATATATATATATATATATATATATATATATATATATATATATATATATATATATATATATATATATATATATATATCAGCTTAATGAAAATGAGAGGAAATTTCAATAGAAGTAATTCAATTTTTAAAAACAATGAGCAAATGATTCAAAAATGTATTTAGAAAATTCCCCAAAATATGCCATAATTATAAAACACTCAATGAAATTAGCTTTTTGACAATTTTATTCTGTTTCTCGAAACTCTGTGTCATCAATTAATTATGTAAAATTATTACATATATGATAAGAATTTTACGATCTACACTATTTCGTTTTGTATTAAATTTTTGCTATAAGCATTTGATAAAATAAATACGTATTGTTTTAATTTAAACAATATCTTCCTGTTATTTATATACAAAAGGAACATTTTATTTTATTAATTTTTTCGTTATTTACTAAAGTGTTGAAAATTATATTATTTGAGATTCTGAAAAAGAAATTTTTACATATTCTTATGCTAAAAAATTTAAATTGTCAAATATAATCTATGTACAAAAAATGTTTTTTGAATTTATAAATACTATACATTTGTGTTTAGAAAGATTATAAATGTATTTTTGAAACTTTTTTTAATTAAGTTTATACACACAAAAGCTATACAATTAAAGTTAATTTATTTACTTAGAAAGCGATGTTGAATAAGAAGAATGAAATAAATGTTAAATGAAGATAACTTTGTATCACTTAATAATGTTGAAAATCAATAACCTTGTTCTTATGCTTAGATCTGTACGTGGCATAAGAGGCTTATTATATGTAGATGATCTGGTCATTTTCACAAATTCCCCAAAGAAAGTTGCCAAACTACAAATCAAAAAGAGACTCGGTCATACTCTGAGTACTTTGGAGAACTGGTGCAACTCAAATAACATGATGGTTAATATTGAGAAGACTGTCTTAGTGTCCTTTTCTCTCTCTCACCAACCTATTCAAATGGGACTAACCTACAAGGGTCTCCCAGTGTGCCAGGCAGAACGTTGCACCTATTTGGGAGTGTCTTTTGACAGAAAGCTATCCTAGTGTCTATTCATTGAGAATATCATTGAACGTGTCACAAATAGACTGACAATATTAAAACGTCTTGAAAGGGTGTAAATGCGATTGCTCTTCGCAGACTCTTCTCTTGACTTTTAGATCCGTTATTCTTCCACTGATGACTTATTGTTGTGAGCCCCTTATTACTACGTATGTGCACAATATGGATTCCGTGGAATTGATTTTTAATCAAACGCTTCACCTCATCACTGGGGCTGTTAAAACTACTTCCGTGGATGCATTGTACATTTATACAAGCCTCAGATCCATTAAATCGATTATACAGGAAAAGGCCCTTTTGCTATGGGAGAAAACTGGACGTATCCCAGGAGCCCTAGAGCTCGTGTGTGATCATGTTATCGCTCTTAATCTCGAAAGAAACCTTAAAACACAGTGGGGTTTCATTCAGGGAGTCCTCCTGATAAAGAGGGATATTGAGTTGCGGTGTGAACCGTGGTCTCTGCCTCTCCCACCTTGCCCAATTGAATCTTCTAATTTTAGTGTGTGTCTTGATCTATGCGAGAGAATTTTCAAAAAAGTCACAGATACAGAGATTCTGAGGGTTTTCGCCTATGAGACCATAACACTCGTTATCCTGATCCAGACTGGCTAAGAATATATACTGACGGCTCCCGATTGCAGGAAGGATCCAACGTTGGAGCACGGGTCTATTGTTCCCTTTTTTCAATTGCAAATCCAGCTGGCACATTTGCATCCGCATTTGATGGGGAACTTCTTGCATTCAGGATTGCTCTTCTCAGTTGACTTGCCATCTTAATAGGTTCTCTAAGGCAGTCTTACTTAGTGATTCCCGAGCCGCTTTGCAATCTTTGATGCCAACTTCAAATTCTGTATCCTCTGTTGTCCATGAATGTTGGAGCCTACTTCATAGTTTGTCTTCCAAAGAGATAGACACTGTTCTTCAATGAATTCCCGGACACTGTGGAATCTGTGGCAATGAAATTGCCGTTACACTGGCAAAAAGGGGGGCCTTGACTTTATAAAGATCGTTTTATAGTGTTTCTTTTTGCATAATAATGCGACTAATTAAAAATACAATGTCTGAAAGATTCAAAAAGATTATTGAATCTCGATCAGAGCAAAAGTCTTGGAAAGACAGACTTTCTGCGGTCTCAAAATGGCCCAGACATAAATTGGGTTTAGGCTCTCCACCGGTCATGACTGCCTTCTTAAACACTTGTACCGTCTTCGCATAGTTTCAAGTCTTATCTGCATCCTCTGTAATCTGGGATTGGACATGGATCATAATCATCTACTCCATTGTAAGGCGTTATCGAAACGCTCAATTGCCTACCTCAACTGGAAGGCCAGGGGCCTTTTAGATACATAGACTATTGTTACAGCTGTTATATTTTTCATTTTTCTTGTTGTTATTTGTATTTTCGCTGTAATTGTCTTTTTTATCTGTGCCATTGCAAATAAAAAAAATAATGTTGAAAATAATAGTGATTGCTTTATTCATATTTATTTCAATATCATTAAATTTCATGTATCTATTTCTAATTAGGATGAAAATTAAAAGTTACTTTATAGATAAATATTTATATAATTTAAAATAATGAATACTTGAAATTTTAAAAATTTTAAAGAAATTGTAATGCATTGCAAAACTAGTGAATTTCATAATTTATTGATTATCTTCATGTAGAAAAAAAAAGAATGTTTAAAGCGAATAATTTTCTAAGGAAAGCAGTTTTTCTGCCAGTTGTTTAATAAATGTAAAAAACTTTATTTTGCAAGTTTTGCATAAGAAAATAATTTATCTTTAGATTCATTCAAGGACTGATTGACACTTATTTTTAATTTCAGATTTTTCTAAATTAAGTGTCGAAAGAAATATGTTTTTCTTTCATATTTTTTATATGTTTTAAATCTTTGTTCTAAAAATTAATGAATATAAAATATAAATCTAATAAGTAAATTAAAAATATTTTATAAATAGATTTCTGATCATTAATTAAATAATAATATAAGAATATAAGATTTTTATAGTGAAAGAAATAAAGATGGAAAAGGGAAAGGTATTAAATTTAAAACAATTGCAAGACACAAAGCAGTTCAAAAGCTCCATCATGAAATGAAATATT
Organism: Latrodectus elegans; assembly: GCA_030067965.1. Taxonomy (NCBI): domain Eukaryota; kingdom Metazoa; phylum Arthropoda; class Arachnida; order Araneae; family Theridiidae; genus Latrodectus; species Latrodectus elegans. The sequence continues at coordinate 43,992,991 of CM057811.1, read as the reverse complement.
AGGCTTAATTTATGTATTTCTAACCAGAATGCCAAAGATATTAGTGCACTATCTTACCAACAATCGTTAAGCTAAAAATAAATTAAATTTTCTATAAGTGAGTCAAAATACTCTTTATTTTCTTTGGTTGAGATAGTGGTGGTTTTTCATCTCTTACACTAAAACAATATATATTTTGAGAAATTTCTTTAAAATAAATGTAAAAAGTTGCATAATGTGTGGAAGTCAAAAATCTTATAATCAGGATTATTTACATATAGTGACGTAATAGTAAACATGTAATTTTTTTAAGCTCAGTTTGTGAAAAAATGTACTACATGATTAATTTTAAATTCCTTATACAATGTAAGACAACTTTCTGTAACTAAATACATTTACAAACAAACGTTAAACCAACAATAATTTATAAATAATCAATTATAGATTAAACCAAAGTGTAATTCTTTCTTATTGTCGGCAAAGAATTTCATGTGAAATTGTTGATAAGAATCTTCAATATTGTTATATAAAAATTCTCAATGAATACTTGCTTATGACTCATGCTAAGTTTTTTTTATTTTATTATATATCCATTTGAATGTTACAATAAAAATGTAAAAGTCTTGAAGATGATAAATTTGATCACACTTTATTCGACTATTTGTCTGATTCAGTAAGAAATGAAGTTAATACATTATAAGAATTCTCAATTATGTGAATCTGACCTGGCTCTTATCTAATATGACTTAATGAATATATGATTATTATCTAATCATCTAACTTATCTGACCAATATGACTCTTACCATTTATAAACAAATAATTAATTAGTTGATAAGTGAATGATAATAACTAAAATTTTGATTTATTAAATAATGATCAATAACAATTCAATTTATTAATAAAATTTTGATTCATAAAAAATAAAATAATGATCTGTGCGGAGCCGAACAGTGACTCTGGAAAATCGAGTATGTTTTATATGATATTTTTATCTTTATTCAACAACAAGAAAATAAATAATGATAATAATTGATGTTTTACTTATTGTTTTAGAAACTCAATACCCAATTAAACCAAATCTTGTGATTTTAAATGTATTTTATATCATTACAAGCATGCATACTCTAATTGGAAGAATAAGATAAAACCTGTTAAAAATGCCCAATAATTTAGCTGCTAGTCCGTATTATATACACCATACAAAATATCTCAAGACTTAAACATCATATTAATTCTTTCATATAAAACTATTCTTTCCAATTGACTAAATATTTTTGTAAAAATACATTATATGCAGGTTTTATATTATATTTATTAATTTATATTTTTTTCCCCACAAAAAATGCAAAAATATTTAATATTCTTCAATTGAAAGCTTTTCATAGAATACAATCTTTTCATACTGTTTTAAAGTATGAAATCAATCACATCTATCGTTTTTATTTCTTATAACCTTGGGAGTAATTATAAATTCAGAAATTTTCTATATTTTTGATTAAACTCTCATAATGCTTCAAACAGTGTTGAAAAGTTTGTAAATTATAAAAACACGAATGCGTGAAAACTTTCCAAGCAGAAGGAATGTTTTTTGGGATCCACTTAAAAATTATAAACAGCAACATAAATTCAAAATTTCTCTTTTCGAACAAACATATTGTTGATTTCAAAACGACAAGCGTCTCATAAATTGCAAAAACATCATGTTTATAAGTGAAAAAAAGGATGAATTCACTCCATTAATTAATTTCATGTCTGTCAGCCATAAAAGACATATCACTGAGACCATAAAAAGTATATGTCCTGCAATACAATGAATAGTTTCTTTGTAAATGAAAAGAAATGAAACACGACTAGCTACATTCATTACGAATTTCAAGCATTCTCAATAAATGCTCTTAAGCCTAACACTTCTGTCAATGTGTCAAAGATTTTACTATTCGGTACAGAACATTTTCTTATTTACTTAATAATTCTTTGGCTTTTTTTCCAAAGAAAAGATTAAGGTGTGAAAGGAAATAATAAATCCAAATATATCTGATATCACTTCTGTCATTAATTAAAAAGGAGTTTTTTTTCATGAGTACCATATGCAGGCTTAGAGGTTTTACGGAAATAAGTTTGAATTTATAAGATCTTCAGTTTTTCTTTAAATTTTTAAGCATTAAATATAATTGATATTTATTCAAATCTAAGAAAATTTTGTTTTGCAATAAATTATTTCATTCAATATATTAAATAAGATTAATTTGAATTTTACTGATAGTTATTTTAGTTTTATAGCGTGCTTCTTGTGATGAATTTTAAATTGATTATCATACATCATTATAAGATTTTGATTTCAAAATATAGCAAATTTATTTCTTAAGGCTCAAACATAATTTAGAATTACTTATTTAGTATGCATATTTTTCATCAGTATTTAAGTAAAACTTTTAACCTTCGATTAATTACTGATATTAAAAATGGTGCATTATATTGTTTTTTCGGGCATCGAATTCATATTTTTTACTTTTATCGCTGAATGTTTTTAATGCAAAAAATTAATTCTCTATGATAATGTTATACATTTTCCATTTGTTTTAAACATTAAAAAAAAAGAAAAAAAAACAATTGAAAGTATAATTGAAGTTTTCAGTACAGTATCGCAAAACCCTCTATCCAAATCGGCATACTTTTTAAAAACTTAACTTCAGTAAATAAGGATAACATAAATTTATAGTAAATGTTTCATATACATGCAGCTAATAATATTGAGAAGAGATAACTAATAAATGTTATATTGGAGTGTTTATGTTTGAACTTTTATAACATTAAATGCAATATTTTACCAAAAATCAAGTAGGAAAACCTAAAAGCAATTCTCACCATTTACTTAAACTAAACTTCGTTCCAAGCTACATTTCTTAATTGACAGAAAACAATGAATTCTTTTTTCTGTATGGAAACTCTAATCAATATAAAATCAATAAAATAATATAAAAAAATTTATTGACACAAATTAACAAAAATAATAGCAAAATGATACTTTAATTAAAGCTTAATTATTCCTCGTTACGCAGCGCATATTTCTTTAATTGAGAATTTTACATGCTTTTATCCGTAAAATCTTTACATATACAAAATTATCATACATAATACATACGTTTTAACATATGCAAAATTAGCACATACATAAACATGTCATTACTTAAAGTAAACTCTGTATTTAATATAAAATGTGTCACTATATGTCTATCATAAATAATTCGTCACACATTCAGTATGTAAGTGAGTAAATGAAATTGTAATATCTTAATTAACTTTTCTCGCTTTCATCATGATAATAATAAATGTTAATCATAGTTATTTTTTTTATTTAATTTATTTATATTATTAATTCATCCAAAATTATTTAGTTAATAATACTAGAGCTAGAATCATTATTTCATCTTCAGTAAAATGATAAAGTTAAATATAACGAACCAAAATATGTTATTACTTTGAAATTCACCAAATACGCCAATGTGTTAATGAAATGACAGGAATCAAGAGTTAGTTTTCTAGTATGTTACGAAATACATGAAATATTTTGCAATCCTTTCTTGAAACAGTGTCACAAATATTCTTATGGAGATATTTGATTTCCACAATTGACATTTGAGGTATACTTTCTAGGATTGAATTATTTACATGAAAATGTTTATGTTTGATAATTTTCAATGTATTTTATCGAATTTTAATCAACATCGGAAAGCAGTTTAATACTTCATCAAATCAACACATTTTCAAATGATATAACTACACAATATTGATTTTTCAAAAAAATACAGTTACAATATTAGTAAATATATTTTGAACATTAAATTTCATTAAAATGAAATATTTAAATACTCAACAAAAATTTTTAAATTGATGTTAGTTTTGAAAAATGTGGTTTTTTAATTTAGTAATAACTAACCATATTAAATAGAATAATTATAATTTTTTTTATTTATTTTTGATTATGATATATAAAATTTCAATTTACGTATAGTGATAGAAATTTATTTAACATACAATAATATCTCAAATATTTTAAGCATTTGTCTTTTCCTAAGCATTATTTAAGAACAAATTCATATGAATTTAAAATTAGAATAAACACATCTTAAAATTTATTTCCATTAAATAAACTATCGCAATAATTAGTGATTATATTATTTTTCTTGAAACAAAAGATACTGTCGGTTATTTTTAAAATGCATCACTACTAGCTGCACTGATTATTAGGACAAGTGAAAAGCAATTGGTATTTTTTTTACTGGTTTGTTCCTTTTACGTCAATAATTTTTAGGGAATATAAGGTTCCCTACTAACTAAAAGAACAAAGTTCTCTTACTCTATCTTTATTTTCTAGAATGTCTATCTTATGGGAAAGAGTAGTGTCGCGTGTCAAAAGAAAGTGTTCAAGTAAGTAAAAGCGAAGAAGAAAAAAACAAACAATTGTATCTCTAAATAAACTAAGACATGAGAGTGGTGAGCAAAAGTAAAAACATTGGTCTCTTTTGTTTAATCAATCACAGCGAAAGTGTGAGATAAAATAATTCCATGCTTTTAGATAACATGTAACTAATTCTTGATAAAAAAAAAAGTGATTTTCTTTTTTGTAATGTTTTCAAGCAAAATTGTTCAAAGTCACTACAGTCATATTCATTTCTGAATATTATACCCATAAGTTTAAACATTATTCATTATTATGCCAGAGACTTCGCAGTTCAAGCATTAAATAACTGTATAACATAATTTAAAAGCTATGTTAATATTCTGTCAAGGTATTTGCTTGGAAATTTTCTTACTTTCTCCCTCTTGCAAACAATTATATACCTTTAAAAAATACCTGTACTATACTTGTAAATTTTTACAGGTATAGTACAGGTATTTAGTACAGTTAGTATAAATATTATACTTGAAAAAAATTCGTCAAATTAAACGATCTTCGGAATCAAGGTGGCTATTGGTAGAACTGTGTCAAACATAAAAAAAAAATTATTGTAATAATATTTTTCGTAATATTATCTAAAAATTGCTTGCTATATCTATACCTATCCAATAAAACTATTATCTAAACTTAAAATGTGCTGCTTTAATAACTGAAAAATGAAATATACAAAGGAGCTGTAGTTAATAAGAAACATTTTCTGCTATTTATATAAATATTCAGAATTATAATCGCCAATTTTTTTTGTTTACATTTAATTGACTAATAATAAATTTGATTTTTTTTGTTTACATGGTTGAATATTTTCTATAGAATAATATTATCAAAAATTCAAGAAATATGACGTAAAAAAATGTAAAACATTTCAATGCCTTTTTATATTTTATAAAGAAATGCGTGTAAATTTGAATAAATCAAACTCTGTAGGTAACTTTTCGGATTTAATTAATATTCTAATACATCGGCACAATAACAAGAAAGCGCAGTAGAAATCTGCAAAGTTACTTCCCAGTTAAAAGCAGAATCGTATCATTAGATTTGTCACATAAAGTAATTAAATTTAAGTTCCTGTAATCTCTTACGCGAGATACACAAAGAACTAATTAATCCCTGCCTGAGTAAGCATTGATGTCTTTGAAAAGTCGGTCTGTGAAGAATATTGCGTCGCTTTTAATGTAGCGAGAGAGAGAGAGAGAGCATTCGACTTTGTAACGGCTTTTAGTTAATAATATATTTGTCAGCTTAATCTGAGAGCGATAGTGGATGGCTTACTCGGCAGCTGTTGTCCATTATGTGGAACAATAATTAATTAACACTATCCCTATGCATATATTGAGAAGAAAATATCTCCTATTTTTTAAGAGAAAAAATCCACTGTTTGATTATAGGTAAAACAAACTTATTTTTATTCTCAAATTTTCACAATCTAAAATTTCCTGATTTTTAAAAATTATAATTCTTTTTTATTTTTAATGAAATAATAAAATGCATCATTTTTGTTCTATATAAGAAAGTTTGATTAAAACTATAAGAAAATCACGCTTAATGAAAAGATGTTTAAGAGCTTTAAAATGAAGAAATAATTTAGAATCTTCAAATTTATAATTAAAATTATTATTTTTCTACTATTATTAACGCAAAAAAGTTTTAACTATGAAGATAATTTTATCTTGAAAATCAAATGATGTTAAAATTTGTAAATGGGATTTTTATTTATATTTTTAGTTCCGGAATAAGCATGATAGCTCAGGAAAATTATTCATTATTACTTTTGTTCTTACAAATTTTGATACATTTAATTTAATTTAATTACTAATTTTCAAGTTTTTATTATTTTGTAATTAATTTTTTTTATATTTGAAAATATCCATGTTAATGTTTGATTTATTGATAATAGTAAATTATTAAAAATAATTTAATTAAAGCTAAAATTAATATAATAAAGCATTTTTGCTTTATAAAATGCAATATTTTTAATCCATTTTTATCTTTTTCTTATAAATTTGCAAGTGTATAGTTCTCATTTGTTAAATCTGTATTGTGAAAAAAATCAGAACACACTATTTCATATCTTATTAAGGCATCCTTTACCACGTTTTCACAAAGCATTGAAATTTTAAGAGATTAACCCCTAATTTAAATAAGCATTAATTTATTTAGTATTCTTATGAAATATTATACATCTTTGCCAATATAAAAGAAAAGTGCTGGAAATTATTAGAATAAAACAAAAATACCTTTTCTTCTTACTTTGAATAATTTGTACCGAATAATGTAATTGTTGTTATTATTTTGCCAGCATTATATAAATTTGTATAACCTATTTCTAAAATGCTCCTTATCCCGGGAAACAAAATTTTGAATCTACGCTAGTCTAATATCTTCTCCATTTTTGAATCTTTAACCCTGAAAAAGAATTCTGTAAGGGTAAAAATAAGTAATAATCAAAAAGTGCTAGGTTTGAATAGAATTATAAATGTGGTAGCAGTAACACTATGAATTCCAAACGATTCCCCATATGAATTCCAAATGATTGTGTTTATCATCATAAAACACAGTAGGAATTTCTTCTTATTGAATATTACTGTTCTCTTTTCTTGAAGTACTGTTTTTAAATTATTCAGTTGATGCCAGTAAAACTTCGAAAGTAACATTTCGTTTTGTTTCAGTGTCTCAAAATGTATTGGTTCTCGAATATTCCAACATCTACACAACATCCTCCAATTCAGGCTCAACTTCGGTTTAGAGATGGAAAGGAGACATTTTCCGGGTTCATAATATTTCCTTTTCCTTATTAAGACTTTATGGGTAATCTGCTTTTTATTCCTTGTAATCAAGGTACAAAATCGATTACATTTTGTGGTATGCAAGCGGCAATGTGAACATAATGACTCGACCCTATTTTTTTCATTTCATTCATGTTTCACACATTTCAAATATCTCTATATCAATCCTAGTTTCCTTACTTGGATCAAAATTGTTTCTGTGCTAAATCCACTATTTCTGCAACCTCCTATATAAAAATAAGATTTTTCTCTAACATGAAAATAAAAGTATTATCATTGATCAAAGATGTCATCTAGAGCTCAGTTTACCAGAGAGATCTATACAAAAATTTTGAAAATTTTCCATCCAGTTTTTGCATAATCAATCCGAAACTGAACCTTCATCAAATAATTTTAGTAAATTTTTGTGTAATCTTCTACTACCTTCCTTCCTTGTTAGAATTTGAGTGAAATTTAGTGACGTAATTTAAATTTATCAATAATTATGAAAAAGAAATCGCTTCTTTCTTAAAACTGTTATCATATTTATTTTATTACATTTTCTCGATCTGTATAAGAATATTTAATGATAAAAAATATCCAAATGTACGCTAATTGAATAACGTATACTTGGGAAAAGTTGTACTGACAAAAAAGGACAGAATTTAATGTCAAAGTCGAATGTTAAAAATTGCATTTTTAAAAAAGAATATATACCAGATTTTTAGATAAATATATCTTGTTTAAAGCAAGAATGCTTGTTATATTATGTAATCATAACATTTCTGTACATATTGATTGCAGTTCCATAAAGTTTCCAATTTCATGCATTTCATTATGATATTGTATTATCGTTCTATTATTATAACTTGAAATTTTGCTAAATTATTCACAATCCTTACATGAAACTTTAATCAGAATTGCATGTGTTCTTGTCCAGGTTAAAACTTTAGTTTTTATTTTAAATGTTTATGGATTAAATACCTAATCAGAATAGGGATATTTGTAATAGCTTAAAATTCATTTTATATTGTAAGTTTTGATTAAATCAGCCCTATATGGGCTAACAATAAGCGCAAAGCGACAGGTCAATCAAATCAATTTATATTCATATGTTAGAATTCTTCATTTACAATATCAGAAGCAAATTTTTTTTCGTACATTTTTTAGAAATTTATATTGTTTTTCTTGATTGAATTTTTCTATATAAAATTGCATTACACTACTCAACGCATATACTTAATTACCTGAATATCTTGTTCTCAAATATTTTTCGGATAAATGCTTAACTATAAGGACTTATAATGCATGGGATAACAAACATATATATTTTAAATGTTTTAATACCATTATTTATTTATAATAATTGCCTCAATATTTAAATAAAACATATTTAAATATTGAGGCATATTTAAATATTGATATAAAGGGACTTTAATACTATTGGAACATCTAATTGGAAAAGTACTTCTGAGTACAGACTAAGATGGAATAAGCTCATTGAGAAGGCCAGGACCCACACAGGTTTGTAGTGCCATTGTTGACTGATTGATACGATTTTTGCAGTGTCGTTTCAATGAATTTTTCAGTTTTAACTACAATAACAGTAATTTAAACTTAAAATCTGCTGCTAAGAAAACTTTTTAGAGTAATTTAGTTATTTCAGAAGTTAATATAATAATAAGCTTTAACCTATAATTTTTCATATGAAAAAAACTTTAAAAATAGAAGTTCTGAACTGCTATTACATTAAGGTCTACAATGAAACTTTTACGAATATAGAATAATATTTCGAAAGTTATTTCATCATACATGATAAAAGTTTCTAGAAAAAAATCAATATGTTACATTTATGTCATGTAAATTTTATGTCACATCTGCTCTTGTGCGATAGTACCAAACATAATTCTTTGTGTTCTTGACCAGCATAATTCTCTATGCATAGTAAATGTCAAATGAAGTTTATACGAAACTTATATCTAAAACTAAATATTTAAGATAAATATAGACATTTAAAAGTTTATTGTTCAATGATTTTTACTCTGTCTCAGTGGTTCTTTGATAATTTTAAAACTAGACTCATGCTTTGAGTTTTGTCTAATTTTAAAACTAGAAAAAACTCAAAGTAATTTTGCTGTCGATATATTTTAAAAATAATAGCTCGTTAGGAGTTTCTTGACATATTATGCAGTTAAATTGAAGCACTTTTTTCTCAAAATAGGATACATATTGTTAAATTTAATATTTGATTTACAAAACTTAAAATATTGCATTCCTTTTTTAATATTTAAAACTTTATAACTTAAAAATTATTCCTGACACTTCTAAAAATAGAAGAATAAAAATGAAATGAAATTTTTTTGTATAATTATAGTGAGAGTAAAAATATTCTAGTCAATAAACTTCATTTGTTGGTGTATGAAAAACTAAGAACTGTTAGTTTGATTGTAATGTGCAACTTTGTTGTTGTTGTTGTTATTAATTCTACATTATCAAGCAAAAACTAGATTGAGTTCATGAGTTCATGCATTCTAGCTAAATCAATCCATAGAAGTGGAGATAATATAAGGTCCTCTAAACTTAGACATAGGCAGACTAGGACATGCTCCAGTGAGGCTGGTTTTAGAAGACACGTGTTGGAATTTAGAAAACTTTTGCAGCCTGAAATAAATGCTAATCTCTTAAGATGGTTATTATTTAGTCTTGAAATTGCTGTGATATCTGGTCGAGACCTCTCGAGCACAAGAGTGCAGTCTGGGCGCTGTCAACAATACCGGTGGCCAGCAGGAGGTGTAAGCCATTTTTCTCTGCATTTGCCTTTCCATGCAGAAGACATTTCGTGGAAAGTGAGTGTGTCAGACCCAGTCAATGTCTCTGTGGAGTCTCTTATTTACAACTTTAATATTTTATATTATGGGATATTAATAATACTCCTAATAAGAACATTGAATCTATTCTAATCTGTTCAAAACAGCAAAAGAAAATGTTTTGTTTAAGATATGTGATAATGACACAGAAGTCATATAACTCACGTGATCTACAATTATAAAAATAAGCCTATAGTAAGTGAAGTGTTTTAAATGGCTTATTGAGTATCTTAGGAGTCAAAACAAAAAAGCCTAGTAGTTAAAAAAAATAATTTTGTTCATTGAGTTACTTTGAATTTTAATTAACAGAGTATCATAAAAGTTTTGTAGTTCTTATCGAGTTAATCACAGAAAGGGTTTTTTTATATATATGTGATGAATTTAAGAAAAAAATATGCAACTTACAATCATTTAAATATATAGTTGAACCAATAATTAAATAAACCTATTCTTAAAAGTATATTTTCTAATGATATATTTTCTATATGATTATATTTTCTATTGTTTTACCATACATATTAGAATTTATTTATATACATAAACTCTAAAGAAATGTTTGGATTTTTCCCTTTGAACTAATGAATAATAAACATAAACATTGAATATGATTTAACCCAAAGTTAGTATAAATTAATGGATATCACATAATCATAATATTACTTGAAAATAATATTCAATAGAATCCGAATTTGTATTCTGATTTCTAACACAGGATCTTCTTCAATAAAGTATCTAATATAAATAATTTACACATCCCAAAAAAAATCCAATTGATATTTTTAATGTAGGAAAAAGGACTCAATATGTACTGAATTTTAACTCATCGAATCACTAAAATACAAGAATCGAAATAACTATAAAATACTGAAACAACTGACTGTACCTGATGAAATTTTATGCACATTTAAGCTTTATTAGTAAAATTACAAAAGAATCATTCAATATAAATTAGCACGTAATGTACAAAATTATACTTAAAATATATAAATAAGCTCAAATATGTAATTTTTTAAAAAATTCTGAGCATATTTAAATATTATATGCAAGTTGGAATAGTTTGATCAATCAAAAAAAAATTTTTTTTTCAGGTGCCATGGAAATTTTAAAATCAATGAGATAATGTACGACTGGCGAATTTAAAGCTGATACATCTTCTGCTAACTGGCAGAGCCAAACTCCGGGCTGGGAAGAATGGTACAGGTATATGGTACAAAGAAATATATACAGGGTCAACAACATCCTCTACCATGTTGATTGCAACTATTAAAATATGTTGCATTTTCAACACTCAAATAGAGTTTAAATAGTAAAATTTTTTCCTGCGAATAATCGTTGGTAAGATTGCAATATCGTAAACAACATAAATCTGAATAGCCTGTGCAGCACTTAATGCATGATACTAATTTTTTATTGTTCGTTTAAAGGCAATTTATCATATTAACATCACCTTTTAGGAAATTTCAGAAAACTCATCAAAATGATAAAATGGCTCTGCTATTACCTAATTTAAAAACCAATTTGTATAGTCCTGTTGCTGTGATTTAGAGATAACTAATTTCCTATAAAAATAATAAATTGTAAATGAGAAATACTCCTGCTTTACTTTCGTGGTAAAGTTGCAACCTTTCATCTAACAACAGGACATGATTGCCTAACCTTTCATTTGAAGAACATGGTTATATTCTAACTGTTCCTACTTATCCACTCTACGGCTCTGTAGAAGTAATGGACAGGAACCATCTGTCACTTTGTGAGGCTCAATGGAGAAAGTGAGATATTGGGAGACAGGATCGCTCCGTGGACAAATGACTTCGGTCTATTCTCTGTAGTTTACTTTTTTAAAATATTTTGTTCTTTGTATTTTCCCTGGCTTTTGGAAATGAAAAAAAAAAATTTCTTTCAAAAAGTAAGACTTATGAATATGACTGCATAAATGAGAAATCATTCATATTATAAATACAGTTTGCATATTCTATGGAAAATATTGCTTAAAATATACGAAACAGCTTTTTCATATTAATTGTTGTAAAATTAAATTTCATGAAACACTTCTGTTAATCCCTAAACTAAGTTGGAGATTGTTTTTAATGCAATGAATTTAATGAACTGGATAATGGAAAACTACAGATAGATACAATGAAGCTCTCATTTTACTACTTTTTGAAGATTTAAAAGTCTTATCATTTAAAATTGCTTAGAGTTATCTGTTTGCTCATGTTTCACATTAATAATGAAGCATGTTTTAGATTAAGTGAACTAGGCATACTAAGCTTAGAAAATTGGTTGCTGAAATGAATCTAATGATTCTTCTACACAATTGCATGAATACATTTCTTAGACAAATTAGTTCATTTTGGCGAGAGCTGTTTCTTCAAGGCATCGAAGCCAAGGAGAAAGATATTAAGACAGATAGAATATACTCACAGGATGATACATTAGAGTAAGCTCGCTATTATAATGTGACACAAAATTTTCAATATACACAACAGCAAATCAAGGCTCTCATTGACTTAATTAATACATTAGATTTATTAGAATTTATATGCTTTAAGCTGTTAGTAATTTTTTTATATTATCAGAGAATTTTTCAGAATTTTTTCAAAAATTCGCTATTTATTTTATTTAATATTAATATATTAAACTTTAACATATATATATTTCCTAAGATTTTTAGCTTTAATTTTTTCCAGGCTGATTATTCATTAAAATTTAATTGATTTGCAATCTTAATTTGATTTTTTAAATCACATAATAGATTATTTAAAAGTGATTATAAAAATCTTTTATTTTTGTGGATATGTTATATTTTATGGAAAAATTAGTCTCGAAAACTATAAAGACAACTTTATAAAAATAAATAATGCTAGATACAAAGTCAACATCACAAAATTATTATATAAAATTTCTAAAACATCATTGGAAATAAATCAGTATTAAGTAAATTATTTTAAACTGGAAATACTACGTATAAGGAAAATCCCCTACTCGAATTAAGAAAATATGATATAATGCTACAATATGTAATAATTTATTGTAATTATTTTTAAGTTTATAAAAAAATTAGAAATTATTTGTAATTTTATTTGTTAAATTTATCGTAATTACATACATTAAAGTTGCTCTTCCTCGACAATAAATACTTTAAAATTAATCTCTGATATTTTATCAAATATAATACCCTGCAATTTATAAAAATAGCTTCATAAATTCCTTTTTAAAGCATATTCATTTGTTTGACGATAAATTAATTTCGTTATATAGTATAATAACTGATATTATTTTTAATACAGCAGATAGTATAACATTTGCTAAAAAATGGACTAAAATATATGGATTTATGATTATATATGGTTTCATTATATATACTGTAAATTAAAAGCAGAATCACACTTCATTATTAGCATTTTTCTAAAATTGATTTAATGTTTGAAGTTATTTAACTCTTATAATCATTATTTCATATTTTTGATTAAAAATTCTCACTTTTGTGTAATTAATCATATAAATTTAACAATTTAATTTCAGAAATTTGTTATTTTACCACAAAAATGAGGCTTGATACTTTCGAAACTGTTACAGCATAATTATCATAATAACTGTTTTCCAGAAGAATGATCCAGATTCTCCTTTTTTTACTGAATAAATAACATTATAAAGAAATTGTGTTTTATTAATAATATTAATTTATGTTATTTGTTAAAAGGAATGATTGTTATTTATTGCTTATCAGTTTTCATTTCTATGTTTAAGAATATTCTCTTAAATAAATCAGTGACAAACAATAAGATATTGAGTTCAAGAATTTGTTCTCTTTCACTACAGAAAAAAATTTCAGCTATATTTATAATGATTTGCGTAAATAATCATTCACAAGTTCGAAGATTATAAATAATTAAAAATAAGGAAATAGTAATTAAAAAAGTAAGAATTTATAATTTAAATAGAGAGAAATCATTTTTTTTTCTTTAAAGAAACTTTAAAATAAGTTAATAAAATCTACAAATTAAATAAACCTCTATGTGAATAGGAAATAACCAAAAGAAAAAGATTATCGAAATGATAAGTTCCTTTAATGCATTTTAAATGTTTCAAAAACCTGTCATTGTAAAACTAAAATAAACAATATACAAAAAATTTAAATGTCTCTATGTGGAATACATAGAGACATTTAAATTTTTTGCATATTGGGGATCGATAAACATTAAATTGGGAAAATAAGCAAAAAATATTCTTAAGAACAATTATTTCATTAATCACATACATTTTATATACATTATTTAATCAATGAAAATTCTATTTTATTCATAGTAATATTTGAAAAAATTCCTGAAAGTTAATTATTTTTTTATTCCATTTCTTTTGCTTATCCATTTCTTTTGCTTCTCATTACATTACACAGAAAATTTACATTTTTAGAAGAATAGCGATGTGTTATTGAGAATATAACAATCCTTATCATATATATTATAATTTATATTATAATCTTATTATATTTTATATTAAAATTACTCTGTAATTTTTCGGTAATAAATATTTACAAAAAAAAAAAAAACTTTTGCTTCTTTTAACAATGAAAACAAAATATTGAATTACTCATATTTGCATTAGTTAATTTTTATCAAAATTTAGTGCTTAACTTCTTTAAAGGTACCAATATAAGCTGCTAATCTTCAAATAAGAAAATCTTGAGGTAAAATATATTTCTTTGAGTGGCAAAATAAATAGATGGATTTCATTTTTTTAAATTGCAGTTTAGTTCATTAGGTATTACTTATAATAAATAAATAAAATTTTTCGAGAGTAAAACTGAAACGTAGCATTACACATATTTATAATAGCTCACTAACAATGATTTTAAAATATTTCCCTTTCTGAAGATCAATATTTCTTACAAAATTTTTATGAGCTTTGATTCAGAAAATTCATAAATTCATTCTTATTTACCTAACGTTTTTTTCTTTTTTCATTAGCAGACTTGATATCTGAATTTGAAATTAAAATTATAGTTTTGTAATACTTGATTCTCATTTAACCAAACATGCTTCTGTTTTTTGCATTGGCAGACTTGGCATCTATTATTAAAATTAAAATTATAGTTTTGTAATACTTGATTCTCATTTAACCAAACATGCTTCTGTTGTTGCATTGGCAGACTTGGCATCTATTATTAAAATTAAAATTATAGTTTTGTAATACTTGATTCTCATTTAACCAAACATGCTTCTGTTTTTTGCATTGGCAGACTTGGCATCTATTATTAAAATTAAAATTATAGTTTTGTAATACTTGATTCTCATTTAACCAAACATGCTTCTGTTTTTTGCATTGGCAGACTTGGCATCTATTATTAAAATTAAAATTATAGTTTTGTAATACTTGATTCTCATTTAACCAAACATGCTTCTGTTTTTTGCATTGGCAGACTTGGCATCTATTATTAAAATTAAAATTATAGTTTTGTAATACTTGATTCTCATTTAACCAAACATGCTTCTGTTTTTTGCATTGGCAGACTTGATATCTGAATTTAAAATTAAAATTATAGTTTTGTAATTCTTAATTTTATAAATCATTTGTCTTATTTTTCATTTTTCTATACCTTATTATAGAAATCTTTAATGAAATTTTACTAACACATTTATAATTAGCACATAATTTTCATCTTATGCTTTATAAGTAAGATATAATTGAGATGATTTAAAGATGATTTTTAGCGTGTTTTATACATTACTTAATATTTCGGAATTTGATAAAGAACGTATTCTTATTAAAGAAATTAATATGTATACATTAAATTTTAAAGATTAAAACTTATAAAGCATTCCTATTCAAGAAAATTTGTTAGTTCTATAAAAAGCAGAATATACTTAAGAATTTATTTTTATTTTGTGTTTTATAAGGTAAATTAATTACAAATCTACATTTACTTGTTTTAATTATTTTAAATTTTAAAGTAATTGTGAAAAAGTACAAGTTGATGATCGAATTCCAATTAAATAAACTATTACTTATACGTCTTAAATAAATTAAATTTAAATAAATATATAGTTTAATTAAGGCAAACAAGATTCTCATTTTCTGATTTCGCTTCTATTCGAAAAAGTAAACAAATTTAAAAATGTTTCTTTTTATTTATTTTTTGTGCGCATTTCTTTTATTTTTATTTTGCACGGTAACATTCAAGCAAAGTTAAATGCATAAGCTCCAATTAATAAAACCTCAATAGTGAAGATTTAGAGCCAAATTACGAGATTGCTTTGACAATTATTTCTAGTCACTAACCTAACTTTTTTTTAACTCCCCGGCGAGAGCTGTACTCGCCTAAGCGACACTCCATCGCCATTTTTAAGTTTGACTACTGTGAGAGCTCATAAAAATGCTATTAGAGGAGTTACTTACGGTGGTATAAGGTAATGACCATAAAGTACAGATGACTCCGAAACATGGGCGGGATGGTGAGTGTGGTGAGGTGTCTTATGTGATCACTCGGTGGTGGACGAACGATCGACACTGGTGGAAATACGAAAAGAAGGTGTCACTCCGTCCTAGCGCATCGGGCTGCGAGCAGGACTGGCAAGGGCAAGCTGATGCTTCCAATCGAACTCTTATCGAATAGTACAGTCAACAAAGGAAAGGCTGATGAAACAAAAAGAAAAAAGATTCCATGAGCCACCCCTAAGGTCCTAGTTCTCGATCAGTGAGGTCATGCCTTTCGAATAAGATTGCGTCGCCGAGTGAGGCAGGTGGAAAAAGGCATTGAAGAAACCTTTCAGGACGTGGGCGTTAAGAGAAGCTGGGGAGTCGTTGCCATGGTGACCAGAGGCAGGCACACCGAATCCACCCTTGCTTCCTAATCGATAGGACTCTACGAAAAGTGGGCAAACTCTGGATTCGACTCCTTCGGTTATTAAGCAGCCGTCCGGAGGGGTCAGGTCGAACACCGTGCAGCAGCTACATAGATAAGACCACTTGCAAATTTTCGTCCCTCTATAGCTGCTGGAAAATGTGTTCTGAATTTGAAAGCTGTTCTCTTCGTCTCAAAGCGTCATCTTGAAAAAGGAAGAGAAAGAAAAGAAATTATGATACCAATTTATGTCTGTTCCTAAAAATATATTTGAAAAAAAAATACCCCAATATAAATCTTTTAGTCAGAATAAAAATCGTCAATAGATGTGTTATTATTAATTGTAATGATAGAACATAGTTAAATTAATGTAATAAATACAAATTCGTTTGTATTTATAATATTAGCTTAATTATAATGTAATTATTTCTAAAAACTTTAATTATTATAAATCCCTTTTTAGTTATTCAGTAGTTTTTATGTAAAAATAAAAATAGCATACGTTAATACATGGGTACAATATTTACAGTAAAAATCATATTTTTTTTTGGAAAAGAAACAGATTATATACTTTCAATTCTTAAACATAATTCTTATTTTTTAAATATGATATTCGTGCTTTATAAGATGAACCTCGAAAAATAAATACATAATTTTGGAATTATGAATACTCAAATCAAAAACGAGTTGTATTAAATTTAAGTAAACTGTGAACAATATAGATTATAAAATTTATACAATATACATTTGACAGAAATAATTAGTTAATTTTGGATAAATACTTGTTTCCCACATACATATCACAATAATTAACATTCAATAAAGAAAAATATCCAATATAATTGCCAAACTTGAATGTCTATTCTAAACTAAATGCTTTTCAAAAAAGAAATACTTGATGAATTTCTAAAAAGTATTAAATGTATCATAAAATAATATTAGCTGTTTTATAAATGTCTAATAATTATTCAATGGATTGAATAAGCTATATCAGAATAAATAAAACATAGAAAATAATATATCTGCCAGAAACAAATTATTGTAAATAGCACTATTGATTCATTTATATAATAGGTATACACATGTAGTTAATTTAACTGGAATTTTCTAATGAATGTCATAACTAGTTACATATTTAAAAAATATCACTCAAATCTTGCTCATATATTTAATTTAGCATATAATTTAACATGTGATAATTAATTGAATATACATTTTATTTTCCAGTGCGTTCAACTGCCTCAGGTTCCTAAAAACTATTTACCAAAGCATTCAAAAAGTATTAGGTAACTAGAAAAACTGCAACATTTTCTTCATGAAATTTGAGAATGCAGTAATGTTACAGAGTAACTGTTTAATTACAATAAAAAAATCATTTAAAACCTTTGACGCTTCTTATCAAATAAATGAAAATATATTGAATTATCTTCTGTGTATAATATACACTTTCAACGTGAAGCAAAATTTTAAAATTCCAGGTGTTAGTGTCATGTGAATGGAGTTTTTGATGGACAACCTCATGCCAGAAAAATTCTCAACATCAGGTTCAATTCTTATAATATGTTAGATTCGATTTTGTGCTATACAATCAATGATGTGAATACTTACATCACACATATTGAATTTTTTTTTTATCACGCCTCGACATACAATCCATAAATTACTCATTGCCTTAGATAGTCTTTAAGATTAATAGATATTCTTTAAGGTTATCAATCAACATATCATTTCCTAACAAAATGATTTTTTTTAATGTATTATACTCTTAAAGTGACGATAAGCTCGACTTTTACATTTTTCCTTCTATGAAAGTAAACAAAAAAGATTTTATCAGGTATAGGGAGAATTTTTTTCCTGTGTTCCTAATTAATTTAAGGAGAAATCTCTTCGACAATTTCAATTTCATCATACCTTAAAATTGTAGATACTATTTATTGCTATTTATATTACATGAATAGATTTTGTTGCATATCCTTTTGCAGTAAATATTGCTACTGCTACGCCTCTCAAATTCATACATTTGTATGACGCTCTTCAAATACTGACCACATCATTCTACTTGAGTTCAAAATTACAAGCCGACTGTGTTTAGCGACTTTGGTTACGCAAAAAACTTTAAATCGTTTGATGGTCGTTGTCTAAGTTTTGATTTAAAAAATTTTTATTAGCTTGTTGAGTTTGAGCAATCTCGGGTGCGAATACTTGCATTCACTTCAAAAAATAGGACTCAATAAATTAGGCCTCTTTCGTAACCAAGAATTATTTACATTAGCATACTTGATACGAGTTTTATGAATATAAATTTTTCAGAGTTAATTTTTCTGCATTTTGCTGAAGTACTGGGAACAGCCATATATACATAATAAATTGTATTTTATATTCTCAAAAACTGATCAAATGTATCTTTTATATTTTTAATAAAACATACGTATATTTTATCAAATTTTACTAATTCACATTATTATGAAATTCACATTTCATACCCATAAAAAAATTTCTTTCTTTACTTTTTTGTTTATTTTACATAACATAAAAGAATATGAGTCATCATTGTTAAATAAATTATAATTTAAAATTGTTTGTAACTTTCCCATATACATTGAAAAATGGCTATTAAAGTAATAATAGTTTTGAAACTTGGTACACTTCATTTTTTGTAAAAAAATTTTAATTGATTTTATTATAAAAACATACAGCTTTAACTTTTCTGAATAGAGAATGCAGGACAAAAAAAAATTACTAGAAATAAGTTCAGTGGAATTGAATTAAATACTAAAGTAAAGTTTTAAGCATGAATAATCAAATTGATAAATTTTGTAAGCATTTCTTTAAAAGCAAATAAATTTTCCTTGAATTCTGAGATTTATTTCCATTAAATAGTCTTTATAAATTATAATGGAATTCTTGTTTTACGATTTAGAAATCGAAACGACATTTTTCTAAATCGAATTTAAATTTCAAATTATTATTATTTTAAAAAAATTATAAATTATTTACAGACTCTTTTATAGAACATTCTTTACTGAATTACTCCAATGTAGTTTTTATTATGTAGGAAAATTCTCATATAAATAAATACGACATTGTTCCCGAATTTAAAATAACAGAGTTTTCAAACTATTTGATAGATATTTCGAGATGTTAAAAAAAACAAAATTACAGCACAGAATTTTAAGACTTCCTCTTTGAAAAAGATAAGTTATAGAGATTATTTTACGTTCCAATTACAAAATGGATGCTTTTACTGTAATTGGTAGAGATACATACAAGACTTTTAAAAATAGTTTATTTCTAGATGTATGGAATGCAATGAATAATACATCAAATTGTATTAAAAATTTTCAAAAATAAAAGAGAGGATAAGACAATAAAAACATAAAATCATTTAAGTTATGTATTCATTTTCTGCAACGTTACTGATTTGAGTGAATAATGAGAATTTTAGCTAAACAATTACTTAAATTAACCAAAGTGTCTTAGCTAAAGTATTTGAAAAATAGTGTTTTTAATTTCACTTGTTTAGGTAAATTATATACCTTATTTATTTTTATTTCTATTGTCATATAAATCAATAAATAATAAAATTATAAAGAGAAGCTAAATAATTACTCGTTGCAATAACTTGCTACTTTTATTAAAATTAAAAATTACTTATTATATTTTATTATTATGATAACATATTAATTTTTTCCATTATTTTTCTTAAATGTAGTTGTTTATATTGTTTGCTTTTGTGACTCTGGTGAATTTGAATTTAAAGGAATTCACAATCAAAATCATAATCGAAATAAATATTAATATTGTTAAAAAGCCACTTAAGAAATTTAAAATAATATTTTGATCCTATTATTGAATATGTTTATAATATTATATAATATAATATAATATAAAAGGCAAATATTCGTATTATTATCAATGAGAAAATTAGAAATTAAAAAACCATAATTTAAAATAAATCATTTGTAAGTAATATAATTGCAAAAAGTATATTCAGATAAAATAGCTTGCTTTTGTCACATTTTAACTTCACAAAACATTTTAACTGAATATTACACACAAAATTGCAACTCAACAAGTATTTAATCTTGATTGAATCGAATATGAATATTCTTAAATATAAAAGGAAATCCAAATTATACTTAATTATTAATTAATAGATAATAAAGACAGGAATGAAAAATATGTTTAAGTAAGTTTTAGAATATTAAGCAGTTTTAAACTAACTCATATATTTTTACATATTTATCTTAAAATGTAATGAACAATGCAAATTAACATGAACAACAATGAAAAATATAAAAAGAAAACCCTCATATTTAAATTAAATAATGATTATAAATTGTATAATTGTAAAAATTAATTATGAATATATATACATGTATGCATAATGTGTACATATATACATGTATGTATAATATGCACATATATATGTATGTATTTATATTATACATAGAGGGTCATCGTAAAAAAACTATCCTGGCATTTGTATTCCCCCCCCCAAAACTATCATGCCATTCATAGAAACTGAATGAAATTTTGGCATAAAATATTTTGAGCTATGGGCTCAAAAATGATATGGAAAACGATAATTTCACTCAAACAATTACGGTTACAGTGAGAAAATTAATCTCCAAATTGAAAAACACTAAATAGTGTTGGAATGACACTTGTAGCACAAAATTCCTAAGCAAGGACGAAGTAAAAAGGAATTTGACTTGCACCAGATTATATATATTTGTTTCCTTTACGTCTCACCATTTCTTTGATTGAGATTCCTGCTAAGTAGTTATCCACAAAACGAGAAGAGGAAACCAAGAAACGCAAATTTCGTACTCTACGTGAGACATAATTGTGGCTGATGTCGACACGCTTGGTGAAAAGAAAAGCACTGCGAAATGCGTGCCGCGTATATTGATTTTTGTCATTCCGAACAAGATGCCGTTTTTAGGGAAAGAACATGAGTATATCTGAATGGACAATATGCTACAGACATATTGCGTGCTTACTGCAGAAACCATGGATTAAGGCAATGCCTGCTCCCTGTCAAAGCTGTATGGGACTTGATTCATAAATTTGAAGAAGCTAGTTGTACGGGCGATCGATCTTGGTTTCCTCTTCCATTTCTGTGGAAGCTGTTGCAAAAGTTCATCAGATTATAAGAATCTCCCGAATTCAGCGGTCCACAAGATTCTACGCTCTATTTTAAACATGTTTCCGTATCGATTCCAGTGTGTCCAGATGTTAGAAGTGGGAAATATCAATTACGGCTGGATTCTGTCAATTCTGTGAATAGATGAGGTGCATTTTTCGTTAATTGGTAACGTGAATTCGAAAATTGTGGGCACTAGGCACAGAATAATCCACACGTGTGCTTCCACGTCCATCACACGCGGAAAAAAAAGACTATATGGTATGGTATTACGAGCACGTTCATCTTTGGCCTTTACATTTTTATAGAGGTGCTGTCTGTGATCTGCAAACGTGTACAGTAACTATCTGCATATCTTAACTCGTTACGCGATTCACACATTGCAACGGCAAAATACTCTATCTGAATTGGCGCTCTTCTACGCGTAGGATCTTCAGTCAAGCATGTTTTAAGTCAGCAGTTTGCTGACAGAGTTATCTCTCGTCATTAGCCGTTTTCGTGGCTACCAAGGTCTCTTGATCAAACACCACTGGTTTTTTGTCTGTGGAGATTTCTAAAATCCAAATTGTATCAGTTTCGTGCACAAACGGAATCTGATTTGAAAAATGCGATTCAAAAGATTCCTATTGTCATGGTATGTGCTGCAGTGTTATACACCATCTGCCGCATACAAAGTCTCATCGGATGTAAAGGAGGTCGTGTGAGAGGAGTTTGTAAAGCACAATATAACATGCTTTGTTTTAAACTGCTTCTCTGTCCTCATTTGCTGCTGTCACTTTTAGCCTATCTACCACCGATGATTTTCATACTACTGTTGCCGTTCGAACGCTATTTAGAGTTTTTCACAATGGAGATCACATTCCAGTGCAAAAAACTCGATGTTGCTATTTAATATTTTCGAAATTTTCTCACTGTTAGGTAACACTATTATTTTCCTTATCATTCTTGAGCGCATGAATCAAAATATTTTATGACAAAATTTCATTCACTTTCTATGAATGGTGTGATAGTTAGGGGTCCATATATTGGGCAGTTTTTTTTATAATCACCCTGTGTGTTTGTGTTGCAAAAATTGATGTATAATTAGATAATTTACATTTTTATTAAAAAAGAAACAAATTTCTTTCATGAAATGCGATCTATAACATTTTTTAAATATTTCTCCCACAATGCTTCTAAAAATTACTTGTTTAAGTTCCCATTGGCATAGAATACAAAAAAATAACAGACCCATTACAAAATATTATACAACTTTTTGATCGGGTAATATTTTAATTAAAGCAACTAAATATTTTTCTGTTATTTATTAGAATTTTTTAAATTGAACTGCTATCTATTAGTTTTTTGAAAATTCTGTTTTCTTTGATTATTTTTTCATAATTTAAATTGAAGTGGAATCATGCTAAGTTTTTTCCTCATCTGACATTATCTCCAATATTGATTCCAATATTGTTCTCCAATATTAAATATTTTTCATAATAGAGTTTTCCGTAAAATTTTTGCTATTTATTTAAATACAGAAACTTTAATGGCGTCACAATAACATAGGAAGTTTTCCCAAGTTATTCATTCATACAGTACAATATGCACAGTTGAATTGTGTTGCTAAAATTATCACTCAAGTCCATTAAATGATTTCAACATTATTACATTTTAAAAATACTTTAATGGTCATTTTTTTGTCAGATTCTTTTTGATATTGTCTGTTATACTTTCAATCATATTTTTATTTTAGTAACAAAGCGCTGACCAAATAATAGTTCTAAATCCATCATTTTATAATTTGGAAAAATATTTCTTCAATTTAGAATATTAAACCTATTTTATGTCAACAAAGCTACGTTTTTTATAGCTAAATGTCTTCTAGTTTGTTCCTTGTTTTCATTTACATGCAATACTCCATTCCTACTTCTTCCTGTACAGCTGTCAACAATACAAATGTATTCTTAAATATTATGTTTTGTTGTGAAAGAATAAATCACAAAAACATGTAACATTAAATTTAGAATTCCGACCTTGTTTATAAAAGTACAAGTTTGAGATACTCTAAAAGAAAGAGACATTTTCCTATAAATTTTACAGTTTCAAACAAATACTTTATTAGACTAATACCTTGTACGAGCTTTAATTCAAATTCATGATTTAAATTTCCACCTGTTTGTGAGAAGAAACCATTATTATTTTCTTTTCCAGTGAATCTTGAATCCCTTTTCTTGACTTATAAAAGCTCAATACATTATATAGTGTAAGCTTGATTTTACGAATTCATAAGAAACAACAAAATCGTTTTTAAAATTCATAAAATAAAAAAATGTTAAATTTAAAGGTTAATTTTTTTTAATCAAACTGTTCGCTTTTTATAAATGAAGTTCTATTCGAAACAGTTGTTTAGTTTTCGTTAAGAAACACAAGCAAAATAAAATATATACTTAAAAATAGTTCTTAAATTTATACTTAACAATAATTGCCTGATTTTTCATTTTATCTGAGAAAAGCTAAACAAAGTTATCACTTCTCTCTATTTCATAGACACTTTTAGAATACTTTCCCCTTTTTTATAAGAGGAGAAGTTTGCTGTTATTCTCCTAAAAAAAAAATCACCTTAATCATAAGTCCTTTAGCTATTTGTTTTGCGAACCTTCATTGCTATATCTTATTTTCTTCTATCTTGATCTGATTTCATATTCAAAGATTCCTCGAATGAAATTTCATTTCTTTAACTGAAGTGAGCTCTTTTGTTTGAATTCATGTATAAGTAACTCATAAATGTTCTATTTGCTTTTTATCATTTTTTGTGATATCTTAATTGATTCCTAGATGTCACAATCAACCATTACTTGATATGTGCACATTTCGTTTAGAATGTCAATTTCCTAAACCAGTCTAGCTTAATGCCCGTAATCATTCTTTTCAAAAATATATTACGATATTTTCAAACTCCTGATTATGCTCTGATCTGTGGGCTGTAATATGGGAGTTAGATTGGGCGAAAGAAATTTTATGCATAAAAAGTTACAGGTTTTGACATGAATAAAACGGTTATGTGCATTTAAAAGGACTTTATGATCATCCGATATAAAAAGGTTGATCCAAGTTTCACAACAATAAAATAGAAATCAAAAATAAATAAACTATCAAGAAATCTGATACTTAAAAAAATGTTAACAATAATGTATAAGAATGAATTCTCAAAAAGAGGTACGTCAAAAATCTGCTTCGTAAATGGGATTTAAAATTAACATTTTATCTATGGGATCAAGTTATAGATAAGCAGGTAGTTCGTAAAATCGTGCATGTTCGTAAATTAGACACTTAAAAAGCGTTTATTACATTTTGCAATAAATGTTCATTCAAATGCAGGAAATAATGTTTTATTTTTGAAATGTAATTAGGATATTGAACTTTTTGATTTTTAATTTCTATCATATAAGTAAAATCTCCTTCTCATAAGTAGCTTCTTGCTGTTCTACCATTGCTTCTCCCTTTCACATCTTAAACTGTATTGGTTCCTATGTGAAGCAATTATCGAATTAGGGAGTTGTTTTTGATATAATTGTGCGACATTGTCTCTTGGACTTAGTTTAAATTATCTAAGTCAAGGGAGATAAGCAACAACAACACAATCCTTTTTAAAAATTAAATTCATAATCTAAATGTTAAATGGTTTTATTTTTTATTAATATTCAATAATTAATATTTAAAATGATAAATAGTTTATGTAAGTTTATTGTTTTAAAGTTGAAAACTATGTACTTATAATTAATCATTACAATGAATCCCGCTAATAAATCAATTCAACACTTATATATAACAGATTTTTGTTTTTTCTCTGTAATAATAATACAAATTAAACTCGATTAGGGTGAAAATCACGTTGATAGTATTAATAATGAAAATTTTGACTTTCTTAATTAAGCAAATAGTTAAAGGAAAAATTATGTTTTATCGTATGAATTAGATTTAAAATAGCTTAATGTCATACCCAAATATGATAATACCAAGTATATCTAAGTATGATGTGTTTAATTAAATCATGAGATCTAATCAATCCAGAATCAAGGGAAAAAGGGATCGTGAATTTTGAATTTTTTTTTTCCTTCCAATTTATGAAGATCTTGTAAAAAATTTCTTCTGGAATTCAAATTAAGAATACCTCAAGTATATTCTATTTTCCATAAATAAATGTAAAACGCATTTCATAAGAACTTGGAGTTATTTTTCATGACAACACTCCGAAATTAAACAGCGAAATTGCATTTTTTCAAAATGTGAACTCAGCAATTATAGATATTTTAAATGAAGTAGGCGATTTTATATTGCATTTATTTAGAGAGTGACTTGTTTAAAAAGCTGTTTTCATTAGCTTTACAGAAATGAAGATGAGAAATTCAGAATGTAAAAATGAAATGTGCTGTACCTTAAAATTTTGTCTTCGATTAGATGAAACTAGGGATTTCAAATTAACGAAAGAAACATACAAGAACCAACCTTTTGATAAATTTACAATTTTTGGACGACATCATTAAAAAATATAGGAATCAGAGTCAATGGACGAATGATACAACCTAGCTGGCACACGACAATAATAACGAGTATTAAAGAAAAATATATTAGAAAAATCATGAAAAATAGAAGATTTTTTATAATTTCTTTTGAACTACTGATGCATTTAAATTTTCATGGTACAACTAATGCTAAACTTGTTAAACTAAAGGTAAAGTAATAAGCAAAGAGAGTGAATAAAATAATTACCTGTAGATCCAACATTCGTGAAAAATATTTAATTTGAAAATATATTAAGAGCGAATTTCGTTAAGCACCAAAAAGGGTGTATTTTCTCTACTGAAGTTTAAGAGATTTAAAATAAAATTTTAGAGTATGATTTTAAATTAAATTAGTATAAATTATATAGGTTTAATTGCTGACCGATGGCTGAGTGGTTAGCACTCCTGAGTCCTGCACTGTGGGTCCCAGGTTTGAATCCTGGTTCGGACATTGATGTTACTTTCTTTCTCTGCTCTCCTCGGAATGCTCTCCTTGCTTAATTTAGAATTCCGACCTTGTTTATAAAAGTACAAGTTTGAGATACTCTAAAAGAAAGAGACAGTTTCCTATAAATTTTACAGTTTCAAACAAATACTTTACTAGACTAATAAAGTAATATCTAATTAATTCTAAATTTTAATTGTATCACACTGAAGTGACAATTTTAATTAGCTTTTAATATCAATAAACATGGAAAATGGCAATTATACTTTCATAATTATACTTACTATCTGTATATGAAAAGAAAATTATATAAGTTTATTGATGTTAACCATTGAATAAAAATAAAGATAAGTATTTATTCTATATTTATAAATTAATTGAAAGATGGAAATTTACTATGTAAATAATTGTCTCATTTCTCGTTTCAATATTATTTTATAAAGTTGGCAAATGCATAACACGTAAAATTTCAAACTGTAAGCAGATTTGCGGGAAAATTGCTCAAAAACAAAAGTACTTACATTGTAAAGTTGATTTTATTTCATAATAAAATTATGTTATTAATTAATTGAACCTGTAATTGTTTAAAATGAAAGAAGGAAATAAATGTTTCATATGAGTCGTTTTTATGTAATCTTGTACTTGCAATTTAGTATCAAATTTATATTCTATTATGAATCAAATAAAGGAGCTTCCTAAATCTTCATCTCATCTCTTATCTTGCACTCAAATTATAACCTCAATTCACTGTGTTGTTAAAGAACTTATAGAAAATGCTCTTGATAGTTCATCTAAAATTGTCGAAGTTAAATTAGTAAGTCTTACTATTTTCGACGAAAAATAATTCTGAAGATCAGTTATATGTTACTGATTGCTTAAAATTTTATTTTAACATTTAATAATTTAATTATTTACAAATATTCCAAAGAAAGAAAAGATATCAATTTATGTACTTTTATTGCTTATTTTTTGAAGCAGCTATAACTCTTCAATGTGTGGCATTATTAATAGTTTTTATTATTTCAAAAGAAAATTTATATACATGTAGACTATCTGTTAACATAATAATGTTTATCCTAAATTAAGTATTTGGAAAAAATATATTTTAAGGTGCCCCTTGATGAAAATTAGAGAATTTTTTTTCCAAATGTTCTAGAAGAAACAAAATGGTGCCAAAAGCACAACGCAATAACACACAAACATTTAAAACATTGTGCAAATTTTAGGGCTCAGGTGCCATATAATCCATGCGCCAAATTCTGAGATTAACGATTTTTTGGCGGATTTTCTTATGTATCTGTCAACCTTGTTTATGTTACATCATACATATGGAGACCTATAAAAATTATGCAGAAAATTCTATTTTGGTAACCCTAGCCATTGCATGCACATCACGATAGGTCATCTTGGCAACATTTCTTCATCGCCAGAAAAATTCAGAATTTAAAATCATGGATTATACGGCACCTGTGCCAATTTTAGATATAAATATAAAATTTTTTATGTTTATAAAAAACTCAAGAATTATTATGAATTCCATATTCATGTTCCACATCACACACTCCTGCACAAAATTGGCAAGAAACCAAGGGGCATCCTGTAATGTAGGTCACCCAAGTATTTTTACATTCATATTTTCTTATATACGTTTTGTTTTAGGAAGAATATGGCTTAGAAAGAATAGAAGTAAAAGACAATGGCACTGGCATTAATAAAGATGATATTTCTAAAGTTGCTAAACCACATTGCACGTCCAAAATTACTTCACATTTGGATTTGAATCATATAGAAACTTATGGATTTAGAGGAGAAGCTTTAGCTGCTTTATGTACTGTATCTGACCTGTCAATTACAACAAAAACTGCTCATGAAGATTTTGGCTACATCTATTCATTTAATCATAATGGAGACATTCTTTCTTCAAAACCATTTCCTACTACGCAAGGTTAGAATATTTTACATTGCATTTGTTTTTAGTGTTGGATTTGAATTTATATCTACTTTACATTCATGACACTTTAAAGATTTTCAATTCCCTTTAAAAGTCTATATTTAGTTACTGTCCCAGATGCGTTGTTTAATTAATGTTTATCTAAGTTCAGATGCATTGTTTGATTATTACATATTGTATGTATTGTATACATGTATTACTATATTGCACTTGTTTCCTTTAATGTATGCTTATTGTTCATTCAGATTTTTACTATTTTACATCTTTTAACACTCTTATATATGCCTTAAAAAATTTTTACTTGTTCTGTGATTTTCATGTTAATCAGGGCTGATCTGGTAGTTGAATAGTTAGTCCTCTTTCCTTCAGTTCAAGAGGCTTGGCATTGGATGTTTGTTGTAATTCACAATCCACTTTAAACTACAGATCCCATCTAGTTAGCCCCTTTTGAGCAAAAATAACCATTGAGTGACAAATCAAATGATAATTAATTATGCTAATTTGAAAAAGGGATATATCAGCAGAATAATTAGTGTCCTTCAGTTGTTCATTAAAATGTCCTTCATGATTGCATAGCTATTTTCATTCTCACTTTTTGCTAAAAAAATTGTGGGTTAGATTTGACCTTGGTTTTGAAAATTTACTGTGATTGAGAAACTAATTTAAATTGATGGCCTTGGTTTTATTGATCACCTAGGTTAAAAATATTAAAAATTGACAATATACTAATCATTGAATTGTACTATTTTTAAAATTAAATTATTTTGTGAAAGAAAACTTCAGTATGAAATCAATTTAAAAATAAAATTAAACTTAATCCTAATAAGCATAACATGATAGAAATGCCATGATTATAATAACATTTTGGGAAGACAATAAAATTGTTCCTATATAGCACTTCATCCTATAAGTCAGTATGGGTATGAAATGCACCCAACCTGTAGATTACTGGTCCAGAGGTGATTCATTCAGCAGTTACATGATATATTCCAATGTACGCAAATTATTTTCAGTTTTAGTAAATTTTGAGGCTTATACTATGTTATATTATTTTAAGTTTATTTTCAAATTATCTTGTGTGTGAAACTTTAATTATTTTCTCACAACTTAAAAGTTAATTAGAAGTGATTTGGATGTTATAATTTTGAAATGTTTAATTTGTATTTTTATTTTTGAAATTGAATGAAAGTGATTTATTCTAACTAATACTTTTAATTTGGAGTATGAGGGAAGTTGATTAAGTAAGTATTTTTACTGTGTTATTCTATATAATTTGCTATTTTATTTAGGGAAATATGTGTAATTAAGTACAATCTAGAAATATTTGAGATTTGTTTCTTGTTCAGTTATATTACTCAATTAATTAAAAGTAAAATAACGTGTTATTTTAAGATGTAAGTGACAATTTCCAGTTAGTTAGAAATCAACGTTTTCAGAAAAATGCATGCTGTTTATATTATTGATTTTGATTTACAGGGCAGTTGTTAATACCTACTTGGTTTTTAAATATACGCTGTATTTGTAGAGTGTTAGTATTTTTATTAATTAAAAGAAAATTAAAAAATTGATTTCATTTTATTAACTTATTACAAAAAATAGCATTGACTTTTGAAGATTTATATTTCTTTTGTAATATGTAAATTTTGTAAACATGTGCAGTTAAGTTTATAACATTTACTTTTGTTGTTCTTTATTAAGTAAATATAATAAAATATTCAAAGTTTCAAGTAGTTCTTTAGTTAGTAAAAATTATAAGATATTCAAAATTTTGATATTTGAAGTCAAATATAGTGCAAAATTGTGATACTCTACGTTGGAGATTGGGTGCAATCAGGATTTTAGGTGCTATAAGTTTACTGTAACCTGTTAATTCTTTATTAAATATAATAAAATATTCAAAATTTCAATATTTAAATATTAAAATAACATGAGGTTATGATATTCAAAGCTGTAAACTGAGCATGATTGAGATATTAAAAATTAAGGTTTTACCATGACTTGTAAATGGTTTGGCAAGATTGGTCGATTTTTATTTTTTAGACATTTTATATTTGGTTATGCCATTGGTGGCATTTTTTGAAATCACACCAAACGCATTACATGCATTAAGATTTTACCTAATATAATTAGTAAAACTGAGTTAGTCATTAAATAAAATGTTTTCTTAAACTTCACATTTTATGCTTTCTGCTTCCACCTTCAGTTTCTGCCTAAATAATATTTCATTCAAATACTATACTCTTTTTATTGATAAAAAGTTCTAATTACCTATTAATTTTACTTAATGTGGTATATGTATAGCAACTTTTTTACTTTTAGGTATACTTAAATTTTATTTTAATGTATTTCTCTTGTGTGAATTTATTCAAATATTTAAAAGTATATATATCAACATTACATAGAACCTCCATCATAAAGTAAAACTGGGTCTAAAAATCGAAACAATATGAGAAATTTTGGAAAATAATTTAAATATTTTCAAACTAACATAAGTTGTAAGTTTTTCTCTTTTTCTGTGTTTAGCTTTTGTGTGTAAATTTGAACCTCTATTTTAAAATTTGATTCTTTTCTTGAAATTTTTACTTATACAAGTATATATGATAATAACTTTCTTGTTTTTTGTATGCATTTATTGTATCTAATCATATCTAATTTATACTCCAATATTCAATTAGTTATTTTTAAGACTTTGCACTTATGCATTATTAATTATTTCACATAATATTTTGTTAAATATCCAAATTAAATTTCAACTTTGTATATTTTATATTTCAGTATAAGAATTTCTATATTGGTTTTTATTTAATTTGTTTTCATTTTCTGATTCATTACTGTTTATTTTTGTATCATTTTTCTGTGGCATAATAGCCCAGAATGAGCCCTAATTTTCTTCAGAATTACTACCCTGTGTTTAACCTTGAACTTCCAATCCATATTCTCCATGAATCCATGATTTTTTGTCATTTTCAGTGCATCTCAGCCATCTAAGTTTTAGCTGTCCTGTTCCAAATGCCAGTTAATTTGACCGTTGAAATTTTTTTGTGGAGTCATATTCATCAAGTCTAATAAAATGTTCATCCTATCATAACCTTTGTATACTTATAAATTTAATCATATTTATGTTTTTATATATTCATTATAAATTCAATATTTGTACACTTTTTATAGAATACCCTCAAAAATGTTTCTTAAGATTTTTCTTTCAAAAATTGTCAAGAATTTCCTTATCTCTTCTGTTAGAATTCATGTTTAAGCTAAATAAGTTGAAACATGCGAATTGAATCCAGTTAGTACAGTTGCCCAACCTGTAGATTACTGTGACAGAATGGATTTGTTCAGTGATTCTAATATGCATGATTCATTTAGAGTTCTAAGTAACCTCTGAAACTTATGCTGTGTTTTATTTTTTCTGAATCTACTTTTAAATAGTTTTGTGTGAAGTTTTGATCTCTTTCTTACAATTTAAAAGTCAATTAAATGTTATGATATTATAAAGTGGTTTAATTTGTAATTTATATTTTTTAAAGTTATTTTGAAAATTAAGTTTTTTAATTTGAAATGTTAGAGTAGCTGATGCTTAGCTGAGTTTTTTTTAATTTTTTGTCTATAGTTTTGTTATATTTCTGTAATACGTAAATATAATGAAACATTCAAAATTTCAATGTTTAAAAGCAAAAATACTCCAAGATTGCAATGTTTAAAATTCTGAATTGAGCTTAATCAAGATTTTAAAAGCTGAATATTGTACAAAGTGATGTAATTAGGTTGGCAAGATAGCTGCAATGCTTGTCAGGAAAATTGGAAATCACGCCAAACCTATATCAGTTCGTATGATTTTTATCTATAAATCGAAAGGCATTGTGATTAGCAACAGTAATTTTGCTATAGATTATTTTGTGTATTAATTTCAAAATATAAATAAAAAAATACCTTTACAACCTCAAATCTATTACTGCTGATTTCTAGACAATTTCTTAGTTATACTTTGATTTTAAACAAAGCATATATTTGGTTTTTGTTTGATTAGTTCCCAGATTTATGTTGGTGGCTTCAACTTCCAGAGAAATGAAATCCCATTTTGTTGGTTCAGGTGATCTGGCTGTTATATTGATAATTCTTGTTCCATATGCTGTTTAAGTATAATTTAAGTTTATTCACTAATTTGTTCTTATTTATGGCCAATTATAACCATATTCATATAAAACAAAGTAATTTCTCACAAATAACTAGTGTTAGTCAAAAGGATGTTTACGTTCAACACACAAAATATTCTGAGAATTAGTTTAAAATATTCAAAATTTACCGACTTTGATATCCTTATCATTAAATGTGTTTAAAGTTTGTAAACAATGCAATATTTTCTCAATAACTTTATTTTTATTAAGAAATATAAATTATTTGAATCAATTCCATAACTCATTACTTTTTTGTCTTCATTATTCATAGAGTTAGGTGACATTGTAACAGCAAGCTATTAATTCTTTCATTATAATAAAAATTGGGCTAATAAATAAATAAAACACAAATAAATATTTAGTTAAATACACAAGTGTAAACAGGAAAGGCAAACAGTAATTACTGCATTAATCTAATTGTAGCTTAATAGTTAATTCTGGATAATGAATTATGCTGATAAAATGTCAAATTATAATTTAAATTATGTTTTGTTTCCCATAGGAACTACAGTCACTGTTTTGAATTTGTTTAAAAATATTCCTGTAAGGAAACAGTTCTATCGTACTGACAAAAATAAAAAAGAAGAATTGAAAAAAATTGAAGATATTTTAGTAGCATTTGGCTGCATACATACAGGTATAATTTTTTCATATTAGTAAAATTTGGATTTAAAAATAAATTTATTTATATTATGTATTTTTTCACAGAAATTAGATTTGCTTTATATCATAACAAAAGTCTAATATGGCAAAAACCAGCTGTCAATAAAATTAGAGATGGTTTAGTTGCAATTTTTGGAAATAGCATCGTTGATCACATGGAAAATTGTGAATTTAACTCTGATGAAAATGAAGTATGAATTTTTATTAAATTTCTAATATTTTATTCAATTATAAGCAAATATTACTAAAGCCTTAACCAAAATATTTATGTAAATTTTTTAACTGAAATTTTCTGTTTCTATATTGAATATTACTTTTTAAAATCTATGAGAAAGGTATAAATCCCTTATTTCTGTCATGCTGATTTTATATATCTGACTTTATATATTATATCTTAATAAACTAATGTATATCAGTTATAAGAATAATTGTTTATATAAAGCACTGAATGATGATGCTTTGAGTAATGGTAATATAATCTTTGGAAAGTTTAGTTAAATTATGAAGTGGACATATACTTCAATCATTTTTATTCAATATTTTTTGTAATCTTGTTTGCTAAATGTAGTGTTACTGATAATTATAGTTTCTTTCTTTTATATTTTCATTATATAACATTAATAAATGCTATTAAAGATATTACTTTGTAATTTTTAATGACTAAACCAGTTCTTTACAAAACATGTGATTTATAATTATGCCAGTACTTGTACACAGTTAAGTAATGAAATAATTGTGAAAGGTTATCATTGGTTTTATCTTTACAACATCAATGAGATCAAATCAGATGTACATTTTCCCTTTTTAGTAACTACGTGTAAGAAAGTTAAAATACTTTCTGTAAATTTTATATCTGACTTTAAAAACATACTTTGAATCTTTGGGAGAAAAAGAAATTCTTACTGTGTGCATGTTAAACAAAATCATATGAAATTGATTGAATAATATTTCAATGATTGTGAATAATATTTCTTTTGAAATATTATTCACAATTATTGAAATATTATTCAATCAATTTCATATGATTTTGTTGTGTGAAATAATATTTCTTTTGAAAATGAAAGTAAAATTTAATATTTAAATAATTTATAATATTTGAATTATGTTATAAAGATAATTTTCTGTAAAATAAGTAATCTGATTTTTTAGTTAACTGAATTCCTTATTAATCTTTATAATTATATCCTTTTTTCTTTACATCGCATTTGCCACAGATTTAATTATATATTCATATTTTAAAATTTCATTATTTTCATAGATTTGAACTTATTTCATTAACAAACATGAAATCTGGTGCCAAAATTAACAGATATGAAGTTCTTGAATGGCAAATTTCCAATTGTGTGTTAGTGATTGAGATTATATGATAAGTTTTAATGTGTGTCGAAGCTGATTGCAGCTCTCCAATTTTTCAATCTTGTCAGATATAATTATCGTATTTTCCTGTATATAAGCCTCAGCAGCATATTATCTGCAAGCCCTGTTTTTCAAACAAAGGGAAAAAAAGCATCACATAATCTGCAGTGGGGTATATTCTGCCGCAATTTTCCCAACCAGTAGTCAAAAACTTATACTGCAAATAATTTGGTATCAAATAAAATAAAAAATACACATTATGATTAAAAATATAGTAAATTCTACAGAAAAAATATTTATAGTGATAAAGATCTGTTTGAATCCACCTGAACAAAAAGTGAAGTTAGCTAAGATGAAAGCGAGACATCGATCAAGATCCGAAAAGATTCTAGTAAATCTTATAGATTTTTAGATTTTAATAACTTTTAAAATGAGGTTAGATATATTTTAAAAATTAGCTATATTTGATTGGTTAATAGTTAAATGAAAGAAATGGATAGAAATGGACTGAGATAAAATACGAAATGATGCAAATGAATTAGAATTTTAATATCATTCAGAGGAACTGAATTCGTTCTTGAGCATAATTGGACAATGTTGATTAAAGTTAAAATAAGTCTAACGATTCGTAGCACCATCTGTTATTTATTTTATGAAACATAAAGGACATTTCTTTCAAAGCTTTATAGTAAGTTTTACTGGTGAAAAATAATTTTTTTTATCAGATTATCCGCCACAGCATATAATACACACAACGAAATTTGGAACTTTTTTAACACAAAATCAGTGGATTATATACAGGGAAATATGGTAGTTAATATTTATGTTAGGTTTTTGAAAAGTTGATTTTGAAAATTAAAATTGTAATTTATTAATTTAAAGTCAGAAGTCTGAAATTTATTTTTATACTTGATCTAATTGAAATAAAAAATGTTCAAATTATTAATTTTAATTTTGAAATCTTAAATTTCTTTATATTTTTCATCGCAAGTTTGTGGTGTAAGAAAAGTTAATAATACAAAATAATCAGTGCTTTTTGTGTCTTTAATTTTAGACACCTATTATAAAGTTTATTCAAATTTAACTTTTTATAAATTTCTATGTTAAATCATTTAAAAAATATTAATAAAATTTTTTGTGTAATTTTATATATAATTATGAATCTATGCTACTCTAATGATATATATATTTAAAAGCTTTTAATTAAAATAATTTCAAACACTGACTGTATTTTATTTATTTTCTTTTAAATTTTCAGATTAATATAGAAGTTTTCTTACCTAAATGCAATGCTCCATCAATCTGTGGCCTCAGTTCTTTAAATCGAAGCATTGTATCTGTAAATAAGCGTCCAGTGAGAATGAAGGCTATAGATAAAGTGAAATAAACAAAAAAAATTTTTATGTCATTCTTAATATAATTTTGAAATAAATTGAATAGTTATATTTATAAAATTATATGGAACTTTTCATTAGTTTTTACACATATAATTATGAAGCTCATTAATTTCTTTCAGTAAACTTATATTTTTAATTTAGTTTTTTAATTTTTTATTTAATTTAAGACACCTTAACCTTGATTTGATTTTTGTTGAAACAAAGCTCAAATTAATTCTATGTTAAGGATGAAGCTCAGTAGAGTTGTGGTATTCATTTTAATAATTAGTATGTAATTTTTTATATAATTGTCATGAATTTTTAAATTATATATGGTTGAATTATAAAATTTTTTTGTTGCTAATATCTGTGCCCAGCCTGTCCTGGTTGATATCTATGAGTTTATTCTCCCTCAAAATGTCAGAGCAGCATAGGTAAATCTTATAGGTCATTATAGAACAAATCTAAACATTTAAGAATATATGCCAGAGAAGCTTGTTTTTGGTTACATTTGGGGCATATTGGGTAGGTTTTTTTATTATCCTGGTAAACAAGGCTTCCTAGATGGCCACTTAGAAAGCAGAAGACAACTGTCTGGACTCATATGTTGCAATTGTCTGGACTAGGGATCCATCAAGGGAATGGCATGGTACCAATAATTTTTCAGAAGTGCAAACCAATTCATTTTATCAAAATATTTTCTATTAGAATACCACTCATGGTAAGTTATTCAATTAGAAACAGCCATAGCTTCCCCAGCTCCCGTCTTTGCTAAGATATTTGCCTTTTCATTATCCTAAATGTCTACATGTTAGGGGATCCACTGAATATGCGAATCACAAGAGGATGAGATTTGTTTAAATTTTAGTGAGAATTGAAGCTCTAGTTTTGCCACCAACCTTACACAAATGTTAGATGTTTCTAATGTTCTAAGTTTCACAAATGTTAGATGGCACTATGACTATCAGTCAGAATCCAGAAGGCTTTAGGGTCTAAAAAGGACATTACTCAATTCAGTTCCGCCTCAATGACAATGAATTCACTTTTAAAAACTGAGCTAAAATCAGGAATTATTTTCTTTATTTTGACAATTCCATTGAACTCTCTGTTAAGTATACCACTACCAGTGTAAGATTCCTCACTTTGCTACCATCAATATACATTAGTGTAGTTCCATCTAGGATGTAAATTACTAAATTAAATAAAATAAATACTCTTAAAATTTGTTTATTTTTATAAAAAATATTTTTAATCATTTTATAATAAAATGCTTAGATAAAATTTTTGCATTAAAAATTATAGTTAATATTACTTTTGAATTCTTGTTTTTTAACATTGAACTGTTAAAATTCCTAAATGCTGTTATTAATTTTATTAAATCTTAGTATTTACTTGTAAGAGCAAACTATTAGATGGATTAGGGTTGCTATAAATTTACTATGCTTTCATGTATCATCTAGCTTTTATCCAGGAATTTTTTCATTAGTTATTTTATAGTTATTTAAATTTTTTATTTATTCTATTTATATCAATATTATAAATTTAAAATTCTATATGTAATGTATTTAGGTTTTAAAGGAAGTGTTTAGTAAATCATTACAAAACTCCGGAAAATCTCGATATCCTATTTGTTATGTTTCCATAAATGTACCACCCTCAAAAGCTGATGTCAATATTGAACCTAATAAAACCACTGTAATGCTACATAATTTGGTAAGTTCACTAAATATTTCTATAGTTTTTTAAGATTTTACTTTAGTAACATTTTGTTATTAAACAGTAAATTCTCTCATTTACACTCATTTTTCTTATGAGTGCTTACTTCAGTCAATCAATTACATTGTATAGACGCTTTTTAATATTATTTCTGGATCTTAAATTATATCACCATCCATCAAACTGTGATGACACCAATTATGTTGATGCAACAAATTTTGATCTTTTATTATTTTTTTGCTAAAAATTCTAATTGCATATTATTCAAATAATGCAATCATAATTTCAAGTAAAAAATTTTTCATCTTCTATAATTAGAATTATATCTATTCTTATTTTACTTATTGTTTGTAAATTGTTGACCAAAATGATCATTATCCAACTATATTTACCTTTTTATAAACTGTGATGTTTTATTTTCAAACTTTGAATCTGGCAGATATGTTGATAAGTTGTGTTGCAGCTAAAATTGGGTTTGAATGAGAAATGGTGGTTATGTCCAGAGTGGCTGCTAATGAATAATGAGAATTGGCCTAGACAGATTGCAAAACCTTCTGCAGATGAAGAAAGTGTAGATACTAAAAATGAAAAAAATGAGAACCTGGGAAAAGTTTTGTTAGATTAGAGTTGGTTGAAGATTTGGAGTGAAATTTTGCTTTGGAATAAAAATTTGAATTAAAGTTTTTTCTTGAGTAAATTGCAAAGAGTTTTTGCATGGCACTTGAGATTTATTAATAATGCTAGGGGTAGTAAAACTTCAATTATTTATTTGCAGATAGTTGAATAAGGAAAAGCTCATGATGTTATAATGAAACATGTATAATAGGGTAGCTTTATAAAGAAAATATCAAATTTGGAGAAGAAAAAAGTATGTAAATAATTCTTTAAATTCATTGAGTTCATTTTAAGACAATTGTTGCTTTCTTAGGGTTTGTTAGTATTTGAAAAAGGTAAATTTTCTAGAGACTGTGAAACTCTCAGTTATTTTGCTGAAAACCCATCCAATTACATGATTATTGATGAATTTTTGTAATCTAAAGTACTTACACAAAGGTATACAGTTAACAAAATCTACAATGAAAAAAAATTATTGGATTATAGGAGTAAAATCTATTCACAAAGAATTAAAGTAATGTTCAACTTATGTATGATTTTGTTGTGAATTTTCGAAACAAATAATAGTAAATTTACCCTCATCCAAAGTGAATCCAGACAAAGTAGAGGAAGGAAATTGAAGTTACCTCATTGGAAAATGGTGTCACAGTTTGGATGAAAGGAGAAAAGCTTAAAAAAACAACTTTATTAATTTAATATCAGAATTATCCCTGATAATGCTGCGTTAAAAATATACTTTTATAAATGCAAAAGCTAGTATGTACCAAATACTGGGGAGAAAAAGTTCATATTGATTGAACAGTCAATCTTCATCCAGTCAACACCTTAACCAGTTCTACAAGATTTAATGTCATTTCCTTCTTTGCATACCAATTTTCATTCT
The DNA here is from genome assembly GCA_030067965.1 of Latrodectus elegans. Classification (NCBI taxonomy): domain Eukaryota; kingdom Metazoa; phylum Arthropoda; class Arachnida; order Araneae; family Theridiidae; genus Latrodectus; species Latrodectus elegans. The sequence continues at coordinate 43,953,205 of CM057811.1, read as the reverse complement.
TTTTTAATTCTTTCTTTCCTTTTTTTATTTTAAATATTGTTTCAAAACTGCTTCTTTAAAACTAAATAATTAAAAAATATACACTTCAGATGAAATGGTATAAAAAATTAAGGAAAAAATACATTCTACAAGTAGAGATTTTTACAGAACTTAAGCTGGTTAGGGCTTACTCTCATTAAAATTATATAGGTCCTTACTGATAAACTATCATATATCATGAAAAGCCTAATAAACACATTAAATTGAAATCCAAAATTCATTTTCTTTATATGTTTCAGGACGTTATATAAATTTCTAATTTCTATATTTTTATTCAGAAAGATTTTCCTTCAGAAATTAGGAACAATACAGTTTTAACAAGGGCTTAAATAATACCTTTAATAAAACATAATAAAGAAAACACTTAATCAAGTTATATTTGTCAACTTGGTTTTTTTTTTTTTTTTTTTTTTCTTCCATGAAATATAGTCATATTCTGCTTACAAGATTTATAACTTAAATCTTAATCAGTCATACCATGAATTTAATTCATATGAATTTAATATTTGCTGACTTTGCTAATTATGAAGTAATCTGCATCAAATCATATTTCAGTATTGCAGGGGTTTCATTATCAAATATTAGATTAAATAGGTTACATCCTTTTTCTAAGATTCTTTTTTAAGCTATTCCACAATTAGTCATTAGTTACTTTTGAACATTCTGATCCTTGCCTTTGAACACTTTGATAAAATTCTTTCAATAAATCCTTTTGTAGCTGGCTGTGAATAACTCAGATGACTAGAATCCATTATTTTATTTCTGTCAAAATGTTTTATAAATTAATAGCTTGTATCAGCAATTTTCCAATTTTTTTTTACATTTTTTTAATTTAAAGTGCTATTTCTAATAATTGAAATCTTCTTGAAGCTGTTATTAATTTTATAAATTAAAGGTTTGAACATCTGACTAAACTTAATTATATATCTCAAAAAAAAAAAAAAAAAAAAAGATTTATATCAAAATTAAAAATAAGTTCAAGTTTATATTCAATAAAATTAGGATCCATTTAGGATTAGCAGTATTTTTTTTTATTTGTATAACTTAAAGAATCTCAATTGATAAAATAAAATTATGTTTTTAGATATAAATCCTTTAAATTCTAGCAATTTTTTATTTCTTTGAAAAGAAAGTAGTTTAATTTATTTTACAGTTATGTTAATGTGATTATTTTGAAGTAAATTTTCTTTAAGAGTAATATATTTTTTGTTTCCTTTAAATTGGATGGTGTTGTGGCCAGGAAATGAAATAGATTCATATTGCCTATGATGGCTTTAGCCAGCTTCAGCTTTTTCTCTGTGTGGATATCACCATTAAATGGTATTCTCCTATATTCTGAAGAATACTAGTATTGCTGGAAAATAAGGCTAGGAGAGATTTTTTCGTCTGGACATTCCTGTAATTTAAATTGATTTTTTTTATGAAATTTACTTTAAAAAAATTTTAATTAATCAGTTTAAAGAAACTTTTTCAGTTTTGTTATAATAAATTGAAATATAATGACTATAATTGTCAAATAAGGATTAAAAATAGTATCTTATGTTTAGAATGAAGAACACATTATAAAAAGATTTAATATAAACATTTAAAAGTAATATTATTATTGCTAAATTTCATGTATATTTCCAAATGTGATGAAATCCCTTATAATGGTAATTTAAATTTCTGAGTTATAAATTTTGCTAATAAATTAAAGGAATTTCTGTTTCAAGTTAGTAAAATGGTTATTCAAAATTTTCATAATTGTTTTTCTAATTTTTTGATAATTGAAATCTATGTTAATATCATTGAAAAATATTTGAAAATATCAGGATAAAATTCTATGAATGTCGTTGAGAGTATCAAAAATTTAAGTGGGGAATATTTAAATTAGAACAATATACTTTTTAATCAAGTTTTACTCTGGTTAAACATTAGTATTTTTATGAAAACATAAAAGTAATAATAGTTTATGGGGAAAGTTAAAAAGTATATTTTTTAAGAATGAAAAGTTGATGGTTAGATTATTATATATATAATCATTAATTTTATAATTATAAAACTTAGTCAAAAGTGTATGATGCTCTTTTTCCTTAATAACTTTATGTTGCTTCCAATAAAATTTCTTGAAATTTTAAAGAAAAGGAATCCAAAAGAGGAAATAATGTTTTCATTTCATTCTCTTGGAAATTTTAAGAACTTATTATTGTTATTAATTTATGATCCTGTTATTCTTTGAAAACTAATATTTGTAACCTTTTCAAAATATTATTTTGCTTTAAATTCAGTTTATATTTTTTATAACTTGTTTATAATTTCTCAAGACTTCTTCATTTATAAAACTAATTTACAAACATTTTTTTTTATTTTCATTTGAATAGGATGTAGTTATTGAACAACTCACTGCAATTTTGAAGAATTTTTATGACCCTTCAATTGAAAATGTTCCTGAAATTGTTAAGAAGAATGTAAAGAATAATTTAATTACTGTTATAGAAAATTATGTTTCTGGTGAAAATAAAACTAAAAAAGTTATTCCCATATCACCTATGAAAAAAACTGAAATTGCTATTATATCCACACCTTTACAGACTACCATTCCTATTAAGTCTCCTATGAACAAAATAAAAAAATCTACTGAAATTAAAAACTTAAGTGAGAAACCTAATATATCAATGCCTGTTGCTAAAAGGTTAAAGTCTTCAGTCACTCCAAAAGATGTTCAAATGCATATTAATACATTAGATTCTTTTTTTGAATCCCCTAATGACATTCAGTTAGATTGCCCAAAATTGAATACTATGTCAACAACAAATGTAAATAATGCCTCTGACACCAAAACAATTGTAAATACAACTATTCAAAAAAATCTGTCTCACACTAATACATCTACTGAATCTTCCGTAAAATATTCCTCTCCATTAGAAAATCATAATGATATTATACCTTTGGAGATAAATGAATTTTCTGTGAATCATCAGAACTGTTTAATTGGGAATAATTCTAATTTTCCTTTCATGACTGAAAAAAGAAAAGCCTCAGAAAATACTTTGGAAAAAGAAAATAAATTGGAAAACCCATTTAGTGTAAATGATAACTCTAATGCCAAACTAGCTGTAAGTAATGTTGTATGTTCTGTAACTAAGGTAGACTCTACTGTATCTCCTATGATTAATGTTACAAATAGGGAAAATAATTATTCTTCTGGTCATTCAAGTTTTAAAACAGCGAAAGCAGTTTTGACTGAAAATAATTTGATTACAGAGAATGGATCAAAATTTCTGACAAAACAAGATTCTTTACCTGACAAAAATCACAACATAATAAATGCATCTGCTCCTAATGAAGATTTAACTATTGAAAATAATACAGAAAATTGGTCCAGAGGGAAACTTCCAGTGGAAAGTAATATGGAAGTAAGTATTTTATAAATTTAAACTGTATTTGTTTAGTATACAAAATAAATGTTAATATTTTACATCATATTTACTAAAATTTTAAATTTGGACATTTAATGGATAAATTAATAATAAAGTTTATCTATGAAATATTTTGAAAAATAGAGTGTTATTAAAAAAATACATAGAAATAATTTAGTATTTATCTTCTATTTAGTATACATTTTTTTAGTTAATTATTAAATAAAGTATATGAAAACTTTGCAATAATCATTCAAAACTTTAACTACTACTGCTGTTTAACTCAACTGTCAAAGATTTGAAAGCAGCTGGAGCTGGTGTTCAAAATTAAGAGTTTGCACATTTTTGAAATTTCATGAAAAGAAATTAATAAAATATGCCACTTCTAATTTAAAACAATTATATGAAAATCTTATATTGTTGTCTTGTTCTAGCTAGTCTGGCATTATGGGGTATGCTGCTCCACTTTTACAACTGAAAGGCAGATAAGACTCGATTAAAATCTAATGTGCTTACTATATACATATGTATAGTGGAACTAATAGAAAAACCGTCTTTCAATTTAGGTAGCAAATTTAAGATTTTGTTCATTAACACATTGCACCAAATTTCATAGTTTTTCTTTCACCAATTAGTTAAATGGACTGTGCCCCCATGATACTTAATATGTATAATTGCAGTTCGTTCTTTTGGTTAATTACTTTTCCCACCATTCACAAATTTTATTTTTACATGAATGTTGCTAATTTTTTTCTAATACAATGACCAAATCTCAGAAGAATAATCCACAATATCTGTATGCAAAAATTCTTTCTCTGTTGAACTCAGAAATGACACTTATAAATTAGAACTTGTTTTGACACTTGTGATTTTAACACATTTAATTATCACTGCACTAGAAAGAATAACATTTGCTTCGTTTTATAAGACATGCTAAAATTTAGTGCATTTATATAAAAATATGTGCACAGTAAAATTTAAGTTCCTTAAAATGTTCTCTTTTTTCATTTTATATACACTTTATATGGGGGTGTTCAAATACCAATAATAAAGTTGTAATTATTTTCATCTCTCCTAACATTTTATGCATGGTACAAATTTTACATAGTAGGAACGATTCATTCTTTGTTGCTCAGTTTTCATTCTCAGTTGCTCAGTTTTTGTTGCTCAGTTTTATATATGTTATAGCAGATACTATACATTTTTCTTTTTTAACATTAAATTTAATTTTTCTATTTCTTAAATCAAGTTTTTTTATTTAAATGCAAAAACAAAAACTGATTGCCATCTTTTTTTAACTTTTACATTAAAATATTCTTCTGAAATTATGTAATACATTTTACATTGAAGAAATAAGGTTCATTATATTTTAAATTCTATTTTTAGAGCTGTCCGTTAAGTGGTTAGTTTTTTATTCTTCAGTTAAATAGTTTGTAAATTTAATTTCCGCTTTGAGTGTGTATGTTCGTAATAATTTGGAATCTAAATTAAATTTTAAGTCCTGATCAGATTAATTCTAACGAGCAAAAAGTAATTAAAGGTACAAAACAACATCCATTATTACATTTAAGGAATGTGAGAAATAACAGTGCAGTGTATATTAATTGATTGATTCATGAAATATATATATACTGTAATCTCTCGTTTATTTATATACCCTTTATACCCTTATGTTGTCTTTATATATTGGAAAAGTCAGATGTCTAAATTATATGTATATATAATAACTATAATCAAAGTTTGTATTTAACCATTTGTAGCTTATTTACTTGCTTTTTGTTATATTTGTGTCTTCTAAAAATTGCAAATTTTTTCTTAATCAATGGAAATTATTCTTCCTAAATTCTTGTTAAATCAGATATATCTGTATATGAATTTGCAATAATCAGGAACTAATTTAATGTTTTAATCTAAAATGTAAATAACTATTTATTAAAGTGTTTTTTATACAGAAGTGGTTGATAATATGAATGTTGAGGTGATATATCTACAAATTGATATTATCAAAGGGAAAAACAAATTACGTTAATTATCAGAAATTTGGACAATAATTATAAGCTGTTGTGCTTACTTTTAAAATATAGATTTAATTCAAAGGAATAAATTGAAAAATATCTCTTTTTATAAAATTTTTTAATGTGTTTCATTTTATATGTAAGTTTTTACTGTCTCAAGGATCCAGATTTGATAAAAATTTAAGAAATTATGTTGTATAAATGAATTAATATTTTGTAATTTAGTAAAAATTTTTTATTTTAGTTTGCAATATTTTTATAATCTATTATCTCTAATGTTACATATAACGCATAATATTTAACAAGTATAAATTTAATTTCTAAAGAGGACAACCTCAAATTTCACCCAGTATCTCTATGAAAATTAAATAGCATGTTAATTATCATGTGATCAAATTATAATATATTTTATCTGATTGATATTATAGTTGACCAAATCTGTTATCTTATTATATTGATCAGAAAGTATAATAAATATTTGCAAAGGTTTGATTATAGCATCACAGTGGGCCATTAAAAAAGCCACTAATTTATTTTATAAGAGAATGTGATTTCAAAATTAACCGAAGGTAAGCTTTATTAAAATTTGTTTTAAAAAATGTATACCATACAAAATAAAATTTAAACTGTTAAATGCTTATACAATGGTTTAAAATTGATGATTATTAAATATGATTTTATTTTGTTTAATAGGTAGCTGTATGAGAAATTATATTGATGTTTAATTATGCTTTTCTGTACTTGTTTACTATTTTCTATACATTTTTATCATTATATTAATTTAGTAAGTTTTTTTAATTATATATATTAAAAAAACTTACGATAAATTAATATAATTAATATCTGGTGTTATAATTTCTTGTAGGATATTACTGTTTGAATTAAAAACATCAAAAATTAATATAGTTAAAATAAAAGCATGAGATTAGTTGATTCAAAAATCTTTCAGACAATTATTTGTGTATTTATGGAACTAAGAACAATGATCATGCACCATCAGTGTTGTAATTTTAAAAATTAGCAAGCTTTATGTTGTGATAGTCCAAAATATTACTTGTACAATTAATGCATGTTTGGTCATAAATCATTTAGGATAAGCTTTTAGGAAGAGGAAAAGTTCATTTTATTTAATGTATGTGGAATAAAAATATACTGATATTCTGAACAAAAAATGTGTAATTAATTTTTAAAAACTGGTTTATTTCTTAAAAATGTAGAAAAATATTACTATTGTAAAAATTTTAGCAAAATAAAACTAAGTGTACAATTAGTGATATGCATTTAAAAGTCATATTATTATAATTTCCTTAGCACTTTGTTTTATTTCTGAAAAATAATGTAAAACTCATTGGGATAAGTTTAAGGTAAATACTTCTATGTACATATATTTATAGTATTTTCGCTTTGATAAAGCTATATTTTTCTTCTAATGTCTGTAGTCATTTTCTGTATTTCTAATTATTGTTCTTTTTATGAAGAGAATGTATGTATGTGGTTTTTGTACAGTTTATTTGTTACTCTGAAATATAATAAGTTTCATTTTATGCCAAAATGATATTGAGAAAATAATTTATGCTTAAAATGCTGATTAATAAAGCATTAAAAGATGGAAAATAGCTTAATTTTAAAGTATTATAAGCTTAAATTAAGCTTACCTGTATGGAACATGCATGATTAATAAATATCTAATGCGTGAACATTTTCTTTTGTATACCTATTAAGTATATTCATATATATCATTATAAATAAGAAATTTTTAATTCAATTAAAAGATATTTTTATAACTGAAAATATGTCATAATAATTAAAAAAAATAACAGAGCAGAAATATTAAAATTTTGTGCAATTTAAACAAATTATGTATTGTTTTATTGACTTTTCAAAGTTCAACTAATATTTTATAATTTAACTTCATCGTTGTTTTTAGCCAGTTACACTTCTAAAGCCACAATCAATGGAAAATGGTGGAAATGGAAGTAAAAACAGTAATTCCAATGAGGAAAAAAACTTCAGTATTGAAATTCAAAATCAGAGAAGAATAACTCCATTTGATTTCTTTTGCCGTAAGCATAGGTTTGATGGTATGTTTTCACTTTCTTTTCAATCCTTTCAAATTGTTTACCTTGAAAATTCCACAAATTAATTTCATTTATGTTTTTAAAAAATCATTTCTTTTTAAAAATGTATCATAATTCAAAAATGATTGTTTCTAAAATGACTAAAGCTTTTAACTATTATAAATTGTATTAAAAATGTCTTTTCCTTATTTATTTATTTTTTTGTTTTATTTTACTACTACAAATGCATTGTCTTATAAATTATTCCTTATTATTTATTTATTTTGTTGCTATTAAATTTTGTTGAATCTTTAATTAAATAATTTTTATAATGTTGAAACTTTTTTACAGAGCAAAATGCTTATCCCATTTCCTAAAATTAAGTTTTCTTTATTCACTTTCTTTTTTTAAAAAAAATATCTAAAAAGAAGAAATATCAAATTTAATATATAGCCTTTGATTTTTCTATTTGAAACATCAGACTATATTCTATAGGCCAGTACAAGTACCTGCCAAATGCACCAAACCTGTAAATTACTGCCCAAAATAAAATCTTGTGATTTTGTGATATAAAACTATATATGTGTATGTGCAAAATATATTTGAAATTATAATAATCCTGAAATTTTTGCTATGTTTTTTTATATTTATGCTTGCAACATTTGAAGTTCTGTTACAAAAAATGAAGCTTTATTTTGAAATTTCATATCTGTGTGAAGACAGTGTCAGGTAGAAATGTTGATAAATTGAATTTGCAGAAGCTTTTTTCTTTAACTTTGGAGCAAGAGTATTGTTTGACTTGTGTTGAGAATTCTTCTATGAGTGTTGCTGTGTCTCTGTGTTATGTCATTAAAATTACTGTTGTATGTAATAATTTATGTCATTTGTTAATTGAAACCCAATTTTTCATAAAAATGTATGCTATTTAGATTACTGATTTAGTTTTATTGTGCAGATGTTGATAACATCTTAGTATTGTTAAATATACTGTGTGTATTTTTAAATTGTTTTATTCTTTTCATTCATTATAAAAAAAAGATTTAAAATTGATTATGTATATTAATTTAACTTGTAAGAATAATAGTATTGATATTTAAATTTATTTGTTTTTTAATATGTAATATTTATGAAATTAGTTTCTGCTTATTTGTTTTGTAATATTTCTGTAATAAGTTACTGTACTGAGCAATAGTCGATATTTGAAATCAAGAATGGTTCAAGATTACAATACTCAAAGTTCAAGTTTGAACACGAACAGGATTTTGAAAACTGGGTATTGCATTAAGTGACATAATTTATATTAGTGAAATAACTGTGCAAAGCTTGGCACAGAAATTAGAAATTGTGCAAAGCCAGCCCTGGCTCATTTGGTTTTTTTCAAGCATTAAAATTATGTTTTCATATTAAATATCTTACTTACCTTGACCATTTCTTGTTTTAGATTTTGCATGTATAAATACCAAAAACATAATTTATATTAGTGAAATAACTGTGCAAAGCTTGGCACAGAAATTAGAAATTGTGCAAAGCCAGCCCTGGCTCATTTGGTTTTTTTCAAGCATTAAAATTATGTTTTCATATTAAATATCTTACCTACCTTGACCATTTCTTGTTTTAGATTTTGCATGTATAAATACCAAAAAGGATTTGGGCATGTGATTTCCTAATTTTTTGAGTCATTACTGAAATAATTAGAGAAACATGTGACTTTAAATAATTATGCTAATCTTCCGCCTACCAATTAATATCAAATAAACCATAATTTAAAGCAACTTCCAAAAACAAAAATGGAAACCTTCATTTGTAAACCAAGGTTTATATGAAGTTAATTGTCAGGAAACAAATATTAGTGAAAAAAATTATGATTATAAAATTTTTTTTTTCATTGCAACTACTGTTTCACTTTACAAATATCACAACAATATGATTTAACAGAATCCTTGTCTTGGTGCTTTATTAGAATACTTAGATCTGAGCATATATATGTATATAATAGTTGCTTGGAAAAGATCATATTGGATACAAAATGAGTTGATAGTATAAACTAGAATTATAGCCTAAACTGATGTTCACAGTTATACATAACTTAAAATGATAATGTGACAAGCTAATCACATACAAGCAAAATACTAGAACTCCATGATCTATTAAGTAAAGAATATTCTTAAATCTGAAACAGTATAGCTTGGGAAATGGCCAGCTTGTTCTTTTGTCCTGAAATGTGTTTGGGTTGTTGCAAAATCACATGCTCTTTCTTCAAGAATAGTATAGTATTCTTCAAAGTATTGATTTTATCACATCGATGGCAAAAAAGAAAAGGTTCATTCTTAGCTTTTCAAAAGAGCGTTGTTGAGCATATTATATCATTTCCAATATAATATGCTTTTTGTATTTTACATGTACCTAATTTATTGATTAGAAGCAAATTCTATTTCTATGATTTGAAAAATAGAACTTATGCTGCAGTTATTAATAATTTAGTTTTAAATATACCTAATTCTCATACAATATGTCAAAGAACATAGCTAAAGCTGAGGAAAGTACAATATATTGAATAGCTTGTATGCTCTCTATTTATTTAGCTCTATTTGGTATGCTCTACATTTGATCAAGCATGTTTGAGACACAATCAGATAACACATTGGTTTGGCTGGAATGATCAAGAAAGAAATTACCATGAATTATATTGAAATATTAAAAACCTGTTTTTTCTTTCCAATTTGTCTTTTAACAAAAAAATTGACAGAATCAAAAATATTTCTTGATAGTATATATGTTTTTGTATTACTAAATTTCAGTTAAAAAAAATACTAAATGTTACTTGCATGCATTTTTTTCTAAAGCAATTTGTCTGCTAGCGATGATAAATTTTACTATGTAGGCCTGTCTTGTTAAAATTATGAAAGAGTTAAATTTTCATTTGAGAAGGAATTATGCTCAGTAACTTGATATAAAGGAAAAATCCAAAAAATATATCCTTCTAGCAATAATGTTTGTTTTATTAACATAAATAAATGCATTTAAATATAATGGGCATTTTTTTATTTTTGAAATGATGGATAAATATTCAGAGAGTCTGAAAATATTTTTGCCTTTTTTATAAAATTTTTACTTCTATTAGAATTTTTAACATAGATCCTCTATACACATTTCTAAATTCATGAACATTAATTTTAAATGCAACTGTAGATTTATCAGCATCATCCTAAATGATTATTTAATATTAAATATCTGAAAAATACTAATAGGAGTTAGAGCTTCAAAAATAAAAAGAAAATAGTAACATTTATTAATTTCAAATTGTAGTTCAAGAGTTTACATATGAAAGACATTATTTGTAAGATGTTTTAAAATTTGATGTTATCTACAGAAAATCACATATTTAGTCACATTTGATGGAATAAAAACATTGGAGAAATATCAAAACATTTAAATACCTTAGGAAATAATGGTTGATATGGAGATTGATATTTCATATTATTTACCATATCAAGTTAATAATTATGAATGTCAAAGAAATGCTTATATATTATAAAGAAATACAAACTTGTTTTATTTTTCTGCCTGAAGAAAGTCATTTTGGTCAACACTTGTTGATGCTTTTGGGAAAGAGTTTATAGCCAAATAACTAAAGAATAAGTTGGCAATACTTCAAATCAAATAAGAAATTTTTAGAATTTTTTGACACATCCATATTTTTAAATTACAAAACTTGACTTAATTGTTTGCTTTGTCAATAATGCAAAAATTTATGAATGTAAGGTGTTTGATTTATGGTAATGACTAAAGATTCATTATCTTTAATATATTCATTTTAATGAGATATCAAGTTTATATGAGAGTAGTATTGAAAAAAATCTTGAAGCATTGAAAACATTGCCTTGTTTTATATTAGATTTTATATATTATGTAACACCACTCAATTTTTGTCTTTTATCCACACTTTTTTTGGGAATTTTCTTATTGAAAATCCATTTCAAACTGTTTCCCTATTGAATTAACTCTCAAAATGACTGCGCAATAATAAATAAAATAAGCAGACAATATGAGTATGACAATATGATTGATTAGAAAAGTATTCTACGAAGTACAAGTATAAAAGCCTGTATTTACAATGATTAAAAATTACTTTCCTCTTTAGTTGCATCCATTAATCCTGACTGGGATAATCATAAAATTGCAGAAATTCTTACTGAAAAATGGAATCGCTTATCTGTGGAAGAAAAAGCTGTTTATAAAAATATGATTGATAAAAGTTACCCAAAGTAAATATAGTTTTTTTCCTATATAAATATTAAAGTAATCTTATGTATGCAATTAATGGTTTTAGTATTTCAGCAAATTTTATATTTATATATATTTTTTTATGTGCAAACATAAAACTTATTAAATAAGATTTAACTTCAGTTTGTTATTACCTTAACTTTTATAAGTAAATTTCTAGTTTCTATTAAATATAATTTTCTCAAATGAAGAATTTATATTTAATTAAAATTTTTAATGGTAGCAATAGCATTAATTATCCTATTAAAGTAAATTATATAGTCATACATAAAATTTTATTACGAAATCCTTCTTTTTAATGCAATCAGTGTTAATCTATAAGCTTTTTAAAATTCTTTTAACTTTAATATTTTTCAAGACACTCGTTGTTATAAATTGTAATTTGGATGATCACACTCTAAGCTGTAAATATCTCTTTTGAATGATTTTTATAGAATGATTTTTTATCACTTTAATTCAATGAATTTTACAACTATGTGTTAGAATCGATTTTGTAAGATATTAGGAGAATGAAATAATTTACTATCATTTATAAATATGTCTTCATTAATAGTTTGTTACCTAAACAAATGTTTTATTATTTATAAATATAATTAATATGCACATAAATATAAGTATTTATTTGATTTTTAAGGCATTTAAGCAGAGTAAGATTATAATTTGAAAATAGTTAAAATCTATAAAGTAAGTTGGCTAATCATTAACTTAGTGTCAAATCAATCAGCCATAACATGATTTTTTATTAATGTATAATGTAAATGATAATGCAAATAAGTTACATATCATTTGACAATTTTCAAATTATCAAATTATATGCAACATATTTGCATTATGGGTATTATATGGGTTGGCCTTGACAAAGGTCAAACCATAGATATTATGGGTTGACCTTGACAAACATGTCTTAAGCAATAATTTAACAATAATAAGAGTAGTTGCTCTATATTGAAGATTCACAATCAAGAATATTAAACATAAAATATTGCTGATGCTTTTTTATTCATTATAGTATAATCAGTCTTTAAAAAATATGTTAATGTAAATAACTATAATGCATGTGAATTGAATTTGAAACCATGTAGTGCTAAGTTATATGTATACATAAACACATATGCAAAGTATTAAGTATACTTTTTGAATGTTTGTTTTTGTAAATACTATAAAATTCGAAATGGCATGAATTGTTTGGTAACGTATTAGAAGGTTATTTAACTCTCCTTTTTTTTTCTTTACTTGTGCACATAATTTGAATTTATTATCAAAAACAAACATTATTTTCAATCAGCAGTGAATTTTACTAATGAGGAACAAAATCATTAATAGCTGACAAAAGTTTAATAATCTTTTTTAATATTTTCAATGACATTTTTTTCAATATGAAAGTTATATTTCAGTTTTTATGAAAAAAATTAAATACAATAAAATTCCTTCTGCTGTTTGTACTTAAGGAAATAAGCAAAGTGATATAATGTAACTAAGAAGTATAAAATTAAAAAAAAAAATTGTTCCATAAATTGGAAGGAAATTATATTATGAAATCAAAACAAAAAATCCCAAATACATAATGCAAGCAAAAAATATAAAGCTTTATCTAACAACCTTATATAAACAAATTTCATGTTAGTTTTGATGTTCACTATAGTAAACTTCATTGAACCAAAAGTATTTAATATCTGTTATGTAATAACAAATTCTCCTGTCACTCTATTTCCCAATAAAGCAGTTAAGTAAATGTTTCTGTCATATTAGTAAGTTAAAGTATAGTTAATTTATTATTTTATTAGTTTTAATTCTTTTCTACATTAATTAACTATAATTTAGTTAAATGATGTTTAACTGAATAATATATATCTGCATTAAATCTTAAAGTTTATTAAATTAAATTAACTTTTTTTTTACATAAAATGTTGTAAAAATAGAAATCAATAAATTTCTGGAAATGGTGAGAGTATACAGGATGCTCAGTAAAATCTTGTCTGTTTTTTTAAATTTGAAATGCTGATGACTAGAATCTTAAAAATGATTGGCTGTAAGAAAGTGGATGACAATATGCAATGCAGACAATATGCAATGTAAGAAAGTGGATGACAATATCAAAAACAATATGCAATGCTCCTATTCCCTTCTCAAATACTAAACAAAAGAAAAAGTCAATTATAAAACTGTAGAACAACAGCAATTTAATTTCAAATGTCACTTTAGACCCTGACATTTGTTGAGAGACATGATGATTATGTACAATATGCATTGATTATTGTGTAACTATACTTTTATATCTTGCAACATATCAGAAAGGAAATATTGTTTTCTCCTTATTGCGTAACATTGATTATTGCATAACTATACTTTTATGTCTTGCAACATGTCAGAAAGGAAATATTGTTTTCTCCTTATTGCGTAACATTGATTATTGCATAACTATACTTTTATGTCTTGCAACATGTCAGAAAGGAAATATTGTTTTCTCCTTATTGCGTAACATTGATTATTGCATAACTATACTTTTATGTCTTGCAACATATCAGAAAGGAAATATTGTTTTCTCCTTATTGCGTAACATTGATTATTGCATAACTATACTTTTATGTCTTGCAACATATCAGAAAGGAAATATTGTTTTCTCCTTATTGCGTAACATTGATTATTGCATAACTATACTTTTATGTCTTGCAACATGTCAGAAAGGAAATATTGTTTTCTCCTTCACTAAAGCACTTATGCAGTTCATGTATTAATGATAATATGGGCTTTTGTTTTTGTGTTAAGTCCAAAATTAAACATATGCAGGCTGTAGAGCTTATTAAGAAATGTCATTAAAATATTCCAAAAATCACAGTGTTATAAATGATTGGCAGAGAGGCTTTTAAATATTGAATTAGTAATTTTTAAACACAACAATTCACTAACAGTAACCAATTCAAATTCCTTCATGGCTGATATGTGAAGTAAGTACAATGTGTGTGCTATGCAAATGAGTATAAAATAGATTACTTTATCTGTAGGTATAGAAAAACAGTTTGGCATATTTCAGCCTAATCCTGAATCCTGGAAACATTTTCTATTGAAGATTATTAAAATAGTTCTCCAATGACTAAGTGAAATACCAAACAAACTGCTTTTCAATTAAGCAACATTTTCCTGGAATAGGTTATCTGCAAGAAAACTACATTTTATGCTATATGAAAACTCAAAGTAGTGAATTTTATATGCAGGCAATAATTACTCATAAAGGAGATTATATACATCTTTAACAATTCAGTAGTTGACATTAAAAAAAAAAACTTTTCTTTCATAAGAACTAAATTAACAGAATCCTATTAGCTTTTCCTCGTTTTGTTCAAATATGCACTCCAATACTTTTCCTTCAGCAAGTTTTTTTCCCCCGATTCATTTTTTAAAGTTTTTGAAGAATTGGTCCTTAGAAAACACTTAATGATAAATATTTAGTTAATACTAGGTTATCTAAAAAGTTGTTTATTTCTTCTGCTATATTTTGCATTAATAGTGTCTCTCTTCATAGTCCAACAGAAGTTGGCCAACATATTAGGACTTACTTTTTATACTTGCTTTGGTATCTTATCTCCATTGTAGCAATGTATTGATGAAAATAGTTATTATTGTGAACAGACAGACCCATGGTTTTTGGGAAAATTTAAATGGATGTCCAAAAAGTGTGATTTTTTAAGGATATGTTACAGCCCATTCCTTTGTTTGAAGCCAAAAGATAGCTTATTATTTCCTAATATTTTTTTATCTTTATTGTTGCAAAGAAATCCATAACAAATACTTTTTAAATGATTTTCATGCTGCATTTTTCAATGGATTCAACAGTTCCACAAACTGTTCATCATGCGATATTATTGATGTTATTTGCATTCTTATAAATATTATTTCTTTCAATTTTGCCTCACTTATTTTAAAATATTTATTTTAGATATATAATCTGCAGAACTTTTGTCCATAGCTTTTACAAAATGTTTCATTAGTATCAGTTTTATATGTAGAAGAGGTAAAAACACCTTTTTGGGTGCCACCAAAAAAATTTATCAAACACTATAAAATGTATCAAAAGGAGTATTTGGATACATTTTATGTCCTGAAATAAGAGATTCGCATTCAAGCAACTATTTTCATATGTAATGAGACATCATATCCCTGATTTCCCATTCATACAAAAACAACAAAATTTTGTGTATCAAATTTGCGAACCTGACAATAAAGTTACTACTTAAGGCATCGCATATATTTCAATTGTATTTAAGTGTGATCAATTTTTCCTGGTTAAATGAGAAACAAAATTTTTATATAGAATGTCTGTCTCTAACTATTTAAAATAAAAACTATTTTATATCAAAGTTTTGATTGCCCTATTTATGATAAATTCAAAACATAAATAAAAAGCTGATTTAAATTCAGTGTAAAATTGCTTATGCTGCAATATAATTAATTTAAGCAGCATAGTATATTTCACTTGAGAACGTTTTTTGCTTCTGGAAAATGCAGTGACTCGTGCATTTTTTAAAAAAAACTTGAAGACTTCTTGGAAATATCTTTATTTTCAAGCTCTTGAAATCCTTGAAAAATGTTAAAGTATGCTTAAATTCCTATAAGAGTTTGTAAAAAAATTCCCATTAAAGGAATAATATCTTTAATTTTATGGCTGTCAAAATATTGTTTATTAGTTATACCATAAAGTTCTGTCCATTGATCAGTGATGATGTTATTAAAACATGTTAGAGCAAGATTGACAACATCAGAGATCACAGATAGCTGAATTCAGCTCAGCAAACTGTTTCAAATCTTATTCAGAAAATAAGATTGGTGTGAAAATATTCAAAATAAAAAAATTATTAAGGCCACCCATCTGGCTATGATAGAAAAGATGATAATGTAGTTTCATCTCTGTGATTATCAGAAAATCCCAATGACTCAATATACTTTAAAGGTATTTCTCTACTTTTCATCACCAGATATTGTAAAACTGCATCTTCTACAGTACTAACCATAGTAGTAGTTTTATCTCCATTGCATCTTGTTATAGACTAAACATAAATAAAATAAAATTTATAATTAAAAGAATCTATCCAATTACTAAACTTCCCAATCGATAGTGATCAATATGTATTTACTATAAATTGTTGCTTTGTAAAAGACACCAAGTTTTTCAATATGCCTTTATGTATCATTTCCTTTTTCCTTTCAGAGATATTAAAAAGAAAGAGAAGATTGGTAAAGTTATAAACAATAATCTGTCTAAAGTAAAGAAAAATACATCTATGTCAAAGAAAAAGCCTAAAAGAAAATGTACAAAGAAAATCATTCCATTTAGTATTGAGATTCTCAAAGACTCTGTTCTTTCGACTTCTAGGTAAATACCGATAGCTTTAAAATCAAATACTTGAATAAATTACACGTTTTCATAATGGTAATAAAGGCAATAAAAATCACAGTATTATTAAAGTATTTTTTTATTTTAATTTAGTAAAAAATTGGTGGAAGAAGATTGGAATGTAATTAATTACTTAACTCCTGGTATATGGCTTTTCTCAAAGAATAATGAATTGTATTTGTTGAATACTTTTCGTCTGCAAGAAATTGTTATTTATCATCATCTTTTAAATACCTACAAGTTTGACTCAGAGCCACTTCAATCACCTTGGATTATATCTGCTAAGTAAGAATGGTTCTCTATTGCAGTAATCAATACAGTATAGAAATTTAATTTGAAATCATCAAGTTTTTTATTATTCTATTTAATTGTGCAATAATTACTTTATTCAACAAATAAAGGTTATTTCTGTTATACTTATAAATACTGGAAATTAATGACAATTTTTCAAGTATATCAGTTTTAAATTTTTTTAAATAACCACAAAAATGTTTTATATTTATGAAAATTGGAAAAAAGAAAAATTGTTAAATTTAGAAATTAATGATTTTGCATAATATATATCCTTTGAAATTTTTCATTTTTTTGTTACATTATAAAAATATAATATTATTTAGTTAAAAGTAAAATGAAAATATTATTATTATTTAAAATACAACTGCAATTGCTTTTATGCATACCAAATGATTGAAAGCTACAAATGCATGTTTGGAATTTATATACATGATTTTGCAAAGGAATTTAAATTTTGCCCCATTAAAATTAAAATGGTAATCTTACAAAATCAAATAAAATAGAAACTTTCAGTATAAAAATATTCATTACCAAAACAGAAACAAATTTGTCTTAGTTCTTTTCTTAATTAATTTTAGAATAAGCACAGAATCTGAATACTACAACTATACATGAAAATATGGAAACATGAAACAAAAAATGTATCACATCTGACAAGTACAAATTTCATAAATTCCTTTGGTATTGTTTTAGGAAAAATATAAATTTCATTAAAAGGGAAAATCCAAAAAAATTGTTGTTTAATATATGTATTTAAAGAAAATAAGAAATTTAAATTAAATAATAAAATTTGATATATATAATTTTTATATAATAAAAAATATAATAATTGATTAACCATTGAAATTTATCAATATAAATAAAAGAAAAAGATTTTGCTTTTTACATTATTAGCTCTAAACTTTAATGCTTCACATTTTTTGTTTACAAATGAAATTAAAAGCAATTTTAGAACTGAGCACTGAATAGTTCAGATCAGAATAAAAAGAAAAATATAGAAAGAGTAATATTTCTTTTTGTAATTCTATGAAAATCTAAATTTATTTTGATTTAATTTGATGAAACATGGTAATCCATAAATATAATATTTCACTTTACAGAAAATATTTTGAAATGTTACATTTTATTCTTTAGCCATGCACCACAACTTCATTCATCAGACATTTCATTTTATCTGGCATTTGGAAGTACAAGGATATTAAAAATCCTAATGACTATAATATGATTCTGAATTTAATTTTAGTCTTACATAAAAAATTAGGATGAAATACATTGAATTAATAAATTATATATATTCTGTATATAAAGATAAACATAATAAAGAATAATACACTTTTTATATACAAGTCATATACATTATGGCATAATAAAGATAAATATATTCTGTATATTTTCTTATTAATTTGCTTAATCAGTACAGTATGTATATCTATTTTTTTCAATTCTTTACCTCAAAGCATTATATTTTTTATTATCAAATGTTTTTATTCGACAGATTTCTGTTTTATTCCAAATTATTAATACAGCCTAACTATATTGATCACATGATCAGGGCCTCAATTGGATTACAACTGCTGATTGTGATG
Organism: Latrodectus elegans; assembly: GCA_030067965.1. NCBI lineage: Eukaryota > Metazoa > Arthropoda > Arachnida > Araneae > Theridiidae > Latrodectus > Latrodectus elegans. The sequence goes on along the minus strand of CM057811.1, from coordinate 43,934,143 downwards.
ATTATGAATATTGTGTTTACTTTTGTTCCATGTATGAAAGATACATTAAAACTTAAAAGTTGACTCATCAAATAAATAAAACATCATCAAATAAAGAAATTTACTCTTTTTTAATTATATTGTAATTAATATATTATTCCTCCACTTTCTTCTGTCATTCTAATATTATTTAATGGAAAAAATATATTCTTGTTTGCAAAATATGTAATTGATCTGAAATGAATTATAATGTGATTAGATAAAAAGATAAAAGAAGTAAAAATATTGGACACCCAAGTATTTCTTAGTTTCTAAGTTAAATAAATATATATATATATATATATATATATATATATATTAAATTATATATATAATTATATAATTAATCTATAGCTCTAATATTTTTTCATGACGCATAATGACATCCTACTCTACATGACTAACTTTGTATAAGCAAAATATGTATACATGTGTATATATATTTATAATGATTTCTAAAAGTAACTAGTAATCCTTATGCCTTTTATGAAAATTTTCACTTTACCTTCCAACTTTTTTACACAATTCAATCTATCATTGAAATACATTACTAGTCTTTTCTTTATCTGTTTAACAGAATAAAAGAAAACTCTGAATATCATGATTAAATGCATATATTCTTTTATTCTTCAAGACATTTATCGATGTCCTAATGATATTTATACAGTGAAGTTTATTACTAATATTATCTGTAAAGATAGTTCATATTTATACTGATCTTAACTTATTATCATGCCATTATTTTGTATAAAAATTTCAAATTGCTTTTCTTGAGCATATCACAAAAAAAATTATTTGTTTGTACTTAATTTTCAACGAATTGTATTCTCACATTTACAGACATATATTTTCTCAAGCAGACAAAATTATTTCATAAACTTTTATATTGATGAGTTGAAATTTATTCTTTGTGTAATGAAATATTAAACTTGTCATGGAAATCATTATGATGAAATAATATAAGTTAATTATTCTCAGTTGTTAAATTGATAAAAAAGAGTAAAAATTTATAATTATATAATAGTATTTATCTTTACAATTTGAATGTCATATTCAGTGATGTTATTTTTTTCATTTATTTGGGAACAAATTTCCATTTTTTAAAAATTTTTAAAAGTTGAAATTTTTTAAAAATATTATTTTAAAGGAAACTTTTAATTAATTCTAAAATTTTTTTTCAATAAACAGGTAAAAATAGCTCAGTTCAAATGACTATTCAATACTAGTTTCATCCAAGATTTTAACTGGTAATCAGAGTGAGTTTTAACTCTTCATTTTACAGTTTGGATGCTACTGTAATGAGACTAGTTATCATCATCACCCTAAGACTAGTTTGACATCACCCTAAGAAATCTGAAAACTTCTATTTTGTAATTGAGCTTCTAAATACAAAGCAATTATTACTGCATTTTTTAGTAAAAACTTATTTTTGTTTTAGCTCTCATGCACAAAAATGTTTGAGCTCACACAGAGATTAGCTAATTATAAATTGGATTTATCTTGATTAAAAATGGGAAAAACTTGTGTAAATTGTGTAAGAACTTGTGATGCGACTTAAAGCATAAAAGAGTCATTAGTGACCAATTTTAATTATATTTTCTATTAAATAAAGTTGAAGCTACACAAAAGGGACATAATATAGTTGAAGTTTTTGATGATGAGAAGAATAAGCTGACTACTGCAGATTTGTGTTCCGAATATTCAGACATTTAAATAAATATCTTTCACAATTATTTCTTACTGAAGTATTTTATTCTGATAAAAAAATTAACAGCATTTGATAAAAGAAAATTAATCATCAGCAAGAAATATATATAAATAAAAGAAATAAAAATAAATTTAATATTTTTTAAGTAAAAAGCTGGTTATTTGGTTATTTACCCAGCCATGTGTAGATTAGAAAATAGTGTAAAAAAACTTTCTGATAAATTATTATTTTATTTATTTATTTTATAATTTAAGATGGAGATTTTGAAATAGATGGAAATATAATTCACATAAATTGCATAGTTCTAAACTTTGATATCGAATATTTAAGGAAATAATTAGGGTAACATTTCTATATTGAACTGCAGATATAAGTAGCGAAGCAACTTTTGAACTGTCAAGCAAATTTAATTTACTGGAACTTATAGCAAAATAAAATAATAATAATATGATTGCATTTTCAAGACTTTAGATTAAAGAGTTATTTTTTCACTATGATGGATATCATTATATTATCAATAACAGAATGATGTTAAATGTGGAAAATTATGAAATATTGTGTTAGTATTATCCAGCGTTATTTGCAAACTCAAAACTTAAAAAGCACGAACTTTATAGTGAATGCGAAAATCATCAAGCTTCTTCAAAAATCATAAAGAAACCAAGAGAATATTAGTCAGAATTTTATTGTATGTGAAGAAAATTAAATCGTTTGCTAAACAAATTGTTCTTTAACATCGTAATCCCTAGTTCCAGGCATTAATATATCCTATCTGCAAATTAATATATCCTAACTGAGGACAGTGAAACATAAGGAAAAAATTTAACAAGTTTTAAATCTAATACTATGAAATATATTAATGCTAAAGAAAATAATTCATCTCAATGAAAATGATTCTCATTAATTTATAATGCAAATTAATTATATTGTAAAAATGCATTAAATGATTAATAAATATTTAATTTGAAATTTTCTACCTTGACATTTTTTAAAGTGACACCTTTGTCTGTGTTTAATAATTAAAAATCTGAAAAAAAAATATTCTATGTAATGTTTGAAGATTGTATAAAATATTTTAAAAAGCTTATTTAAGTTTACCATTTTTTCATTTACTTATTTAATGAATTATTTAAAGGGCATTGTTTTTGTCATTAAATAAATATTTTAATTGATGTATGGTTATTGAAATAGTTATTTTACTTTAATTTTAGCTCATTGGGAGAAGATGTTATGAAAGTCCTCTCACATTTCAGTCTGCAAGATACATTTTCAAAGGAAAAAATTTTAGATGAACGAATTATTGCTAATGGTTTTGAAATTTCTCTTCTTAAAAGTAAATATTTACTCACTGATGTTAATTTTTAATTGTTAGATTTAGTATATATTCATGACTTCAGCTCCTATACCTCTCACATTTTGCTTAAAATGCTTCACTTATTAAATTTTTCAGAAAAAAATTCTGAAGTAATATAAAAGTAATAATTCTTATATAATTTCTGACTTTATTGTGATTTTATTATTAGTATAAAGTATCAGATTAGTTTCTCATTATAAAATTATCAACTTTTTTTCTTTTTTTGTAAGGTGCAGAAATGTGATTGAATTCTGTAACTATCATGGTCAATGCATTACTTTTCTTATAGATTTATTGATTATCTGATTTAAGAATTTAAATTATCACTTTTTTTATAAGTTGATTATTTCAATTTACTTGATTATTCTCCAAGTAAAGAAATTTATCTATAGAGAATCAAATTAATGAGAAAGTTTCAAGCTTAATGATTATTGTGCAGATATTTGACTGGTTTATGATTGGTCTATGTATTACATAAGAATTTTTATATTACATAGTTCTGTCTTGTAAATAACAGCTTATTATAAAAATAATTACAAATGTTAATTAAAATGTTTGAAGTTATTTCAAGGTTGTCTTTTGAATCATACAAGAAAATAAATCCTGCATGTCCTTTTTTAATAATGTTTATTTATTGCTTTTGAAAAGCATATTAATTGTCTTAATCTAACCCTGTAAACTGCAGCATACCAAATGCTACGCTGCAGTGTACTTGGTTACATTAAGGGTTACTGCAACTGCATAAAAGGGTGTTTGAAACACTTTTCACTTTTTTGCAGAAAATATCTGTTTAATATTACAACAAATGCTTATTTTTATGAGCACTTATAATTTTACTAACTGTTAGCTGGTCCCTAACAGAATTCCATAAACACAATGATGATTTTAAATCTTATTTAAGAACTGAATATTTGAAAAATATTTATAATCTTTATTTTCTGAACTTGCTTTTATTTTTGTTTGTGTTTATTTTTTATCATCTCATAATTTTTCATTTGTTCAATTTTATGGATGAAAAGTTTCGATTGACATTATTATTGAGTAATCTTTTAATTATAAATAACTAATTGCAACATTAAGTTTTAATTAATCAATATAATGAATGGAAAATAGCTTATATTCTAATATCAAAATAAAATTGTTTTTAATAAATTCTAATGTTATTTATGTTAATAGATTTTAAGCTATTAATAGATGCTAGAAGCACTTGGTACAATTCATACAGGTTTTCTAAGCGATCCGTGTGAAATTTCTCCCTCATAATCCAACATCTCTCTGCTTGCATTTGAGTCTAATCAAAATGAAAATATCGTAGGTTGCTTTTGAAAGGAATGATCATGTCTTGGAATCTCCTTATGAAATTGACATTCTAATCACAATACTCTTCTGAATGTATGCTTGGAATGATGTTGCAGAAGAATACTGTATCTAGATAATTTTGACATGATGACTAATTAAAGTAAGCACTGTAACTGAAGAAAGAAAATTATCTAACAACTTGAGTGAACATTGAATGCAAAAAAAAAAAAAAAAAAAAAAAAATAGCTACCTGAAATTTCACTTTAAAACTTTTTGAATATGGATTTAGATGTAATTTACTCATTTGAATTAAATGATTAATAACATTTCAAGTAGATAAATGAGAAGGAAAAAAATGCTCAGATATTAAATTCATTATGTTTCAGATACAAAGGTTTAGAAACTACCTAAATCTGCCACCTTCTACAAAGCAAGTAGATGAATGGCTAAAAATGGTACTTTTAAATTTAAAAAAACTGTGAAATGATTTTCTGTATATGAAAAAATATGCGCTTTTAAAAATGCAAGTTTGAAATAGAAAACATATATGTTTTTGGTTTAAATAATTTTTCTTCGATAAAATGAAAATGAGAATTGATTTTAACTACGAATTTTATTTTGTATATTTTTTATGTGCATTGAATAATGTTTTTCTGATAGTACATTATAAAGAGAGACTAATGTGGTATCAAAAATTGTTCTAAAATTTAAGTCATTTTTCTATTTTACAAAACTTTTGATTTTATAAACTATTTTACAATTCCCTACATGTTTATAAAAATAATTGTCTACTGTACTAGCAATAAACACAAATATTGTTATAAAAAAGAATTATATTTCTTGGTATATTTTCTGGAGGATTCATTATTAATGACACTTTAATAAGAGAAGAATAAAACTTCCTGTAATGGAGAATTCTCATCAATTCAATGGGATTGACATATATTGTTTCTTGCTTTCTAGCTAAAGTTAATTTAATAATATCTACGATCAATTTTAATCATTCACTAATATGTTAAACTAAAATTATTTAACATTACTTTGCTTTAATATAAATTTTAATAATTGCTTAGTTTAGGTTATAAAAATCATATATAAAGGAAGATACTAAAATAATAATGCTCCTTTGCAGTCAATTATTGTTAAAATAAATAATTTTGTGTACAATTGTAGCTTTAACAATTTATATTCTAACTAATTTTGGTTTCAGAAACATTTATATTTACCAATTGTTTTTTTCGTCAAGACAATATTTTTAGACTTTCAAACATATATTTTTGATACTGATGTGTAAGATACTATTTTTTATAATCTATCGATATTTTGTTGCATTTTTTAAATTATATAAAATATTTGTCAACCATTATTATTTCAGGTATGAACTTTGTATAATCTCCTTGTGAACAAGAAACTATTAAATTTATAAAAATTTCTGCATAACATTAAACAATTGCACTTTTACTTTGCTATTTAACATTGTAACTATATTATTTGTAACTTTCTCTGGTGTTTGTTTTGTAGTTTTATTTTTTAATTGAAAATTTTACAAAATCATAAATATTCATTATAATTTAGTTCAAGAAAATTTAGTTTAATTGAGCAGGGAAGCAAAAAAATGTATTTCATGATTTCAAAGAAGGTTATTGTATTCGAAATAATATCACTATAAATTAAATTTAAATTTATTTTTTAAAAAATATATTTACTTTTTTTTAAATGTTTAATATTGAAGAATATTATGAGTTTTTTCTCAATTAATAAATTTAATTATTTATTTTTATTTAGTTATCATTTTTTGCATGATTGCCCTTATAATAGTGTTTAATACAAAATTAAAAAAAATAATTGAGCTCTATTTTGTCACAATTTCACATATAACTGTTTATATAAAAATAAGTTAGCTGTTAATTAAGTTTTACTACCACACATAAAATTTTGTTGTTTGATTTATGATGAATTTAATTTCATAAAAAAAATTTTAATTTGATATTTTATTAATATTTTCTTGCTTACTTATTTTAATTGCAACAAGTAAAAATAAATATTCTTTATAACATGTTTATGTACGTATGCAATTGTATTTTATTGTTATTTGTAGAAAATTTTCTAGATTAAAAAAAAAAGATCTTTGATAAACTAGTGAAAGCATAATTATTTTATTATTGCTGTTTTTCTTTATTATTATTTTCTTTATATTTAAATATTTATATGGTTGATTAAAGTGCTATGTAGATTTAGTCACCAATTGAAAGTATTGAAATATATTTTATAGTTTTCTTTCTTATTCTTTTTGTAAAAATCTTGTTTGATTATATATAGGTAATGAAGAACTGCTCATCGAAGTAATGGGTATCACAAAAAATATAGCCTTTTATGGTATAAAAGATTTAAAAGAAATTCTAAACAATATGGTGAAGAAGGGTATTGACGTCAAAATATCTGATTGTCGACCTTCAAAAGTTGTATTTTTCCTTCAAGTAATTCCTTTTTTTTTTGTATTTTTGTTTTAATTTATATTTTAAGAAATATTTAAATATACATGTTTTGATATTTTTTTTTTCATTTATTTGGATTTTCAACTTTTACTTCTGTTATCATTTGTGTAAAATTTAAGTTAAAAATTGTATAAGAATTTATATGATCTTTTGAAGAATACAAAAATAACAATTTCATTGAAACTAAATTTGAAATATGCCAAAAATAAGTAAATAAAATTGATACTAACCATCTAATCTTTTTGTTTTTATTAGAAAAACCTTAAAATCTGAATGTACTTATATATATTAATCTATGATTTTTTACTTATCAATAATTTAAATTAACTAACAATAGTATAACAAAAATACTTAATCTTTTATCTCAAAAATCTGCACTGAAGTAAATCCAAAATAACTTGGCTTATTTCACCATAAATTTTTGAGCCAAAAAAAACTCTCATTTATAACTTTGTATTCAATTATGTATTACATGGTTTTTCTATTATATTCAGCACTTTTAATGACTATTACAAATCATTGATGATTTCAATGATTTGCAATGTGTCATTTTTAAATCAAATATTTCTCTCTATGAAATGCCACTGATTTTTTTCAGGAAAAAAAAATTCAATTTATTATAGAATTGCAACCATTATATTCTTATATGCATTTTGAAATCTTGTTTTTGCACTATTTTAATATAAATAATTTATTATTATTACAAAACTAAAATACATGATATTCATACTTGTAAAAAAGGCTTATTCTAATACACAGAAATGTCTGAGTAGTTTTTGCAGTCATTCAGTTAAAAGTTAAATTTAACTTCAATAATAAAATTTTATGATTGATAATAAATTTAAAAAATAAATAAATTTTGAAAAATTTCAAAACCCACAAAATTTTTATAACCCTTTACTAATTATTTATGTCATATGATTAATTGTTAATGTTTATAATTTCTGTTAAGAATCATTTTCATTTTTAATAATAAGAGATTGTTTCACCAAATTTTCATTCCCAGTAAATATCATTTGAATATAATTACTTTTTGGTTTAGTTTAACTTAAAAAATAAATTAAAAATATTTTTAATAATTGTTCTCAGAGCAGTTATTTTTCAATGTTAAACAAATGTGACAATCCTCATATTTGTAAAAAAAAAAAAAAAAAAATGTAATAATGCCTTGCTACTCGAAACAATGTCTTTAAGTAATGCATTTTCTAACTTATAAGTAAATAACATGAGTAAGTGGACTGTGAGAAAGTAAACAATGAAAAATTTGTCAGTGTCATCAAAATATGTTATGCTTTATATTAGTGAATTTATTTTTAACATTTGGGAGTATCCTTTAACATAAAACAAATTGTTCTTTCTAGCTGAACAAATAACCACATAAAATGTTTCCTACTATTAATGCAAAATAAACATTTTTAAACTGAATGTTAAAAAAAAACAACAAATTTAGTTTTGAATTGATTATAAACCATTAATTAAAAATTTGTGTAATATTTTAAGTTCAAGCGGCTTTAGTTCATAGTAGGCTGTGTTAGTAGATTTTGTAAAAATAAGAAAAATAATTACTTTTATTACAAAGCAAAATTTTCTTCCAATTTTCCCATGAAAATATTCAGTATATTTATGAAATTCCAAAATTAAGTATTAAAATAGTGTAAAAATAAAATATTATGTAAAAGTGAATTTATTAAAAAAATTTTTAATTATATTTATTCATGAGTTCATATGAAACAAAATTACTTGATATGGGTTATTAGTTATGATAATTCTGTATATATTTCTATGGAAGAATTAATTTGAAAATTGTAAGAATAAAAGAAAGTAGTTACAGTACAAAGAAATTTACTAATATAGGTACTCATTCAAAGACCAATTCAATGTCTTTTTTACCTAGAATATTAAATGGTGTCTCTGCTACAATTTTATAAGATATTTTTGAAAGATCAATACTATTTTTACTGATTGTACTCAAATACGGTTTTAACTTACAATTTGTAAAATACCCTTTAAGATTATTTAAAATTATTATCAAAGTAATTTCTAATGAATGATGAATGTCACTGTTTGCTTCTTTTTAAGCAAAATTTAAAAAAAAATATCTACTTTTCTCTGCCAATTGAAAAATGAAAGTCAAATGAATGGCATTTACTTCCTAATAATTAAGTTATATGTTTATAGTTTAACTTAGATATTTGTACAAATGTAAATGTTTTATATCAATGATAAAATAGTAAATTTCTGTGAACATTCAATTCCCTGTATATTAAAATTAAACAAAAAATGGTATGTTTCACATGATAAAGAAATAATTAAATAGGTCATAAAACCAAACGCTTATGAAAATTTTGAAGGAAAAAATTAATTTATGTACTTCTATAAAAATTATATAAAAGTAACTTTATCATTACTATTAATCTCAAAGCATAGTTCAAATTTTAATCGTTTGAATTAAATTCCAAAATTAACAAAAAACTTAACAAATCATGTTAAAAAATATATTGTTATTTTAAGATATAAGTTAATCCATATAATTAAAAGATGAAATAATATTTTGGTCTTGTTTAAATAATATTTGATTCTTGTATAATTTTTTATTAAAACCAAATTGTTAAAACGAGAATTATTATAAAATGTATTTTTTTATAGAGTGAAGCAGTTCGAATAGCAAGGCAATGTCCCCCATCTAAAAAAGTAGAAGAAGTAGAAGATTTATTCAATGAAATGAAAGTTGTTGCACCAGATTGTGAAGTTTGTATTCATTCTCTACCTATATTTCATAAAATATCTAAATTTTCTTAAAATCATGTGATATACTTTAATTGCAGTTATATTGTGCTTGCATTTGTATAATCTGTAAAAATGCTATGTACATAATGTATATCTTCCATGGAATAAATAAATGTTTTATGAAGCTAAACAGTATGCTCTTTATTCAACAAATTTCAAAATTTTTATTAAACTAGCAAAAAATAAATAATATATATGATATTTATTAATTTTTGTTCATTGAGCTGGCAATGGCTCTTTCCTTGATGTTTTCTGTATGGAAACATTTATAGGTACTCCACGTTTAGGTTCATAAGGCGTTTGACGTGCAATCATTCTTATACAATCAATAATTGGACAAACAGAAAGGCACAGAGTACATCCAGTGCAATTATCTGTAACTTTCGGAATATGGGTTAAAGGATCTAATGTTATTGCTTGATAACCTGAATCATTGCAGGCCATGTAACATTTTCCACAATTAATGCACATATCCTGAAATGATTGAGAAAATGTAATTATTATTTTCATATAAATGAATTATTTTCATGTATAAAAAAGAACAAAACATATGTCTTGGTTAAAAATTTAGACTATTTTAGAAAACAACTTTATAATACTTTTATATAATTAACCAAGAGCAAATTACACCATTCATTATAAAAAAAAAAAAAATTTCCAACGCCGGGCACTTGGGTGACAAACCCTATGCCACAACAGGGCCAGAAACTGCTACTCATTTGTCATTATGCATTGAGCACCTGTGAACCAAATCACTAGGATGTGTAGCGTTGCCTGCGCCATACCACCACAAACCCGTTTATAGGGTGGACCACTTTTTCTTACATCAGCACAGAAGAAAGGATAGAGACAGAAAGTAACATCCGTGCCTGAAACGGGATTCGAACTCGGGAGTCAGGAGCGCTAACCACTCGGCCATCGTTCGGCCTGTACAAAAATATTTATTTAATTTTACAACATACAAAAATTTTGTGCTCATTTAGTTTTTTTTTTTTTTTTTTTTTTTTTTTTTTTTTTTTGAACATTTATGAATTTTTTGAAAAAGAAAAATAAGAACATTTCATTGTAAAACAATTTTAATCGAAAGTATTCATTAAAAGTAATTTTTTCTGCTTTTATTAACTTTCAAATATTAAGATTCTTCAATAACTATTAATTATTTAAGAACATTGTAAAGTAATTAGAATATAAAAAAACTGGAAATATAAATACTATAATACTGGAATAATAAATATTAATATGTTAGCTGTTGTAGAGACATCCTGTTGAACAAAACCATCGAAATCTAATGTAACTACATGTAATATGGTTATAGTAATGTAAAATTATCTTTCAAAAATCAAATTGATATATTGAATTGCCAAATGTGTAAAAATTGTTTTTTAAGTCTGTCCATATGCTGCTGGCAAAAAATAGAAGGACTCTAGGTTTTTTCAAATATGAGAACTGAATTTTTACAAAATAATTTCATTGCAGCACTTTAAAAAGCTTATTTACAATCAGATAACTATATCTGTAACATGAAATAAAAAAAAAAAAACTACTTGCTTATTACAGTTAAAAATTAATTTCAATTAAAAAGTAATGAATCATAAGTCTTGAATTTTGGTTTGACAAAAATTGTCCAAAATACAATTCATTGCTTCTCAAAGTTCAATCAAATATTCATCTTGCTTACCTCTGGCGTAAAGTAGCCAAACAGTTAAGGATCATATATTTTTAACAATATTGCAGTCTGTACTTTTAGCAGGCTATGGCAAAACCTGAACATTATTATTTAAACCAATTTTTAATGCCATTGGACTTGTGAATTGATTTTCCATATTGCTGAATATCTAATTTTCTTCGCCTAACTCAGCGCCATGGGAAGAGCTCTGAATTTAAAATATGAATGTATCTGTATATTTCTGTCTTTCATCAAGAAATACTAGATTGGTCTTTCAAACGTAGCCAACAAATATCCAAACCATTAAACTGCCTCCTCCTATCTGTCTGGTAGAATAAGTTTCTTCTTGTGTACCCAGACAATGCTAATATTGACAATCATCTGGGTCATCTAAATTGGATTTTTTTCATCAGAAAAAATAACTGAAGTCCATTTGGAATTCTAAGTTATATCTTCTTTGGCCCACAGTACCTGGTGTTCAAAGTGCCTTTCTTTCCATTTAAAATAGTACTTTCTTTTCTTAAATATAAACGTATGTGATCTTTCTATGTAGTTGTAAAGTGTTCTTCTGGTTGCATGTGTAATTCCAGATGTGTATTGTTCTTTTCCAATGCTCCTACACATTTTTTTAAGCTCTTTAAGGACTTTTCAACTATCACGCAGTGTCAATTTTTTTATGTCTGCCAGTTTTTGCTTTCCTTTGACTCTGAATTTTTTAATAAGTTAGAAACAGCGTTTGAACTGCTGAGTAGGTGCCTTGCAATTTCTATTACACCTTTCTCTACATCTTTACATGATATTTACCAGCATTTTGGTATAATTTGCAGAATGCCTGGAAAAACCTTCCTATATGATTTGTTCTCACGCGAGATTCTGGGAATAGGGAAAATTTTTACCTCGTTTCTTATTAATCTATGATATTTCAACCTTAGTGGGACGAAAATGACAAAACTTTCACTTTGCATGTGATATCGCATACATGGTAATATTTGTCAACGTAGTGTTGAGTTTCATAGCAGCTCTAACTGTGCATATTTTGAGACTTTTCTTGAATTTTTAGAAAGTTGTTAAAATCTACAAGTAACCTAAGGAAGATTAGATGAAAGAAATAGTATGAAATCTCTACCTTAGTGTTTTACTATAAAGCTATGTGTGTGTTTACTATTTTGGAAAAAAAAAGCTGATAACTATTGATAGTTAAATTAGAGCTCAACATTTGTAACATGTGAAAAAGTTTCTCCCTCTGTTTCTGAGCTGCAAATGAATAAAGTTTTTGTCTTCTCACGGCGAATGTTTATTTCGAACTCAGACTAATACAATATTTTATTATAGACTCTTTGAAGGAGAAATTTTCATTTTAAACGATTAAATATTTAAAATTCACAGAGTTATTTACAAAAATAAATAATTGAAAAATACTGGTTAAATTATTTTTGTATTAAATTATGTTTTTACTGAAAGTTTGATGTAAAAAAAAATTATAAGGTGAAACAGCACTTTATAATTATGATGTAATAAATAGTAATGCCAAAATTTATTATAAAACAATTTCAAGTCACACAAACATAGTATTTTGATTATAATAACTAAAGTTATTTCATTTGGTTTCGGCAATTTTATTGGCTTACAAATTAAACTGCTGTATTAAATTTTTTATGATTTTAGGCCTGATGATTTTACTTACCTAAATACTAAGTGAATTCTTTTGTTTTTGAATCAATATTATTTACATTTTACAAAATGTAATTTTTTGATTTCTTACTTAAATTATCATATTACAATTCCTTTTTAATATATTAACTCATGTGTCATTTAAGATTGAACTTTAATTGCTTTACTTAAAACTTTTATTGGTTTTTTATTAACAAATTCTGTGATTTGGGAACTTTTAGATATTACTAATGGTGTATAAAGAGTATAAATTAAATTTCAAATACTTTTTAGTATCAAGTTTTTTTAGTCAAAATAATTCCTAGATATTCTTCATATTTTTAATTTAATAGTGTTTTTTCCGTCTTTGTGCATTTTACCCATATTTTTTTAAATGATAAAAAAGGTCGCAGTGTGCTGATTGGGTAAGGTGTTTCTTGCAACTCGATTGTAGTAAAGAATAGTATTCTATTCCAAAAGTCCGTCACGTGCACGAATCATGGTTGGGCCACCCATAAGTAAGTCATGGTCGCAATGCTCTCTATATAAATAAAGTAATATCACTGGGGCTGACAAATCAAGTTTCATAGGTTTTCCACATGTTTCCTGCTTATAAATTATGAGGATCCACCCACTTTCGGGATTATGATGGTATGACCACTTGATGATCCATTACATAAGGCCAAACATTTCTGCTCCTTGTGTTAATCAGTGGAACTTAATAGCATTATAGTCAACTGTTTGGGCACTTGAAGTCACTATATCAATTTTGGAAAAAAAATTTTGACTGTACATTAAAAGACATGGAATTATTATTTTTTATTTATTTTATTTTATTATTTTTATTTATTATTATTTTTTTGAAATATTAAAACATTAGAATCGTTTATTATACAAAAAAGGATTGTTATATTTCTCAAGCATATTGTATTAATCATAAATTTTTACTCTATTATAATTTTTTTTTGTATATATTTTCCTTATTATTTTCTTTAATGAAAATTCTTACTTTAAAAACTTTCTAATAATTTGACTCTGTCTTGAACACATAAAGAAAGAAATTTTTTCTTACTTCATCTATAACGGCTACCATTTGCTGAGCAATATCCAAACTGGAAAATGGCCCTATTTTATCTAATGCTTTTCCAATCACATCCTGAAAAAATAAACCATAATTTTAAATTTTTAAATGTATTTATATAATAGTTTAATATTATTTAATCGAGAATCTAAAAATATGCATTTAAACTTCCTTTTAAGATACTCTTCTATAAAAATATTAGTTTTTATTAAATTATTTTACTAAATTTAATAAATTTTGATATTGTAAATAAATATAAAGATGATTGAAAGTAGAAATTTTTAAGGACAACCAGTGCAATTTCCTTTAATTAATTTCAGAAAATTTTGTAATGCAAATGTAATAAAAACAATTTATTTAATTAAGGATAGTATTAATTCACTACTTAAGATCCATTTAAATAAAAAATTGTTAAATGTTTTCTTAATTTAAGAAGTATTTAGTTTATATACGCACACATACCTTAATCTTTGGAATATCTGTTGGTTGTTCTTTAGTAAGTTCTGTTGTATCAGATCCATTCTGAGACAGTAAATCTTGATGAGACTTAAGTTCTGCTATTATTGCTTGCTTTTGAGCTAAGAAAGCTCCAAAATTAGGAAGGGTCTACAAAATTTGTACATTTATTAAATTTGTATGCACTTATAAATAGATTATATTGTATTAAACAATTCACAAACAGATATTACCTCTTGTACATGACTTTTGATATCAATAATTGGTTTTCCCTTTTGATGCTTAGCAGTTGGAGGTGATTGACCATTCCAATCTTTGAGGTGTGGTAAAGTTTGTAAATATAAAAGTGCTTTTAATCCAGTAACATAATCATCAATAACTGTGAAATCTTGATTTTGAATAGCACTGCAAACCTGAAAAACATGATTAAAACATGTTTATTTCCCATTAAATAATTAATTTTAAGTATATCTTCCTGATTTCAAGTACAAACATTCTGGAATAATGCCTCAATACTGTTAAATAATAATTATAATCTTGTAAAGAATCGTTACATTTATTTTATCGAAATGTATAAATTTTTGAATCTCAAGCTGTAATTTTCCCCAAGCTCAGTTCACTTTAAAAAAAATCTATATTTTGTATTGCTATTAAAAAAAATTTAATCTCAAATAAAAACAAATGTTCCTGAAAATCTAAAACATTTATTTTCTGACAAAAAAATTATCAAAATATCTTATTTTAAAGTAGTTGAAATATATTTATTTTTGACTAAATTTAGTGAATATTAGTTAAGTAATTTAACCAAAAATATTTTTAAATAACTGTTTGAAAAAATTTGCTCTATTATTAAATTTTCAAATTTCTGAAACTAAAATAAATATTTTAATAAAAATATCTTTAAATATCACTAATTTATATGATATTATTGAAAATTAAAAACGCTTAATTTTTTAAACGCAATGAAAAATGTGTATATAAATTATAATTGAAAATTTCAGTAAAGAATGTATACTGTAAATTTTTATTTACAAATTTTATGCAATTTTTATCCCATAATTTTTATATAACATCGTTAAGGAATCTTTGGTAGATGAAATGAGATATATAATGCATCAAGATTAGAATCATAAAAAAATCACTGAATCTGAGAGATTTTGATGCATAAGACCAGTTAGTTTACTTTATGACTTTACTCCAATAATTTTTTTTAATAGAACTTTGTGTTTTGAAATCACATCTCAATAACTAAAATTTTTATTTAGAGCTGCATAAGGATCATGTCATTATAACCTTATAGCATTTGTAGTCACCTGAATTTCTCATTATGGTCTGAGCTATCATTTCTTTTGATAGATAAGAATCTCTTTAATAATCATTTTAACACTATTGCAGAAAAGCATAAAGAAGACAATTTTCTGCAATTAGTTGCATAGCTGCTCTTTTTATGAAGTCCCAGATTTACATTTCAGCAAAATACACTCGTGTCCATAGATTAAGACTAATGCAAGTTCGGGCAAAGAAAAGACAGAAGCAAAACAAATATGACTTGTTTGTAAAGTCTTATTTATTAAACAAAAGGTAAAGAGCAAAAAAGATTCTATATGCTTGACATCATTAATAAAAATTGCGATTTTTCTCCCTGGAGCAAATTTTAAAAAAGAACCTATTTACAAAAACCAGTATAACATCGTTGAAATGATGGTTAATATATAGTATGCTCCCAGACGATGCAATACAGGCCGTACAACGCTTAAGCATGCTGAGTATCAAATTATGGAACTGATCTTGGGGAATATACACTACCCATTAAGTAGTACTCTCCCGGGATGCATTCGTCAGCCCAGCATGTCCCATACATGCTTTATTGGATTCAAGTCCAGTGAGTATGCTGGCCAGTCCATATGGGTGTTATCCTCCGACTGAAGGCATTCGTCTACAATGTTTGCATGGTGAAGACGGTCGTTGTCATCCATAAACAGAAATTCTGTACCCATGCCGCCGATACAAACGTACATGTGGTTCCAGAATGATATCCCGATAGATGTGGCCTGTCATGGTTACATTCTGAACATGCATGGTTAATTTTGGAACACAGAATAATTCCTCTCCAAACGAGCAATCCTGCACCAATGTAACGGTGTCGTTCAATGGTGTTCCCTTGTTAGTAACGGGTACCTGGCCCTCTCCATATGAAAGTCCGGCGAGAATCAGACTGAAAACTAAACTTGGACTTATCGGAAAAATATTACACAAGAGCACTGTTGTGGTGTCCACAATGCATGCTCTCTACTCCAGGCTAACTGCAGGCGACAGTGAGTTGTGGTAAGTGGAACACATCTTACAGGTCTACGAGCATATAGACCAATGTGCCCTAAGCGTCTGTACACACACGGTATGCCTTGAAACTGTCGTATTGGTAGCTGACGAGGCAGGTCTGATGCTTTGCTCCGTCTGTTTCTTTTGGTAGTAACTGCTAAATACCGGTCCTCATTTGGCGTTATAATTGGGGAGGGCGAGCTGTGTTGTAACATCTACTCACATTACCATCATCTTGGAACCGTTGGCACAACCTGGAGATGAAACACTGGGCGATTCCAAGTTCCTCGGATACTTCCAGCTGGGTACATCTTCATTCCAGACGGCCGGTAATTATACAACGTAAAGCATCATCCAAATGCTTCCTTTGTGCCATAACTATGCGATTCTTACACCGAAAGGCTTTTAAAGCTCTTCTGAACAATTTTATTTCTTTGCAAGCATTCCTTATATATCCCTCTCTTACACTCTCATCGTGGTGACGTACTATCAATCCCATTTTGTGGTTTCTTGTAATTTGCATATTATTCTTTAAAATGTGTGTGATAATTCTACATGTGAAATTTTTGTTTTAGAGTTCAACTTCTGTGTTATTTTGAATTATCCTTAATTTGTGGACATGAGTGTTACAAGAAATCCGGGAATATGCGGTATGCACATTGCTATAGATCCTGTTATACTCGCCAAATGATTTTTCAAATCCCAAGTATATATTTGGCGCGTTATGCAAATAGACAGCAACAGCTATGGTACATTGACTATTTATGTCGGTAATTGAAAACAGTCTCACAAGAAGTTCCACAGGATACCAAATGGAATATGTATCAGTCTGAAAACATGATAGGTAATAATTTGCATATAATTAAAAAATGAATTAATACATTACTGATTTCCTCTATTTCTACTGATCAAACACTAAAATAAATCATTCAATTGGTCTGATACTTTATTTGTTTATTTTTTAAGTATCTTTTTTACATTGCCACCTTTTATTTCAATTGGGCAACTCCTTGATGCCTCGATATTTTTGCTATAGAGTAGAGGCAAAGTTATTCTCTAATATTAGAATAATTATTTTCATAAAAGTGATATTACCTGTAAAAGAGTTGCTCCAGCATGCAAGAACTGTAAACCAGCATCAGCAGAGTCAATTCCACCTGTTGCTAGAATAGGAAATCCTGGAAGTGCTCTAGCAACTGCAGATACAGCTCTCATTGCTATAGGCCTGATAGCATTTCCGGACACTCCACCGTAAGTAGTTCTCTTTTCCCTTCCTATTCCAGGCCACGGAGTGCCATCGCCTTTCAAATCCATAAGGCCAGAAACAGTGTTTGTGACAGTCACGCCATCTGCTTTTCCTAAATTTAGGGCAAAAATTTACTTATTTTGTTTCTTTTGTTTCAGATTATTTTCGTTATTTATATATATTCTATTAAAATTTCCTTACGCCATGTATGTTTTGCGTAAGTAATACTTTTTCCGAAATTTCTGATAATATATTTTAAACAGTCATTAAAATGTACTATCAGAATAGCAGTATATTCTGTAAATTGATTATTTTCTTTTTGAGCAATATTTTATTGGGAATGGTAGAAAAGCTCTGATATTTTATAGGAGTGAACAACATATTTTGAAAAGATTTCAAAAATTAAATCCTAGAGACTCGTAAAAACTCAATTAGTCTTTAACTAAAAATCATTAAGATTTAGGAGGAAAAAAATAGAAAATTTCTTAGATACTCATCTTATAAAATTGGGTATACATGTACATATATTGCATATAGTTACAAATTTAAATGTTTTCTATTTTCATAAGAAAGTGAACGAAACTCTGTTTTAATATCAATGCTTCAAAATGCTAACAATACTAATATTTATCCAACAGTAAATACTTTTAAAATTTTCTTAACCACAGTATTAGACTGACTTTGGTATTTCATAAGTTTTTTTAAAATATAATCAAAATTATATATCTCATTTTAATTAAAATTTTAAATTAAAAAAAAATCTTTTGCTTTGGTTTTGTAATTCTGGCATATAGTTTTTCTCTTTAAAAATGAAAGAAAAGATGAAATTTTTTTTATTAATTTATATACTTCTTTATTTTATATCACAAACTAACATATTTTTGTGCATTTACTAAACAAACATATTTTAATGTCATTTCAACTTTAGTATTTTATCGTTGAAATCAAAATAAAAACATTTCTTTTATAGAATAAATAAATGCACAATGTTGTATAACTATTAAAATTTGAATAGTATTTCATTTGTTTGTTTGTCTTTAAATGGTCAATTTTTGTACACCAGAGCTAATTAGATTTGAATTATGTTTCATACACAGTTAAATAATCATAAACACAGCACATGTAATCAAACAGAAAAAATACTTCTCAAAAAAGTATTTTTTTGATAATTTATTATGATCGAAATTTTTTTGTATTGATGTTGCTTGCAAAACTATATTGATCTTTAAAAATTATAAATTACATTAATTATTTTTAAAAAATTGATATTTTTCAAATTAACATGTTAAATCTCTATTCAAAACAAGAGAAATACTAACCTCGGTGTGCAGCTTTTGCAATAACAACAATATCAGTCACATTCGGTGTTAATTTAGCAAAGAAAGGAATTTTCACAGCTTTTCTAACCCACTTGCATATATTTTCTACCAGTTCGGGATCCTTCAAACACAAAGACGTATTTATGAAATGCTTTAACATCATTCATTTTTAAAATATTTCAACTAATATTTATAAAATGGTTTTTAAAATGTATATATAATCATTATCATTACGAAATAATTTATTAAAATATACTGGTATTACTTTTAAAAATCTCGTCTCACCTGACCGCAAGCTAATCCCATTCCACGTTCACCCATTCCGTGTGGACAAGACAAATTCAGTTCTAACGCATCTGCTCCTGCTCGCTGAAATGTATTAACAGAAAAAATTCAACGAAATATTTTCCTCAGAATCAAATATTTCACTCGTGATGAAGATGTTTTAAGAAATCTGATCAACTACAGAATATATGGTATGAAATTAAAAATGTCTGTTTTAGTGTTTTTGAGAATAGACATTTGTTCAAATGATTTTTTTTTCACAAGTACAGAATATATGGATCAACTACAGAATATATGGTATGGAATTAAAGATGTCTATTTCAGTATTTTGGAGAAAAGACATTTGTTCAAATGAATTTTTGTCACACAAGTACAGAATATATGGTATCAACTACAGAATATATAGTATGAAATTAAAGATGACTATTTTAGTGTTTTTGAGAAAAGACATTTGTTCAAATGAATTTTTGTCTCACAAGTACAGAATATATGGATCAACTACAGAATATATGGTATGAAATTAAAAATGTCTTTTTAGTGTTTTTGAGAATAGACATTTGTTCAAATGATTTTTTTTTTCACAAGTACAGAATATATGGATCAACTACAGAATATATGGTATGAAATTAAAGATGTCTATTTTAGTGTTTTTGAGAAAAGACTTTTGTTCAAATGAATTTTTGTCATACAAGTACAGAATATATGGTATCAACTACAGAATATATGGTATGAAATTAAAGATGTCTATTTTAGTGTTTTTGAGAAAAGACTTTTGTTCAAATGAATTTTTGTCTCACAAGTACAGAATATATGGTATCAATTACAGAATATATAGTATGAAATTAAAGATGTCTATTTTAGTGTTTTTGAGAAAAGACTTTTGTTCAAATGAATTTTTGTCTCACAAGTACAGAATATATGGTATCAACTACAGAATATGTGGTATGAAATTAAAGATGTCTATTTTAGTGTTTTTGAGAAAAGACTTTTGTTCAAATGAATTTTTGTCTCACAAGTTGCTAAATTTCTTACCATATAATAAATATTTATGTAAATCAATGTTTAGACATTTAAAATGATATTTTTTATGTGTTTGACTAATTTTTCATGATATATTTATATTAAAACTAGTATTTTTTACTGATTAATTATATTCCCATTTCAAAGCCATTTTTTTCCATTTTAAAGATTTGAAATATACTAATAATTTATAAATATTCATGTTTTGTTGAGTTAATTCTATTTACAGTTTAAAATTTTATCGATTCTATTGAAAAAAATATCCTATACTAACCATATAAGGGCAGCCTGGCGTTACGAAATTAGTTGACTCCACTATTTTGAACTATCTTTAATCTAGTTCAGACATTGTTTGCTTAGAAATGGTTAGTCAACTTCATTAACTTGATTTCTAATATTTAATGTATATAGTTCACATACAATATATTTCTTTTAATGTAATCAATATGAAAAATACTTTTTAATCGAATTAACTTTAAGAGTTACTTCTCATAAAAGAAAAATTAATTTGGTTAAACTAATTATCTAATTTTTTTCTATTTACTTAGTTTACAACGTTATTATAAACTTCTTTCCTTGTTTTTTGTATAATTTAGTTCATAAGGCGTTATCATATTGTATCAGTATTATTTTATTTTATCACACATTAATATCAAAATAAATCTTCTTCATTACACACATTGCCAAGGCCGTAATTTTGGCTCATGGAATGATTAGAGTTGACTACAAATGGATATGACACCAAACTAACCATAAATCTACAAATCGTAACATTTAGTTCTTTGTAATACACACTCAATAATAAAATATAGGGTAAGTTTTGATTTCTGGTTATTTATTTTTATTCTCTTTATTAATAATAAGTTCAGGTACTGTCTCATTACGTATCATAATGTTTAGCTTGTTGCTTTTTCAACAGTTTGATTTGTGTTTGAAAAATAAGGTCAAATATGGTAATTAATGGTTATTAACTCCATTAATAATGGCCGTGGTAACCTAGTGGTTAGGGCATCGGCCTTCCATCCGGTTTCATTCCCAATGCCGCCAAAGAACCACCGAGTACATACGGTATACGTGTTCGTTGAATCCGTGGAATCGAAAGTCCTGTGGTCGGGCGTTGAGCAGTTACCATGGGTGCAAAGGTCTGGAGAAAATTTCCTCCTCCTTCAGATCAATGTCAAACTTGAGGGAGTGGGTCCTCTGGCGGTGCGATCTAGCGGAGGATTTAAAAAAGAGCAAAGACTTACGTTCACTTGTGTGGTGCTCTGATTAAAACGGAAGACTCTCTATATTGACTTAAATTCGCATAGTGAACTTGGCTTGCCCAAGTGTCATAGTAACACAACAAAATCCACATTAATTCCTTTAATGTTATTTTTTCTTTTCGTTACGAGTAGTGACATATTGGCTTGTTGACGAATTCTATTGGAACATTAAAACGAATTATTATTGGTTGCTGCCAGTAGAATTAAGAAAGTAGCTACCTACTTTCCATTTATGCAGTTCGTCACTTGAACGGATCTTGGGAGCCCACAGATAAAAGAATCGGTAATTGACTTCAGGTGACTTGATTTACAGATAAATAGTTTTTTTTTTTTTCCTTCTCTAGATATCAACATATTGAGTGGTCAAAACGTAGTAATAGATTATAACCCAATATATCACTTCATTGATTTGATGTGATTGAAAGATTATAGAACTAGGTTGAGTGCTGACTCATTTAACCTAGCCCTGTAATCGTTCTTCGAAATGTTGTTGGTGGAACTTAATCAATTAACTGTCCTGAGTTTCGATGCAGCATTTCTTACTTATGTTTCTTTATGATTCCATCTCAAATCGTCGTCTGTTGCATATTATCAAATTCCAATATACTAGAATGAGGTTTCAAAATCATAATTTTATATGTCAGACAATTACAATACCATAACACCCAGAAAATCTATAAAAATAACATAATAGAAGTTCATCAACTTCAAGAAATAATGCAACCCTTAATTTTCAAGAAAATTAACTGTTGTTTTTATTCCTTATAACCAAGTAATTATAATTCTTTCTCCCAAAGAGTATGAGTCAAATACTTTACGGAAATTTTAATTCTTTTTTTTTTCAATTAATAATGAGTAAGTTATATTATATAAAAGGGATTTGTTATAAATAATAATGACAGAACATGTAAAATTTACTTTTTTGAAACATTTTTATAATTTTATACAGGTTTCTTTTTATTGAAAATTATTATGTTAAAATACTGTTTTGATTGTTTAATATTAATAATTATTACTTTTGATTAATTGAATCAAATTATAGCATAACTGGCATAATGTTGTAATAAGGATTTAAGTCTTATTCAAGCCATCGTATTGAAATTTAAGCCCTAAAATATTCACTTGTGCAATACCTACTGTTATTTCCCACTTTCCCTGTACATATCTTCTTCAAATTTTTATTTGTACTAAAACATTTTTTTACATCCATTCAATATCAAATATATTTTTTTAAACATTTAGTATATGACATTTGATCTTAATACAGTTTTTCAAATATTTTAATTCATTAATTTAATTAAGTTTAGCTTTATATGAGTAAAAATTATTTTTCTTTGTTGACCTAAGTAAAAAATGACTTCAAAAAAATTTTTATATTAGTTGCTTAAGATCGATGTTTACTTAAATTTTAATAAGAAATATTTATTACCTCTGATTGTATTGCTAAATTAGTCCAATCCTCTTCATTATAAGAACACATAATACTTGCTACCACTACCTAAAATTTATAAACAAAGAATATTTATTTTTTCTAATATTTATTTTATTTAATGAAAGAATAATCGCAAGTTTTTTATCTGTGCGTAGAAAAAATTGTGTGAGCACTTGATAATTATCTGCCATTTAACATTTTGTGTTCATCATTAATTTACTTCTCTTCCTTTCTTAGGTAAGTACTTATTAATAAGCGATGCATCTTAATTTTAAAATGTAAATGAATTAATGTAAATTAATTAATTTTTAAAATGTAATAGAATGTAAATGAAAATTTATATATATATATTCATTTTTAGTAATTTTTGTTAGCAAGCATTTTTAATTTCATTTCTTAATAAGTAACTTGGGTTAAAAAAAACTATTCGTAGAAAATGCCTTGCTTTTTGATATCAAATCATAACTACACTACTGGCCATTAAAATTGCTACACCAAGAAGGCGACATGCTACAGACGTGAAATTTATACGAAAGGTAGAAGGCGCTGTGATATGCAAATGATTAGCTTTTCAGCGCATTCAGACAAAGCAGGCGCCAGTAGCGACACCTACATTGTGTTTAAATGAGGAAATTGTTCAGCCGGTTCCTCATACACAAATTGCATTTGAACGTTGTTGCCTGGTGAAAAGTTGTTGTGATGCCTCGTGTAAGAAGGAGAAATGCGTACCAGCACGTTTCTGACTTTGATAAAGGTCGAATTGTAGCGTACCGGGATTGCGGTTTAACTTATCGCAGTATTGCTGGCTCGCGTCAGTCGAGATCCAATGACTGTTAGCAGAATATGGAATTGATGGGTTCAGGACGGTAATACGGAATGCCATGCGGGATCTCAACGGCCACATATTACTAGCAGCCGAGAAGACAGGCAAATTATCCGCATGGCCGTAATGGATCGTGCAACCACGTCACGAGCCGTGAGTCAAGAAACGGGGTCGTTTGGAAGACAACAAGTGTATGCACGAACAGTTCGACGACGTTTGCAGCAGCATGGACTCTCAGCTCGGAGACCATGGCTGCGGCTTCCCTTGACGCTGCATCATAGACAAGAGCGGCTTCAATGGTGTGATCAACGATGAACCTGGGCGCACGAATGGCGAGACGTCATATTTTCAGATGAATCCAGGTTCTGTGTACAGCATCATGGTGGTCGCATCCGCGTTTGGCGGCATCGTGGAGAACGCACACTGGCAGCGTGCATTCGTCATCGTCATACTGGCCCATCATCTGGCGTGATGGTATGAGGTACCATTGAATACACATCTTGGTCACCTCTTGTTTGCCTTGACGGTGCTTTGAACAGTGCACGTTACATTTATGGTGTGTTACGACCCGTGGATCTACCCTTTATTCGAGCCCTGTGAAACCCTACGTTTCAGCAGGATAATGCTCGACCGCATGTTGTTGTATTGTAAGGACCTGCCTTGATACGGAACATGTTCTCCAGATCTTTCACCAATAAAAAATGTCTGGTCAATGGTTGCCGAGCGACTGGATCGTCACCAAACGCCAGTCACTACGGTTGATGAACTGTGGCATCGTGTTGAAGCTGCATGGGCATCTGCACCTGTACATGCAATCCAATCTCTGTTTGACTCAATGCCCAGGCGTATAACTGCTGTTATAACTGCCAGAGGTGGTTGTTCTGGGTACCGATTTCTCAGGATCTATCCAGCCAATTTTTTTGAAAATTTAATCACTTGTTATTTCTAGTATAATATATTTGTCCAATAAATATCATTTTGTTATCTGCATTTCTTCCTGGTGTAGCAATTTTAATGGCCAGTAGTGTATTTGTTTCAACTATCTCATATAAATTTAAGTAGCATAAACGTGTAAATTATTAAAAATATTTTTAAGTGTGGAATTTAAAATTATAGGATTAAATGCTAGCATAACTAATTTTAAATCCATTTTATATTTTTATTTATTTATTTATTTTTATTATTATTATTTGTTTTTTTTTTGATTTACATGTAATGTTTTGATTGATTAAAAGTAAAACTGGTAATCTTTAGATCAGGAAATGAACTGTTTAATTAATTCTTAAGAATTTTATTTAAAAATTAACAAATGTTTTCTGTGTGAAATATATTATATAACACTTTTATCTCTCTTTAATTAATTTGTTTGAATTTCTAAGCTAATCGAATAATAGTTTTATTTAAACTGCAAAGAGAGATGGAGTCAGCATAGCCAATTCTCAGTATGTGTGTAAAAAACAAAAATTTTAACATTAATTCTTAAGAGTTTTATTTACTTGATGGAATTGCCAACTAAATGTAATTTTTTTTCCTTAGAAATGAAGCATGAAGTAAAAATATCTTTTAATATTTATTTAACAAAATGAAACTGACTCATGTGTGAATTACAATGATTAATCTATCTGTAACATTTTAGAAATTTAACTTACCTTAACCCGAAAGCTTTTTAAGTACTTAAAACAAATATGTCTTGAAGACACTTACATGATCTGGAAAATCTTGTTTCAGCTCTGAAATACTCTGCAACCAGTAACTTGTTGTTTTCTCACTAATTAACTCAATATTTAAGAAAGATCCCTGTCCTGGTCCATAGATGTGTCCAGAAGTTGTGCCTCGAACGATTCGGGGTGATACATTTGTAACAATATCCTGAACAAGAAAAAAAATATTAATGATATTATATCTGTTATCTTCAAAATGTAGTTGAAGTCTTATAAATTACCAAAACTTAAAGAGCCGTACAATTTACGATTATCTTGGTATTTCTAAAAATGAACTAACTACATGTGTTCGCGCGCGAGGGAAAATTATATAGAACAACATTAGATAAATATAATATTTTGGCTATTATTCCATGAGTTAATTTTCGCATGCTTAGTAAATAAACAGTATAGTCATTGTTCTTCAAAAGTTTCACATCCTCAATATAATGTTTTCTGCTTTTAGAAATATTTATAAGGGAGTGACCAATTAATTATGAGGGTTAAAAAATCTTTATTGGAGTTAGTTCTATAATTTTTTTTTTATCGCACGTGATAGATTTGAAGCATATGATTTATTGTTGCATTACAGTAAACTTGATGAGTTTTAAGAGCGTTAACATTTAATAGATATTAATTTTTTTCAAATTTTGTTAGATTTTTTTTTAAACTATTTTTTGTACGTGAGAAGTAATTATTCCCTATCTTGTCAGAAGAAGATTTTGCTGCTTCAAAAAATGATAATTGATTCATTGAACGCTTAAATTCCAGCACTTTAGTTTAAATATGAATTCAATATTAATTTAGTAGTTTTTGGAAACATTACCTTTTCTAAAGAGAATGTCTTTGTGAGCGCAAATCCCCAACCTGCTTCAAAAGCTCGTCTTATCATCGGACTACTTGTTGTCGGGGGTGCACTAGCTAAGCCGAATGGATTCTTGAACTTTATCCCACACAAATCCACGCTTAAATCCACAAAATCAATTGGTGTTAGAAATGGTGGTAAGGATGGTTTCCCATAAATGTGTACTCCATGAAGAGACTGGAAATAAAATTCGCACATTTTAGGATTGCAATGAATTGCTTAATCGACTTTGATTTTATTTAATTAATAAAGGAAAAGTATTCATTTAACAAAAATTAAATTATATATAAATGAAAAATAAATTTGGTATTTTCGAAAATATTTTTCAACTATATTAGATAGTAAATAGCTTTATGATTATTATATAAATTAATGATTTTATTTGTTAAATATATAATGTATCAATATGGAGCTGTATGATATTAACTGTTTAAAAGAATGATAGGAATTGCATCACAAGATGAATTTTTATCTAATATAATCTGCAATTGTTAATTACAACATTTTTCAATAAACAGAAATTTCCATAGAAAATTATTACAGTATGTAAATTTTCCAAATCCTGCAACTAGAACATACATACTGACTTACAATTTCTTTTAATAAGAAATTATATTCAAAGCTTACCTGCAAATAACTATGCATATACCAAGCTGCTGTTTTACCATCATTAGTGGCTTCTACAGTAGTTTCAGAGATTCCAGCTAAATCACCGCCACAAAATATTGATGGTTCAGACGTTTGCATTGTTTGAATGTTAATTTTTGGAGTTCCGTCATCAGTTAATACCAAAGGAGATAAGGCATTTTGTACTAAATGTGAAATAGAAATAATTATTAGATTCTAAACAAAATAAAAAGAATAATAACGAATGAATTAATAGTTTTACTCTGAAGCTTATGCACATAAAATATTTCAGGAGTTAACTATTTTATATATATATATATATATATATATATATATATATATATATATATATATATATAATATATATATATATATATATATATATATATATAATATATATAATATATATATATATATATATATATATATATATATATATATATATATATATATATATATATATATATATATATATATATATATATATATATATATATATATATATATATATATATATATATATATATATATATATATATATATATATATATATATATATAGGAAAACAAAATAATTTTGGAATGCATAAACTTTATTTAGTCATTTTGAATCTTTAACGGTATAATCAAAAATTTCCTTTTGTGAGTAAAATTCAATTGAGTAATATAATATCATTTTGCACAACTAATAATCCGTTTTGTATTTCTTAAAAGTTTTATATTATCAAGTACTTTAAATTACAGAGTATTACGGTCGATAGAATTTCAAACAATTAGCATATTTCTCAGTAGTTTTATATGATTATGACCTCTTTTTCTGTTCTGATATGTATGCACAACAAAATGCTTAATTCAATTAATGGAAACTCAAGACATTTTTTCCCTTGCTCTTCGCCTCCAAATGCATTTTTCCTTGATAACTTTGAACAAATTTATTCAAAAATGACTCAATTTTCATTCTTACTTTAAAAAAAATTCCAAAAAATATATCTGAAAAATCGAATAAAATTTCTTATAAATATAAATAAGTTAGTATTATTAAATTCGTACTTTTTTGAACATTTGGAAAATCAACTATGAAATTATTCAAATTTACTATGAAAAGATATGTGTTTTGTATTTAAACTAGTATGTTAAAAAGAATAAAATTTTAGCGAAAGACTAAAATATATAATAAGACTCTCATCAGGATATTTTATTATTACCCTTTCAGCTAAGCCTGAGGAACTCTGTTTTTCAATGAGTCCCATTCTCACATGTTGGAGTGTTCGGAAATGAGATTGTAGACACGCTTGTTAGAAATGGTAGTGATCTTTTGATCACCAACTTTGCAGAACTAATTCCTTTGGAAACATACTTGCTCAAAAAAGTAAAATACTTTCATACTTGGCGCTTCCCTCCAGTTCGTAACTGGTAGGCTCCTAAGAGATTGGGCCTGTCGTGGCCCTAGGCCTTTACAAACTACTCTGGCGAGGTTCAAAAGTGGTCATTCGAAATGCTTGAAATTTCATATAGGGTAAAAGATCTTTCTCTTGATCTCTACCTGCTAGCTCTTCTCACTTTCATTATGTAGACACTTTTTGGAGGCAACTGTTGGATTAGCAGAAAATTTTTGAAGCTCTCTTGCTTCGAAAATAATTTAAAAGGACTTAGTGTAGGTTTTCCTGCACTAAGGGGATGAGTTACAACAACAGAATAAAATAGTATTTAAATATGATAAAGTTATAGATTTCATATTTATTATTTCATTAATATTTTTTTATATATATTTTCAACATTTAACTACAGTTTTATTCTTTCTATCATATTATAGTTTAAAATTGATATTTAAACAATAATATAACTGTGACAATTGTTAATGTGAAATTTTATTTTTCTTTTCAAATGAAATCAGTTTTGTGTGAAATCTACAAACAAGACTATATTTTATAATTAGAGTAAGTAAATAAATCTAGTTATATTTTACTTTACATTTTTTGAATTTAATTTTTATGCAGTTTTAGAGACAAAATGAATTAAAAAAATTGAAATGAGAAGCATTTATATACTCGCTTCCAAAAGTTAAGTATGAAGATGTGAAATGCTAAATATATATATATATATATATATATATATATATATATATATATATATATATATATATATATATATATATATATAAAATTAATAAATATATACAGAAATGAAAACTATATTAAATTTTTATGAGTTATCAGATAATGATATACAAGAGATTTAAACAGAATTATGTATAAAGTGAAAATAAACAGTATAAAATGGAAAAAAGGACGTTAATAGGGTATGTGATCCCCTCTTATCTGTATACCAAGTTTATACCTTGTAACCATGCTTTCAATTAGGTGGTCAACCACCACAGAATTAAGCAATAGCCTTTTTCTTGTAGGGCAGTTTCCCAGCTCAATAAGAGTGTCTGGAGGTGGGAAACGTAAAGATACAGCACGGCCAAAAGCATCCGAAAGATTTTCAATGGGATTAAGGTCAGGCGAATATACTGACCACGCCATACGCGCAATCCCTTCACTCTCCAGGAAATCATCAACGATGTCAGCTCTATGGGGACGTTTGTTATCGTTCATTAAAGCAAAAGTAGGGCCAACTACTGCAGCGTACAATCTTACAGTGGGTTCTAGGACTTCATCTCGATACCGGGCAGCCGTCACAGAACCCCGTTTAAAGATGTGCAGGTTGGTGCGGTATCCTAATGAAATCCCTGCCCACACGATAATGCTTCCGCCTTGGAATGCATGATGTTTGGGGCTGATTGCGTGTTCCTCGTCACGCCATATTCTTATACGCTTGTCATCTGGCTCCAGAGCAAATCTTGACTCATCAGTTAACAAAACATTGCCTCAGTCAGACACAGTTCAATTAACATGTTCCCGGCACCACTTTAATCGAGCCCCTCTTGATTGGACGGATAGACAAACACAAAATCGAGGTACCTGGGCGTACGGTCTACTCATATGTAATCTTCGGCGTACATTAGCTGCAGATATCACCTTACCAATGGACGCTGTAACCATAGATGTCACACTGTGGAGGTCGTTCTGCGATTCTGATTGGCTAAAATCGCAATATATCGATCTTCCACGGAGTTTGTAACCCATAGATGACCTACTACGGGCCTTCGGACAACTGTCTATGTGATTTGGAATCGTTTCCAAAAATGTGAAATTACAGAATGATGTACGCTGAAGAAAAGAGCAACATCTGAGATCCACTGTCCTGCTTCAATGCGCTACACAGCATACCAGCGCTCAGAATCTTCCATTCGTCTTCTAAAAGTCATAGAAACATGTGTATCTTGAAACAAATTGTAAGAAAGTTTTAAACACCTTCTCTATCAGCACTTACAATCAACTTCTGTAACTTTTCATAAACTGGTATCTTATAAGACTGCTCTTTTTGCATATTTCTTGACATGAAGGTGCGATTGGCTGTTACCTTAACATATTTGCATACTTCCATCCACCTCTGCAGCGATTTGCACCCTCTTCAATTCTGATTGGCTTGCGGAAATAAGCATTTTGCTCTCCGTGGTTAACTTTTTGGAAATGAGTGAATATTTCTTTATGAACTGTTTTGTGAGAAAATTTTAAAATACAAAGCGATGTAAAGAAATCTATTCGAAAAAAAATGATATTAATTATTCGAATTGATAATTTCATTATCAAGCAACAGTAAAAGTTGTCTAGCAATGTGAAAAATCATAAGGTAATACACATATATATAGTGTTACTTTATGTAGCAATTTAATTCACTAATTAATTGTATCAGAAAAATACATTTAAATAACCTAAAACAATTTTGGAAACAAAAATTAGTAAATTACTGACCCTTTATATTATCAATGTCTCTTGTCAAATGGTGAGTTTTCTCCGTCAAATGGTAAGCACTAATGATTTACTATTTCCTATGTTTAATAATTTGCGGCACAGTAAGACTACTCAATTGTTAAGCGAATAGCAACTAAGGAAATATTAACACTACTAAGCAAAATTCACATAAAATTCATTAAGAAAGAAAGAAATAGAAAACAGTCATGCACAATTTCAATTAATCATAGTACTAAGAAAGAAATTATAAAAATACTCCAATATTTTACTAAGTATTTTTAATTCCTTAAAAAGTTTACTTAGATTTAATTTAAAATCATAAATTTCCTATTTGTAAGACTGAGAAAAAAATTTCACAGTTTTTAATACCTTCTGTATTATGTAATGTTGAACCAAAAGCAGAAATAACGAAATTGGCTTTAAGAATCACTTTTTGTTCATCATCTGTAATCCATTTTCCAGTCTCGTCTTCTTCTGTGCGGGAAAATTCCATTGCTACAATTCTTCCATTGTCCATAACAACTTTCTTCGGTGATAAAAAGGGGATGAATTCGCATTTTTCTTCTCGAGCTAATTCAACCTTCAAAGAAATAAGGAAAAAATCATATTAAAGGATTTAAAAATTTGATCAAATATGAGAATATTTTATAAATTTATTCATTTTAATTCCCATTATAATTTTGTATAGTTAATAACTGAATGGTCAGTGATCTGGCTTTTAGTAGAACAGTTTATTGATTTGATTCCCAGCCTAAACTTAAGTGTTTGTAATGTTTCGGAATCCACTTTAAATGGTAAATTTTATATTATAAATATCTAAGTAAAAAAGTTGCCATAAAGAAATTCATTTGCAAAATAAGTAAAAAGTTAGTACAAATCAATCAATTGTTAATAAAACTAGATTATAAAAAGTATTATATTTCCAGATAAAAAAAGTGATGCAACGCGTTGTTATTTACAATCCTTCAGAAATCTAGCAGCAGCAAGATCAGATCCATGACACCATCATCAACCCTAGCTAAGTACAACACCAGCAGTGGACTTGCGAAAACGTCCGCCAGAGTGAATCCCAAACAGTCTAGGATGTGATGAGGGAAACCGGCTTCAGATTGCATTTTGTACACAATGAAAAGACCTTGCGCCTAGATTCGAATTTCATGCTTTTCAGATGCCCACTTATAAGTCTTGAAACGGTCGATTGATCATGTCTACAACCCTCGAATTCTAACTCGCCCCCTGGTTCTTCCTGCAGAAACAGGAGGCGTGAACCAGACTTGCCAGTCTTAATTTTTCTTTGTAGATAAATTTCTTTAGAAATTAGTGTGTAGTCACTGTAGGGCAACTCGGATTAAGATCTTTGAGCCAAGTTATATGCAGCTTTGTTGACTTAACATAGAAGGGAATCCACTCAAAGTTGACATCCCTATCCTTGGATAGATTTTTAAGATTTCTGGTAACCTGTATGCCCACAAAGTCGCACACGCACTACTCCAGTCCTGTAAGTATTGTGTTGAGCTACGATTATCAGTAAGGATCCAAATGTCACTAGATTCAGTGCTGTGGAGGACGGTCTTAAATCCTTCATTTATGACGATTAATTTATTTCTGAATGCCGAGAAATTTTCCGGGTTGCGTCTAGAAAGCAAGATTGAAAGGCAACAAGATACGAGGGTCACTCTGAAATTTTTCAGATACAACTAGGTTTTTAAAGTTATACTTACAAAATTTTAGGTGTGTTCAAAGTAGTCTCCTCCAGCATCAACGCACTTTTGTAGACGAATTTTCCACAGATTAAATGCCTCAAGCCATTCATTTCTTGGAACAAGCCACATCAATCTCTTCTTCTGAATAAGAACGGTGTCCACGTAAGTTCTTTTTTAGATTAAAGAATAACCAAAAGTCGCACGTAGCTATATCAGGTGAGTACGGCGGTTGTTCGATCACTTTAATTTGTTTTTGTTTAAGAAACTCAACTGTTAATCCGGCTGTATGTGAAGATGCATTGTCATTGTGAAGCATTAGTTCCCTAACATTCAGTTCGTGTAGAATTTTTGGAAGACATTTAGTGATATACCAGCTTGCTGTTACTGTCTTCTGTCCTTCCAACTTGATGGATTTGATCAATCCCGTGCTTTTGAAGAAAACGGCATACATCAATTTTTTCAGTGCGCGTTGTTTTTTCACCGTTGTCGGCGTGGGATCATTTCAAAGACCCATACTTTGCTTTCTTGACGTGATGGAACGTCAAAAAACGGTATGTACATTTCATCACCTGTTACAATTTTAGAAATGATGCGGTAGCCACCATCATTTAGCAATTTAAGAGTTTCTTTACTGATTCTGACAAGCTCCTCTTTTTGGTGCTCAGTTAGATTATAGAGAACCCAACGGCAAACTACTTTTTTCATATGTTATTCTTGATAAATGATGTGTATGGCTGCGGATCCAATGTTAAGTTCTTTCTGTAGTATTTGATAGGTACAGCGATTATCATCCATTAACATTTTTTGTATGGCAGATACATTATTCGGGATTACTGCCGACGGCGGCCTTCCTATGTGTTCTTCATCCTAAAGAAAATTGCGACCTCTTCTAAATTCTCTAAACCATCTGAATTCTATAACACGAGCTGGAGATTCATCACCAAATGCTAATTGCAACCGTTGAGCGTATTCTTCTTGATTTAATTCTGCTTTAAAATCGTAGAAAATCATAGCGCAAAAATGTTCTCGCGACAACTCCATTTTCTCTTCTGTTTAAAATTTATTCTACGCTAAATAAGTTGAAGTAAGTCAGTAAAAAGTCGTCTTCTGTGTTAAAATACTTTGTGTTTTAAAATTAAACCATTATTTTTATTTTGTAAATTCTCGTCTGCGCGGATCTCAAAATTTTCAGAGTAACCCACGTACATGAGACATTTCAGAAAAATTGGATTATTTAGTTTCTAACTTAGATCAAAATTTACCCACACAAAAAAAGAAAGAAAAAAGCCTGATAATAAAGAATGAATTTTTAAAGTTATATAGATACATATAAAGTATAATTTGTTGCAACATTTTGTTTACAAAAAATGAAACTCAAATTCTTTCCTTAATAATTCAATGTTATAGTGATATTTTTTATAATATGATATGAGTATTAGGCAGAGGACTTTTTTAGTGTGTAAATATAAGAATATTCATACACATGAATCAACGCGCATTATTTTCATTTTCCACCTAAAATTCATTTCAACGTATGTTTCCTTCTACACATTTCTTTTTAATGGATACGAGATGCATCATATGACATAGATTTTGTTTTTTGCCTTGTGTGATAGCGAAGTCACTTACAGTTTAATCCAGAGTGGCATTTACTTTTTGATATGGTTTTTCTAATTGCGGTAAACAGAATTTTTATTTTAATGAAACACTTAATTTAATCACTTTAAATAGTGAAGTTTTAAAATAAATATGTATATTCTTAATAAGACATGTATATTCTTAATGTATTTTTGCAATAAAATCTACCATACGGTTTCTACAAAATCGCGAATATCTAAATGTAAGAATTTAAATTCAGCAGAATAAATCATTTAACAGATAATGTTGAAGGAAGAATTACTTCTTCAGGGACTGCTCTTATGTTTGTGACACCCCTCCTGAATACAACGAACACTTTCCTTGCCCCGCACCTCAATGCTGACGTTGCACAATCGAACGCCGTGTCTCCAGCTCCCAGGACTATGACGTTTCCGTACAACCTTGGTAACTGCAGCTTGCAAGCACACATACCTTTCAATAGACAAGAAATGTGAAGGCAAGAACAATGCATACATTTTATGTAAGTTCATAAATAAGAGCTATTTACTTTCTCAACTTATATTAAATTTGATAATAGAATTTTTAAAAAAGGCTTAATACTCTCGTTACAGTTAAAGAATGTCTTTTTATATTGTGAGGAAAAGACTAATCCTTAAATCCAAAATAGAATTCCTCTAAAAGGTAGATTAATCCTTGGATTCAACTACCAATCAATATAATTTTGATTTAAAAATTCCTCAAATTTCTTAATTATTTCTTAAATCAATGTAGATAAGAACTAGAAGTTTATTTAGTGCATTTCAACATCTCTTAAAGAATATTTTAGAATATGCTTTGCGTTTATAATTCAATTATTTAAATGTAATTAATCATCTGAAATATTGCTGGTATACTATCAATTTGTGAAACAATTGCCTTAAATGGCTGTTTATTTTTAATTTTAAATAATAAATTATTTACGCATTTAATATTCTTTTAGTGATATTAAAATGAGATGTGCTCGATAACTTTTATTTGCATTTACCACTCACAATTATTTGTAACAATTAATCTTCACCATCTGTATATTTTAATTTCAATTAAGTGAATTTATTATGTTCGTACAATAATTTTTATGATTGGAAGACAACGTTAGCTATTTTCCATACCTTGAAGTTTACAAAGTAATTGCAAAAATATTTGATGCATAAGTGTCAACTTCAAATTCATTCCTGACAATTTTCTAATGCATTTGGGTGAATCAGTATAATATAATAGTTTTAGAAAAATATTCAGTTATGTCCATTATTATTAAACTAATCTATACATTAAGCTAACTAACCTATAATTATTTAAAATTAAAGTACACTTCTATAACAAAAGTTTAAATTTTAATACTCTTCTGAAATAAATGTGTTTTACATTTCTTTTGTTCATTGACAGAAATTATGAAAATAGAAAATCCTTTTCACAATAGTACACATATTATATCGCAAATTTATATAAATTTGAGATCTCTCAGAGTAATAACTTAGAGTCTAAAAGATCTAACAAAATTTTAATTTCATGTGTGTGATATTTTATTCTACTATTATAAAAAAATGAAATTATAAATATCCTAATAATTTCTAAGTAATCAACTTCGATATATAGTAATATATATATATAGTAGTTTGAGTAACAAAAGCTCAATTAATTAATCATCTTTAAGAATCATCAAATACTCACCTACAAATGCTAAATAAAATATCTCATTTAATAAACATTCCTCATATTTATTAGAAATTTATTTCGTAAAATTATCTTTAGTACAAATTATTGACTTACAGATTACTTTAAAAGATAACTTTATAATGAATAAATGGTGCGTACATAGTCTCATTTCTTCATCAAATATTTCAGAATTCTTTATTCTTTTAGTAGATAAATAAGCTAAATACTAAAGTATTAAAAATTAATTGTGTTAAATCAAGGCTAAATAGAGAAAAATCATTTAAATGATTTAAAAAATTGTTATTTAAATTCCTTTATTTTCAAAGCTGTATTTTTAAGAATTATTTCAAAAAAATATCTTTAAAATACCAGATTTATCCTAGCAACCAGTATTATGCATAACTCAAGCTGAAAAATTAAATGAATTTTATGACATTCGCAGATTGATTGATTTCATATTATATATATATATATATATATATATATATACAAAATCTTGTAATTTTTCATAATTATTCTTATCAGCGTATCGTTTGCATGTATTTAACTTACTTGTTTCTATGTGTTGAGAGTGTATAATCTCTTTATTAACTATCTAGTTCTTTTAACTATCTATAATCTTTATTAACTATCTATAATCTCTTTATTAACTTTTCTAGTGATAATCGACTGGGACTGATTCACTAGTTTTTTCCTGATATCTTCCTTTTTCATCTAAACTTTTCCGGAGTTATTATTATCTATGTTTATCACTTAGCATACCACAGCTTTTGTGGAGTAAATTCAAGTTGAAGGCAAGAAATTTAATTCAAATAACAATAATGTTAGTGATGATTTCCCTCAAGAGTATTCCTAATTATTATTTTTTTTCTTCCTAAAAAGATATTGACACTTAAATAAAAGCAATTCAAGATCAGTTTACTTCATTTTTCTTCATTAAGATATGAAAACATCTTAAATATGCCTAAAAATTATTCAAAAGTTTTATCAGTGGTCTTTACAAAGTTTCCCTTAAGTTTCATTTTAAATGAAGAAAAGAGAGTGTTTCTCATATCAATTTGGCCAATGTACCATGGATAACATTTTGGATTCTAAGTTGAGCTGATTGATGAATATAATTATTTTTGTTTGCTGTGATGTATCTGCCCTTGATTTTTTTTTCACACAAACAGTTATGAAGTTGATGAGATTCTTCGATATTTCAAATTATATGTTGCCAGAATACAGAAATAGAAGATTATTTATTCTGCTTCTTGCTTTTATTACGTTTATAGTTTCTTCATATTTTGATGTGTTCCTTTTTTGTAAATGGATTAAACACTTGACATTTATAAAATTATATTTCAATTTAACCAAGGAAATGACTTCTTTGTAGGAATCTATTTCCTATCATTATAACTTTGTTGCCACACACTTCAGAATTCTCATTAATATCTCGACATGAATGCAGAGTAAGTGTTATTTTTCCTTTTTAAAAAATAGGAGAACTTGAATTCGCTAGTAGTTTAATGTATTCACATTAAACTATACCTTCTGGTTAAAGCTATTTTATTACAATATTGAGGGAACCCAATAGCACTATTTCGTTTCTAAGTAAATACTGTATATCTCTTGCAAGATTATTAAATTCATGTATGGAGTTGCACGTATAATTTGTCATATATATTTATATCTTCTCATAATCTCTAAAATATAAACTACATATCCATGTTTTGATATTCAGAGCTAGATGGAAAACTTCATAGCTCATTTGATAAAAAATTTCATTTCTATTTTTATTTTTACTATTGGCTAGTGTAGTAATCAATGAAATATTAAGAAAATGGTATTAATGAATAAGGTAAAATAAAAATATTTTATAGAGAAGTGTTTTATCTTGTAATATTTAAAAAATAAATATATTTAAATTAATATATTTCTTTTTTAATATATTTACAATTACTGCTATTTACAATTAATAGTGATACTTTACAAGTACTTGTTTTCATTTAATTTCTCTCTTACATACTCGTAATCTCAAGTTTCTTTAGAAGAAATTCATTGGCCGATTTTGCTTTCATTTTCTAACTTATAAATATTTGTTTATCCTTACCTGGTTTGCTTGCTTTTGCCACTGCTGGCAGAAATGTCTTTGATGTATAAAAACCATTTTCCGTCTTAAGATTTTCAAAAATCGGAATTAGCTTTGGCTCAGGTAAACCTGAAATTTAAAAATATTTTAGTTTTATTAAAGCAGAGCTGAATCTTTTTTGCGCTAAAGAAAATAAACTTATTATAAATACTTTTGATATCAAATAAAAAAATTCTTTCAGCGCGTAATCGAAACACTGTGTCATCTTAAATATATTTTGATTATTGTAAAATAAATTTAGGATTAAAAAAAAGACATAAATTTATATTTTATTAAGATTTCCCAACTTTTCTGTAAATAAGAGACTCAAAACTGTTTCATTCAAGTCTCTTGAAAAGGTATATTTTTTATTATGATAAAACTATATTTGAAATGGTAACAGAATTTCCATAAATGTATAGGAATTGCATATTTAAGCTCCAAAATATTTATTTTAAACATTAAAGCACACTCAGAAAAATTATTTACCTTTTTCATTCTCAAAATATTAAATGGTAAAAAATATAATTATTAAAAAATATATCTTTTAAACTTATGAATCGCATTCAAGTATAATAAAAATTTGCAGTTTCAGTATTAAAAATTAAATTAAATTCATATTCACACAAAAGAAATACAATTATTTTGTACTGTTAGCATTTAAGGTTTTCAAAAATTAAAGACAGTTAAAAATTAACTGTCAACTATATTTTATACGTAACATCTGCTATTGTTCTCGTGTGCCAGCTAGGCTGACAAATCGGGGTGCGCTGCTCCACTTTTCCAACTGAACCTTATTTGGTGTGGAGTCTGACTTCTTCAGTACACACACATGCCATTTATAGAGTAGGCAACCATTCACACAAGGAAAGGACATGATAGATAGAGAGATAAAGTACATCCATGCCTGAACTGGGATTCGAACCGAGGTCTAATTCCTAAAATAAATATCAGATTGTTATATACTTTATATAGGAATAAGAACTAAATATTAAACTGTTACCTATTCCAATAAATATTGTTTTGTAATTGTCTTTCAACAAAGAGTTCAAACTGAAATCTTTCCCAAATGTTTGATTGCATTTCACCTGCAACAGTATTTCTCAATTAGAAAAAAATTACGATATTTAAAAAATTTCATTTAAAAAAAAAAAAAAAAAAAAAAAAACTATATATATGTGAAATAATTTTATTATTTAGAGCTCATATCTTAATTCGAAACTTACTTGAACACCCAAGTCTTTCATCATTTCCACTTCAAATTTGATGACAGTTTGAGGTAATCGATATTGTGGAATTTCAGAAGAACTGGAAATTACAGAAAAAAAGAGCTTTTAAATTCCATTACAGACAATGTAAAATATGCTTACAGACCCAGTTAAATTTCATATTTTACCTCAATCCACCAACGTATTCCTCCTTCTCAAAGACAGTTATATCTGTATACCCCAAACGGCCTAAGAAAGTAGCACAACTTATTCCGGCTGGTCCGCAACCAATAATAGCTATTTTCGAACGATAGCTCTCTGGTGGTTCACCTCCAGCGAACAAATTCGGATCTCTTATTTGTGGTATTTTCATTTTCATAAATGTCTGGGAAAAAATATTTTTTTACTCATATTTCTATATTGCAACATTATTATTAAATTAGAGAGAAATTTATGTAAATTTTTCTCTTTTATTTTAAGTTACTGTTAGTTGTTCCAGCAAGTCAAGATGTGACATATATCATCAATGTAAATAGTTCATGAAATATTGTGAACAAGTTTAGATTTTGTTTAAAGTAAGTTAAATTTAAGTTAAGTAAGAAATTTAAGTTAAAAGTTGAATTTAACAATCTTTTATTCTCCTAATTTGTTTCACATTCTACTTTAAAAATGTGTGTGAGTTCGTGTTTGAATTTATCATTCTTAACTTTCACTAGTAAAGCATTA
This sequence comes from Latrodectus elegans, assembly GCA_030067965.1. NCBI lineage: Eukaryota > Metazoa > Arthropoda > Arachnida > Araneae > Theridiidae > Latrodectus > Latrodectus elegans. The sequence continues at coordinate 43,893,834 of CM057811.1, read as the reverse complement.
AGAGTGGTTTGTACGTATTTGCGTACTCTGCACAATAACTGAATCCTTACAAGTTTATAAAAGCAACTAATTTTTCGTGTTTATCTCGAAGTTAATATGTACAATATTATTATGAGATAACTTATGGTAATAATATTAATGGTTAGATGACAAAATGCTGTAAGTTATTTCTCTCTTTCTTTTTCAAATATTATCGTAACAGTGTAAAATTCAAGATATTATAAAAAATGCCTCAAGACATTTTACCATCTCAGCATAGAGCGATAGGCTTAGATAAGAAAAATAATGAAATTTATCAATGCGAATAAGTAACCAATTAGCTACTTTTCCATTATAATCCCGTGCGATGTGACCACCAAAACGGGAAACAAATTGTAAGTTAATGTTGTAAATATTCCACTTGCATCATGTATTGCTTAAAAAGGTTTACATGTTTAGAAACTACTAAAAATAATGCAAATATTTTATCTATGTTTTATAAACTATAATTATTACTTATTCACAAAACATATTTGCACGAAAATGTTTATTTCTGGCGCAAACTGCTTAATAATCGCATCAGTGAATGATTGCGTACGTATAAAATTTAATACTTTTTTTCCCAATGAAATAAATTTAAATTTTGCTGTATTCAACTGTTTTTTACTATTGACGACTTGTGATTCTCTTTTCACTGGACAAAATTATCACTAAGCCATTTTTTGCAAACTTGTTTTAGCTTTGTTTATCTCTCTTCACTCAAATTTAGCACACAACTAAAAATTTAACTTTAATTTAAAATAAAATTTTCAGCTTTTATATAATCATCTTATCTACATTATATTATTTCCGCTTCTCCCTAAGAAACATGCTATTTCTTTAGGATTATAACCGGGGTTATAATGGGAGAGTATCGGCAATTATATCGCAGACAATTTAATATATAAAAAATAAAACTTTGTAAAAAAAATAAATAAAATAAAATTCTTTATCTTGATTTTATAATAATAAAAAAATGATTCAAAATTCAAAAGTTATTTTTAAAAACATTTTTTTGTTATTTGGTGTCAAAAGCTCTCTAACTTTGCCTAAATAAGTTTTATTTTGCTTAAAGAGTAATGATATATATATATATATATATATATATATACATATACATATATATATATATGTATATATATATATATATATATACATATATATATATATATATATATATATATATATATATATATATATATATACATATATATATATATATATATATATATATATACTACATGACTACCATACTGCATATATACTGATGGTCACCGTAAATGCAATACCCAGAAAAAAACATGCAAATAACATGAAATTTACAACATGCATTATCGGAGGTGAGATATGCAAATGATTAGAATTTTTGCACAGACGTCTGTGGTGCCACTTCAAAGCGCTATTTAAGGCTTGGAGATTTCTACGATTTCAAGTTCGGGAATTGTGTTTTTTCTTGTGGTTTTAAAAAATACGATCATTTTTCTCGTAAAAAACAGCGATCATTTTTTGATCAAGTATCCAGACAGAGGAAAGACAGAGTTCGACAGAGGAAAGATAGTGGCCTTTGAGATTGTGGATTATCTTTCAGGAATATTAGTAGTCATGTTGGACGAAACCAAGCAACTGTAATGCGCATGTGATCGTTGGATGCAGAAGGGTTCGACGGCTATTCTGCCTATTGATTTTGGCAGGAATCACACTTCACAGAAGTCTATAAATTTAATCATTTGACATTTGGTCAATATGTTATCTACAAAATAAATTTTGTTGTGATGTCTCTTGTCTTTGGTGTTGTAATTTGGGTGGCCAGCAGTGTATACTGTTCAACTACTATATTGCATCAATCAATATGTTAACAGATATGTCCGTTCAATTAGCCCACTTGTTTTTTGACTTGTGGTGCCCTTCAAACGTAAGTTTTGCAAGCCTACGTATTTTTGTTAGCTAGCAGATTTCTATAAAATCTTATGTATCAAAGTGATTGCGTTTAATTACCCATAAATATTATCAAGGGCTTTTTAATTGCAACCTGTTGCCCAGTTTAAATGAAAATTATAGAAATAATCATTCATTAGTATTTAAAAGTTAACTATTTTCATACTTGATCAAATCACATCAGCATTCTAAATTTAGAAGTGCTGGTTTAATTTCATTCCGCACCAACTTGGTTTTTCAAACAGATTATTTTATTTATAATTACATTATAATAAAGTAAATAAATATATTTTTTATTACTTTTGTATGGCTACTTTTGTAACAATTCATTTGTTTTGGCTATCATAAATTGTCATTTTAATTAGGACAATACCCAATTATATTCATAAACTTCTAGGATTTTTCGCCTCCTTTATTTCAATGATTTAATTACAGAAATATAGCTGAATGTAAGCTACAAATATGTTTTTAAGAAGCTTTGAAATTATAGAATAGAAATTTTACTTCGCCTTTTATAGCAAACATGCCAGAATAGAACTAGTATAACCTATTCACAAACATTTTGCTGAATAGTGTATAAAATTGGTACTAAATTTTTCTGCTAAATTATGCATTGCTATTTTATACACCTGTATAATGTAAAATTTTCGAACAATAACAAATCAGAAAGTTACAAAGTTATTTGTAGTATTTTCTGTAAATTTAATTTAATGATAAATTGTGCATAAAGAGGATATCAAAAATCGTTTCTTAATTATGAAATAGAAATAATTCAAACTTTAATTGAAAATCTTCTTCGTAAGACCTTTTTATTCTTACCTCAACAGCAAATTGCTGAAGACCTCCTATATTAATAGGTCCCTCTTCAGATGCGTACAAATTGCATCCTCCAACACACAAGTCGCTTGTAGGGCAAACCATTCCACATGATAATCCAGCGGGATTATCTGAGAGAATTAATTTGGCAGCTCCATAATAATTCTGAAAATAAATATTAATTTGTAGCAATTGCTTATTAACATTTCAATTAGAAATTCTTTATTGTGTAAAATAATAATTCTCAGAAATCAGCAATAATAATTTTCACTTGATATAAATTTTTTATATGTTTTTTGAATAAAAAAAATAGATTGTGATTTCATATTTTTCAAATTTAAATTCTCATTTCAGCCATTTTAAGATACCATGCTGGTTCAATCATATATTCTTATTCACAATAATGGACAAAAATATACAATATTGTACGAGTTTTCATCGTCATAGTAAGAAATATTGCCTAAATCAATGAATTGCTGTTACGTTTACATTGTATCCCTAATTATCTTCATGTAATTTGGACATATCCTCAAGAATTTTTCCAGAGTTTTAGTAAATCATTGTTATCATGCATTAGCTACTCTACATTTATCTTCATACCAATTTAGCAAAATCCTAGTCTTATATTGAAGAATGTATTTTTATCTGCTTAACACATAAATCACTTAGAAAATAGCACCAGAATTTTCATATTGCGGTTGTGTTAAATATTATTTACAAGATAATATTTAACACAAATTGTTAAATATTATTTACAATATTTTTTACAAGATAGTAAAATTTCATGGAATTGGTTTACATATTTTTGAATACATTATGTTTGTTGTTTTTGTTAATTTTCTTTAAATTATAAAAGCTAGCGAATGTTTTTAAACATAAATTGCTCTAACTGAGTTTTGAAAAAATGTAAGAGTTACTTAAAGAAAATAAATACTAATTTACCTTCGTAGATATACAGCTAATGAATGCTTTAATATCGATTTGAGTTGGGCAACCTTTCTGGCAGGGAGCATCAGCACATTTCAAGCACCTAAAGAAGATGTATAATTCTAAATAAATGAATTCTGGATCTAAACAGAAAAATATTTTCATGAATTCAATACCAAACACAGCTTATTTTCAAGGAATATAAAGAAAGCTTTTTTTGATTGAAATTAATGATTTTAATTTAATGTTACATTATTAAAATATTCCCATATTTTGCATCTTACATCGTAGGCAGCTTAATAAATACATATAAACAATTGACATTTTTTAATTGACATCAACAATCGATACATGAAATTCTTTTTACATTTAATCCAATATTGATGAAGTAAATTGTATTCTACTTTCAGTTATATATACGCAAAATTCAATTATACATGCATGTATATTTAAATTTTACACTAAAAGCTGCTTATTAAATTATTATTTAAAATTTGTAAAAATTTGCATTCACAGAGTGAAATAAAATTTGATGTGTATATTCCTTAAGGTTTTAAAAATATTATTTTCTCTCTTAGAATGTTGCAAATTTTCATCAAAAATCAAGAGGGGACTAAATCAAAAAAGCGAAGGTTAATGTCTTGTGGTTTTGTGCGATTGGTATTCACTTGAGTAGAAGCAATGATATTTGAGATAAAAATCAGTTATTTGAGTTATCTTAGTTTTTAGATCTGATACCCAAAAAGAAGTTAAAGAAAGAATTTTTTAAGAAAACTGTATTAAAATTAATTAAAAACAAAATTAAATTTAGAACTTTGAAATTTGACATATGAGCTCTTTCGTAAAGAAAATAAATAACTCTTGATGATGATATTAAAGATTATTGTCTCGTCTCTAAAAAAACATAAAACATGAAGTTATGATGAGCATTGTAATTCGCGTAAAATTACTTGAACTAAATATTTGTCATTTTGTGTAACTTTTCTTTTTAATCTATAATCAGGACTATCTTATTTATGTAATTTAACATTTCCCCAAATGATTAAAATTAAATAATGAAACATAAAAATTAAAAGAATCCTAAATTTTAGAATATGTTATATATTAAAAATTTGTTATAAGTAATAAAAATAAATTACACTATGGTAAGTATCTTTTAATAATAACCTTAGAAAAATAAAATAATGTTTTGAGGGAGAGAAAGCGAGCTGATCTTTAAGTCCTACTTATAATAATTTTACATTTAGACAGAGCCGCCCAACTTGTCTAGTGGTGAGCATGCCAAATTGCGTATAGGAAGGTCCTGGGTTCAAATCTCGGTTCGGGCATGGATGTACTTTCTCCCTCTATCTCTCCTGTCTTTGTCCTTTCCTTGTATGAATGGGTTTTGAATGGTTGTCTACCCTATAAATGGGTACCTATGGCATGTGTGTACTTAAGAAGTCGGCCTTCACACCTAAATATGGTTCAGTTGGAAAAGTGGAGCAGCGCACCCAACAATGCCAGCCTAGCTGGCACACAACAAGATTCAGACAGAAACTTATATAAATTTATTTATTTGAGTATATTAAAAATCGAGGTGTCAGTAAAATTAATTTGTAACTTCAATGCCTTCCATGGATGAGGTATACCGAGTGAGAAATTTTTTATTGCGAATTCATTTGTTTGTACATTAAAAGAAAAAACATGAATGAACTGTCAATATGAGGCATTGTTTTTCGGGAATGCAAAATATAATATCAAATTCAGAGATCGTGATTCAGTGCACATATAAGCAGATGTTTCCTGAATTAAATTCTGCAAGATGTTTCCTGAATGAAATTGCAGAATTTAATTTTTTTCGTAATTTATATTAAGATGTTAAAAAGTGTTATTAGTGTACTTACATTGAATAAACAAATTTTCAATCGAATATTTTTATCAAAATACTTTATTGGAAAAGTAGCGCAATCATCAATTTCTGTGTTTCCATCTTTCCTCAGAGGCACGACAGCCTTGAGTGGGGTGGCCTTCTGAAGAATTTTTCTCCAATCATCTCTATTTTCGGCCATGATCTTCCAACTTATCTCTTTTAAAAGGACGAGATCCCTTTCTTGGCAGTCAGGCCAGCTAAGATTGGGTCGGTTCTTAGCTCTTGTTCCAGAGAGCCTGGCCAAGAATTTTTTCTGGTTGGAACATTCTTTCTTCATTCTAATAACATGATCAGTCCGTTTGAATTTTTTATGTATTCGATAACCTCTGATTTTTTTAAAACACGATAGAGTTCTGAATTTGAGTTTCTGTGCCATAAGCCATCAACTTGTATAACTCCAAAAATAACTCTTAGTATCCATAATTCAAAGATTCCAAGAGCATTTTCAGTTTTTTTAAATCATTTTCCAAGTTTCTGATGAATATAAGTATAGGTCTCTCTGGTTTGACATTTATAAATTAATAACTTAGTCTTCTTTTTAATTAGGTTTAGTTTTAAATACTTCTTTAATCCGTAAAAGCATCGGATGCCAGTACTGATTCGCTTCAATTGTGAATGTGATTATTAATGAATTGCAGATGTGATGCTTTTATTATAGAGTTATTATCATCAACAATAATGTTATCAGATGTGCCAATTTCTGAGAACCCAAATATGTAAATCTATCAACTTTTATCGATTTTTATCGGCAACTTTTCTATCGAATCTATCAACTTTTATCGTTATTTAACGCTAAAACTGCTAGGAGACGGCGAAAAATGAATGACAAGCTTCTTCAACACCTTCGCTCAGTTACTGATGCTACACAGCTTCGATACAAACTGTACGACACCACCTTCACACAATAGAGTTGTATGCTCGCTGACCATTGGTATACTCTCGTTAACAGCACGGAACCGTGTCACCCACAAAAAGTCAGCAACAAAGCATGTAAACTGTTGGAGAAATGAATAACGTAATATTCTTTTCTCTGACGAATCCTATTTTTCTTTTCATTCTGATAATAGGCGTATTTTCATCTGGAGACAGCATGGCACTAGAAACAATTCTGCGTTCATGCATGAAGTGTCTAATTTAATGGTTGCAGAGTGATTGTCTAGGCTGACATTTCCTTTGATGAGCACATCTATTTCCATATCATTTGAAATAAAAGTTCGTCCGGTCATTGATATAGGTATGAGACCTTCAGACCTATTGTAACTATTGGATATTAATGGAAGACAACTGCAGGCCACATCGTGCTAACTACATAAATGATTTTCTTTTGGGGAAAAAATCATACTTGAATGGCCAACGTATTTTCTGGACACGAACCTAATTACTGAGCGTTTACCATCCCCACTAATTTTACAAGAACTAGAAAGAGATCTTCTGAAGGAGCGAGACAAAATACTTCAGCTCCTCTTTATTAACGTCACTGGCCATACAGAGAAAACCTAACCCTTACTAAAAACGATTTTCTTTTAAGATAACACCTTTTTTTGTTTTACTTATGTGCACAAATTGTGTTTTTCCCCCTTTTGTATCCAAATACTCAATAAAATGCATTTTTTAGACTAAACACAAATGTCATTTTTATCTCATATATATCCTATTACGTCTGTCAATAATATAGCAATCAACCAAGCAATTCTCCAGATGCAAAATTAGAGCACTACTTCAACATCCTTTAATTATTTTGAGCAGCATAAGTATAAGCTTAATTATACCTATTTTAAATAAATTTATGGATTTTAACTTTATGAATATATAGTATTAATTAAAAAAGAACTAGAAGCACATAAAAAGTTTGAATTAAATATTATTACCTTGATGCTTCTCTTAATGCAGCTCTTTCACTCAGGGTAGTATGTTTAATATCATCGAAGTCATTCTTTAAAGAACGATATGTCTAAAATAAATTATATTTTTATTAATAGTTTTAATTAAGTTATTGCAAGTAATTGTTTAAATGTTAAAATTATATCAATTAGCATTTGTCAATAGTTATTTAGTGTTTAGTTTATTTACTTGCACATATTTTTTTAAGAATTAATTATTTTCAAGATTTCACTTTAATCGAATAAGTAACAATGTATTTCGTAATAAAATTTGAAAATAATCTAAAAAATAGAAAGAAGAATCGAGAAGAAATATTCATCATCAGCTTTTATCCTTTTTTATGAACATGTTTCAATTTTATGTGAAAGTATTTCTTTGTCAACTATTTATATTAAAGGAAAAGAATTTTATTGAATTTTAATCTGGATAAATACTTCAAATAATTTTGAAAAAATATTTTAAATTTGAGTAAAAAAAAATAATTTCAAATAAATTAAATGTAAGAATTTTGAATCGTTACCTTTTATTTTCTTTCTTTCTCTCGATTATTAAAAACAAAAATAGTTATATAAAAAAGGATTTATTTCAAGTAAAGATAGTTTTTAATAGAGATCAAGGAATTTCTAACTGACCTATATAGCGACGTTATATTCTTATTAAAAGCTGATTAAATATGTTAAGGTGAAATAATTCTTGTCCGACATTGATTTTCAAGGGTTGAGTTATTTTTTTTTTAAGTTGTGTGTAACGCGATTGCTTTTCTTTTTTGAATAAAAATTACCATAACTGGACCATCTTCCACACGAACAGTTTTATCCGCTTTGAAAATTGTCTCGCATATTATTTCATTCATTATTCGGTGAAAGAAGCCTAAAGCTTAATTTACCAGAGTATTCACTTTAAGAATATTTTGGTGTGTAAGCATTTGCTTATCCCGATCTAAATATAATGTTTTCAATGATTGAATTTTGATGCGATATATTTAACAAGATATATGAAAAAGTATTGGCAACTTTTAAAAAATTTTATAAAAATAGAATTCGTTCCATTTTAATGGAAAAAGAATAAAATAAAAATTTTGACAATGTCGATTGAAAAACTATGAGCAATGGGAATAAATACTTGACACATAAATATATTATCAAAATAACTGATCGAAGTTTAACTTAAGATTATTTATTTATTTTTATTAACATACTGTATCCTTCAAATGTTAAAGTTTTCACAGTATTTTATATGCTGTAACACAATAATTTTTTTAAATGTGTATATAATTTGAAAAGTGCAATAGTTGGTTGTTGTGGCTTATCCCTTCTGACTGACATTAACATCAGACCAATCTATGTGCCCGAACGCCTTCAAACAATGTTGCACAGCCTCAGCTGGTCTTCATTTAAACCGATGCAGGCCAAAATGTGGGCAGAAGCAGCTTAAGTCGCAGTGCATTTTAAACGCAAGGGATAAACTTTGTACACCTTCATATGACGTTGTACAAGAATGTGCCACTTCGAAAGTTGTCTGTTTGCCAACCCCATTCAGAACAGCATCAGGGCAATTTTCCGCCTCATAAGGCTCTCCTCCTAGAAGAACAGACATCTTGCCTGACCCTGGTGGCTATATCTCAAAAAGTTAGGCAGCCACCATGAGAAATATCCTTGCGGCTGCCCTCTCGGGCCAACCCATCAGAGCAAGAGTCTAAGAACTTTAAATGCAATATTGCAGAATAATAAGCGAAATTTTTAAAAATAAGATAAAGTTTAATAACATATAAAAAAAATTGGAACAATTTAAAAATGCGTTGTGGGAAGCTTATATCGATGATAATATATGCCATATATTGAATTATTTGCTTTTTTTTTTGTAAAATATTCATGGAAATAGTTTATTTACCTTTATTGTTGAAATATTTCATTAATACTTTTCATAGTTAGTGTTTTTTAGTTATTTATAGTTATGATTAAAAAAGTGCTAGATATTACAATTTACTTTAAAAAACTTAGCATTATCATCATTTTATGATAGTTACCGTTTTATTTTAAAATTTATCAAACAGAAACCGTTGAGTTTATATTTGCCGAATAAATTAGTTTATTCATGGTTAATTCATCCATAAAATTCTTTGGCGGTGGAAAAGACAAATTCATTAAACATAATGAGGCCCATCATTATTATCTTCATGCTAATTCTGTCTTACTGCACTTCTTAATGGTGAAATACAAAATAAATATATCCTAATAATTTAAAGGAATAAAACTTTTTTTTCAAATCTCATTACCATTGCTTTCTTGTTGCTTTTTTTCAAGTCTCATTACCATTGCTTTTTTATTGCCTTTTTTCAAGTCTCATTACCATTGCTTTTAGGAGCGTAAGGTTTTAAATTTATTTAAGAACATTCAAACTCACAAATCATTTAAATAAATTATGAAACATAACAATTTCAATGAAATTTATTAATCAATAAATATACATATCCTAAAGGGAAAAAACTTAATATGTTCTCAAACAAAAATAAATAATTCATAGTTGTATGTATTTGCATCATGATAAATAATTAATATATGATTTGTTTTTTAATATAATATTTAATAATTATTAATAGTTTATTGACCTAGATTTTAAGATACATTACTATCTGTAATTAATCCAAATAAATATATTAAAGGATATTTATTTAAAATTTTGGACCACCTTTAATTGTGTTTCATTTTTTTTTCATGTTTAATTTTTAAGTTATTTTAGTTTTGTATTTACTTTCAATAAAAATATGTATGCATTAGAAAATAAGCAGAAATGTATTTACATACTTTTTATTTTGTCTTACTTACTCCTGATTTTTTGTCAGAATTTCGCTTCCAGTGTTTCTTGTTAACTTTGGTTTGAGAGCTGGGTACAACACTTGCTTTAGTGTAAATTTTTGGGTTTAAAGACAAAATGTTCTGAAAAGAAATTAATTATAATTAATACAACAATTTTATTGTAGTTTCAATACTACGTCACTATACTGTTATTTCAGTAAATTTTCTCCTATCTAAAGTATAATACCTTTGTGGTTTCCAAAAAACATACCTCTAAAAATATGATTTTATTACTTTTATCAACTTTTTCTGATCTCAGCAGTATCATTACATTTTGATTCTTCAAAATATTTTAGCCATAAAAATACTTCAAGGATATTAAATATATCTTTTATAAGACATGGTAATGATGCTAATTTATAGATTTAGTATTGATTTCACAAGTACTTCAAGATACCGTATTCCATCTTATTACAATAACACCTAATCGGGAAAACAAATTTAAGCGTTTCTCTCTTTTGTAATACTTGAAGTAAAATTTCTGAGCACTTGAAAATTTTATTTGAATAACACAAATAGTACTTGATTGCTGATTCTAGATGAGGAAAATTCCGTGTGTGAAAATATGGGGAATGCATGCGATATCGTCTGATCATCAGTTTATGATAGCATGGGACCACATCAAAAACCATTGTCATCATCATGAATGAAACAATGATCACACGTCATTTTATATGTTTTTTACGTCATTTTATGTCATCACACGTCCTTTTACGTGTATGAATTGATATTTTCAATATAATAAGATCATCGATGTATCCTTTATTTTAATTTGTTCAGGTAAAAGTAATTATAATGTGCCATTAATTTCATTCTTAACTGAATAGCAATTACTATTTTAATAAATGAGTAATGTAAATTCGTAATTTTTGAAATGCATATTGGAAAGAATCTCACTATGTATTTTTATAAAAAGTAAATCCATCATAAATTATTTTCTTAATTTTAAAAAAATTATTGCTTATTAATAAATTTTAATCTTTTATCGATGTAATCCAAACAAGTAAAGTCCCATTATATTATAACCGGTTCAATCTTTTTATTTCTATTCAAGATTTCCTTTCAAAGAAAAGGAAAGTATAAAATCATTAAAAATCCGCTTACATGCTACTTGAAGGGTCTCTAATAAAATGGGGTTATAATTCTGTGAATTGTATAATGCGAATTCAAAAATTATCCACTTTTAAAAATTTGAGGAATTATATTCTGTACTTCGATATTTCATGCAGTTAAAACTTTAAATAAAATGAAGTAAGCAAAGTAATCTTTTTTGCTGTACACGTATAATGTCTCATTTATGAATAAAATGATATGTTTATTCCCTTGAATATATACATATGTTTTATTTATTTATTCGTTAACATTTCCATGCAAGCTATTCGTTACCCAGCTTTATCAATCGGATTTCTATTGTCTTAGAAAAAAAACCCAGTTTAATAGAACTATTCATTATTTTTAAGCAAAATAGCATTTCCTGTATAAAATTGCTGCGCATATTTTTCTATTGTTATAGATTTTGTTTGAAAATTGCTTACATACATTCAGAACTTGTAAAACTCTTCTGGTTCTATATAATTCTGGCACTCACTTAAAACACTTCTACATGAAGTGCCTAAATATGTGGAATCCAGAAATATTTAGTAAATTTTAAAAAACCTGACCATGCATTATTGGATTAAATCTGCGCATATGTGAATATATATGTGTGGGCTAGAGAGAGAGAGAAAGAATTACGCTAAGCATTTTTTTAATATATCAGTAAAGTAAATCGCGGCTCGTGTTACTAATAACTCGCTTTGTTATATTTAATGTTTTAAAAAAATTAACATAAATATATCTCAATAATTATAATAAACATTTAAATGAAATATGTCATTATATGAAATACACGTAGTTTTTACATGTATGTATTGAAACAATTTATCGATAATTTAAGCTTATCAGTGGAAGATAAAGATTTTTTACTATCAAATTCTTGAGTAATAAAATCTGAAATCGATTTTATAAAATATGTCGGAAAAAAATATAACAGCAAACATTAAACTATGCCTGATTTTTTTTCTAATATTTAAAAACTGTATTAGTTGGCAGCTTAAATCAAAAGCACAGAAATTAAAAATGCATACACCTAATAATATTCATCATCAAAATAGCACTTTAAAAAAACTGAAAACAATCAGCTGCCCTCTTAAAAATAAAAGTTTTAAGCATTTCGTAACTGTGAGTTCCATTTTCTTTTTATATTATTTTAATAAAAAAAATTTTTGAAAAATATAAAACTTTGAAGCAAACAAGCTTTTAAAGTCAGATTTTTTATTTCTTTAGTTAAAATTTCAAAACATTAAAAGTATGTAAAATACAAAGAGGTCATTAAATATTACATTAATATAATTACATTAAAAGTATGTAAAATACAAAAATAATATAAAAAAAATATTTTTTTATATATTTTATATTTAAATGATTTTAAATTAACTTCGTCTGCTCAGTGTTAAATAAAAATTAATACATTACTTACAGTATTTTAAAAATAAACAATCAATAAAATATAGTAACAATAGTTCAATTTTTTATTTTTTCCCGAATAGGAAAAGATAAAAAAGCATGTTTACTCAGAAAGATATATTTATTTGATCTGAGTAATTCATGGCAGCTCAGTGATAAAACAGATATCAATGATTTTTCTTTTACTTTTTCAACTATTCGTAAACTGATAGCTTGCAGTTTCTTTCAGATATTTTTCATCATTTTCTCCAATAAAATATAAAGTATTAGTGGATTAAAAACTTACATAAAAGATTGCGAATATAAAACATCTTCCCTTCAGCTACAATATTTTTGTCTTAAGAATGAAGAACTTTATTTTTGTATACCAAGAATTTTATAAGTATCAGAGACTTGTATATTTCTGTGCCCCCCCCCCCTTCTGTAGTTTGAACAGTATTGGAGAGAAAATAGTTTTAAATGTAATAATTAAAACCAGTATCATTTTAATGCTATAATTAAATTAAATATAATACAGGCTTATTTTTTGCGAGATAAAACCGTTTTCACAAAATTTTATTATTCATGTCACAGAATCCGATTAACAGAAATTCTATGAAACCTTGGAAATTTATTTGCAGTCTATGCTTCAAATGATTGTTATCATCAATTTGATTTTTCATCATCAATTGTAAACTATCTAATAACAATTTACTCTTACTTACGATGGAATCTATCCATAGCTTGTGATTTAAATAAGAAAATTTAAGAGAATAGTCATTGCATTCCATATAAATGTAACTGCCGTACACATTAAGTTGAATGTATGTAGAAATACAAGCATTTAAAAACCTCGATTACAAAACTAAAGGAAACAATTGAATCAACTTATTGAAATGACTTGTTAAGTTGTATAGTTTAGACATCCTTTTTGGATTAATTGAAAATGAGGATGAAGACATTTTTATTAGCCATTGGATATATCAATTTTTACTGTGTAATAATTTTTACTATTTAACTTTGTTTCTTTCATAGGAAAAAGTATAAAATTTTATTCTTAAAACTTCATTATTTGTTTCGAATATCTTAATTTTGCATATCATGTATAAAAATTATATTTTAATGCATGTGTTTTATATATTCAAGATACTTTTATTCCTAGCAATTATCAAAAAATAGTAAAAGTGGCAACTAACAAAGAAAAAGAATTTGATTAGGCAATTATTTGTCCTTAAAAGAAAATTATATAATTCAATTTTAAATGTAATTAATTTAATAAAATTAATTAATTAATTTAATTAATTAAATAAATTAATTTAATTTAATTTTCAATTTTAAATTTAAAAATCATATTTAAATTTAATAACACATATCAATTTTTCAAATAATTAATCCATTTATTTTATTTTCATTTTTACAAATAATAATAAAATAGAAATTCAAAATTTTGCTTCAGTAACTACAAAATTTTATTCTTCACATTTAAATAAAACATTATAAAATGAAAAATAAAAAAACTTATAACTAATGAATCTAGACTCAACATAGTCTCAAAAAAATAAGGAAAATCATTAAAAAAAAGTGTAAAGTAAAATTATAGAAAATGGATTACCTCAATATCAGGTAAATCATGAGAAAGATAACAAGCTCCAGTAGACGGCATGATAACACTTTGTTAAAAGAGTTTTACAGCCTTTTTTTTTAGCGTGTTCGACTATCTGGGAATGACAAACTTAAATAAAAGAAATCCAAGTCGCAAAATCAGAGCGACCTTTTTATCTTAGCTGTGATTGGTTTTATCTTCAGAGAATGTAGTTGTAACTTTCTCCTGTAAGATATAATATGAGAATACTTATTTAATATTACGATATATATATATATATATATATATATATATATATATATATATATATATATATATACATATATATATATATATACATTATATATATATATATATATATATATATATATATATATATATATATATTATATATATATATATATATATATATATATATATATATATATATATATATATATATATATATATATATATATATATAAACAAAAGAGATTATTTCACTTATTCAATTTTATGACATTGTTAACACTCTCATATTTCCAAAAAAAAAAATTTCTAGAATTTGTATAAAAATATTCATTACTTTCGTAAAAATTAAGAGTAATATTTATTGCTTTTGATTGACATTATAAATAAATTAGAAAAAATACCTATAAATAATCTAAACGCCTGAGGGAAAACTTTCTCATTTATTAATTACAGTAAAAATTACATTTATTTTTCTGTTACCGAAACACATAAACATTACTTTCACGTATTAAGTTTTTTCAGCAAATAATTGTATCGGTGTTTTTTGGTTGGCATTTTTTCCCTACTCAGCTGAAATCTTTGACTAAACATTAGGAATGAATGTTGATGTGATGATGAAATTTATTTGATCACTTTACACTGGAAACAATGTAGAAACAATTTTGTTAAAATTGTTTCTAATAGCAAATGATCAAATAAAACATTGAATGAATGTTAACATAAACTATAATAATTTAGACATAACTCTTTTTTAAGATAAAATTTGAAAACAAGACTACATACTTTTTTTTATTTTATCTTTCTTTTATTCTAATTAAGAATGAAAAAGCTTACTGAATATGAAAGTAATAAATGTTTTGCTTATATTTTCATCTCCATTATTCAATAATATATATATATATATATATATATATATATATATATATATATATATATATATACATATATATATATATATATACATAACCTATATACATTTTTCAATAATCTATAATTTTCTTCATATGTATGCCATAATGTTTATAATATTTTCTTGTTATAGTTTTTCTTACTAAACCGAAAACTGTAGTTCGTGTGTACCTAAAATTAAGAAACTAACATACTTTGACTGTACTTGAGTTATTATCAAAAATAGACTTTATTCGAAGTCCTTCTAAAGACAATAAAGATTAGTTTTAAATAAAAATATTTCAATAAAATTATAAACTAATTTAACTTTTATTTTATGTTATTTTTCTTTTTGAGAATTAAATTTTAATTGAAAAATTTTTGTGTTACTACTTTTAATTGTAGAATTGAGGTTATATAGGAACAAATAATGTTATACGAATCTAATTACAATTTTTAAATATAAAATACATAAATTAATTGGTCAGCTAAAAATATAATGTCTGCAACATTTTTAAATAAATTACAAACACTAATACTTTTTTGTAATTTATTTGTAATTTTTTCATAGATTTATAAAATTAATTTTTTATAATTTTTAATCGGATTACTATCGTTTATCACATTAAATTTAATTTGGTATCTTTTAATATGATATAGAAAACAGTAAGTTTTTTAAGGATTAATTTTTATAGAAAATTTCTTAATTTTTTATAATAATTATTTAAATAATTGTATTTTTTGTGAAATTAGCTTTATTTTAAAATATGTAAGAAAAATGAAAAGGATAGAGGTTTATTCGATTGTTTCATTTATAGTTGAATATTATTATTACAACTTAAATAAATAAATGCTTATTTATAGCTAATTGGTGCAGACAAATCATTTACCATCATTTTTCTGCGCCAATTGAACTAAACTATCCTTAGTGTACAAAAAGTAATCATTGATATGTAAACCAGAAACGAAAAATCTATAACAGGTGCCAAGACTAAGTATTAAAAGCATCAATAATGGTAATATCAATTACCATTCTTATATTTCACTTCATAAGAAAATTTCACATCAAAAATATTACAATAAACATACAATAGCAAATTACAATGAGTTTCTACATAGAATATTTTTAAATTTTGTACTATTATTATTCAATACACTTTTGCTTGACAACTGTAAAATTTTAGTTTTTATGACTGATCCAAATAAATATAATTCAGATTATTACGGCAGTATTTCTGAAATTATCCTTGATACCTTACTTGAATACTTGTTGGCATACTTTGAATAGATCAAATTTTCAATGATGCGTCGATACTCCACATTTAAAATTGAAATAAATTATACGACTTAATAACTATAAATTGCATGATTTATTGCAATTTATATTGGATTACATTTATATTATATTTAAATTATGAGACTGAAAGATTAACAAATACAATAAATTAGTCAGTTAATAAAAGAAAAAGTTTAATCTATGAAGTAAAAGCGTGTGGTTACTGTTCATATAATTTCCAGGTTCAAGAACACACTAGAACTTTATCATATTTTTACTATATACCGTATATTTTTTCTCATGAATATCACATTTAAAATAAATAGAAAAGGAAAAATTGCAAAAATTTATGTTTATATCTTATTTTTGTTTAAAATTAGTCTCACTCAAAAACGCTGATATATTTGGTTAACATAAATTATTTTGAGATTTATGTTATTACTTTTATAATGTTTTTATTAAAAAGTTATAGAAATAGCATAACTTTAAGTTTATATGTTTTTAATCTCGTAATAGAATGCAATCTTTAGCAAATAGTTCCAATTTTAATTAAACAAATTTTTAAGGTACCCGAACATGTTCAGAGCATTTTTTTAAATACACTGCAAATATACATTGTAACTATTTTTTCTTATTTAACTTTAAAAGACATTAATATTGAGCTACTAATATTTGATAAATGCCAATATTATATTCTTTAGAAATGTTAAATGTGTCTACAATTTTAAACATTTTTTTAAAAAAATTTAAAAAATGCTACATTAAAAACTATTAAACATATTTGAAAAAAATTAATACCAAATAATCTATATGTTGTTATTTAGAGCATGTACTAAAATTTTAAGTTTTTGTTAAAAAGAAATAATAATAATTACGGCCAGTTGAATATTTATGCTGAAATTTTAGCCAAATTTTCTATGCCATTATTCGAATTACAGGCCATAATTTGGGAAATATTTAAGTGATTAAAATTCTTTTCGCACATTCTCTAGAAAACAATATACAGATCACGCTCATGAAATTCCATAGTGTTGTTACAAAAATATTTTGAGTTATTGTTTTTGAAGCGTGCAAATTATAGGTAAAAGCCAATTCTGAGAAAATCGCATTTAAGGAATATAGTATTGTGTCTTTATAAAAAATTCTCACATATTTGCTGACTAATTTTTTATTTCATTTGCTGATTGATTTCAGGATTATGTATCTTTTAAAAGCATACTAAATTTATATTTCAAAATTAAACACTGTTTAAACTAATTTATAACATCATTCTGGCCCTTTAAAGCCCACTTCCGGTGCTTTAAATATGTCCACTTTTGGTTTCCTAATCTTTACAAATCCTTCATATCTCGGAATCTAACGTAGAGACAAAAACAAACCTGTTTTGTAAAGCTATTTAAATTCCTTATTTAACGAAAGAATAAAATTAATTTATCATTTTTGGTCGAAATTGACGTTTTCAACGTGTACGGGTACCTTAAACTGAAAAGAAAAATAGAATTTTCTGCAATATAACCCCCCCCCCAATATTAATAATTTTAGTACCAAAAAAATAAATAAATATTCACTGTGATACATGCTTTATATTTCTGGTAACCCTATCTTAGTTTAGCTTTTATGTAGCGGCAGCACCATCTTAGCGCCTATTTTGGCGTCGAAAAAATCGCCAAGAAATCAAAGGGTATCCAATTGTAAAGTTTTACTAATAATTGAAGTAAAATATTAAGAATATCATCACTAAAGCAATAGAGGCCTTATCCATAAGCAAGAAAAGTAATTTTTTATTATTTATTTCATCTTCTGAGATCCTGAAATTATTTTTTAAAGATATACGGATAAGGAATTTCAGTAATTGAAGTGGACTAATATGTGAAGTGGCAAATGATAAAGTGTTTATATAAATATTTCTTTTAAAAGTTTATCAGAAAATGTTTTATCTGTAATAATGAAGCACTAAGTATAAAGGTAGGAAAATTTAATATTAAACCTTTCAGTAAAAAAGCGATTAGTCTTTATGGGAATACAATAGTGTAAATTGTGAAGATTTGTATTTTCATAAAAATTATCGTGCTGAATATTTAGAAGTTGCAGAAGGCAAAATAAAGGAGCCACTGAAGCCATCTGATAAAACCAATGAAGCTATTGCAAAAAAGTACAGGAATGATTTAGCCGCATGTAGGTGAGAAAATACATGCGCAGTGATGATTCTGATAAATTCGATGAATGAAAAAACAACGCAAAAAGTAATAATGAGGTTTGATAATTCTAGAGATGTATGGCTGGAACGAGATGATGTATGGAGAGATGTATGTAGATGTATAAAATGTCTAGAGATGTATGGCTAGAGATATATACGATGTATGAAGCTATTTCTGACAATCAATTGTACAATATCCGTCTACAATTTTTTCAGAGCAAATGATCAGTTAATGACATTGTGACTGCTGACCTATTCAAATTTTTTTTAAAAAAAAACTTTTGGAATGAATTAAATTTGGATCTTGAAAGAAAACAAGTTCTATTTTCTTAAACGTTACCGATTTGCAAGACTCTAGACACATTACCTCCCAAATACCGTTTTTTTAAGTCATTTTGGCTGAACCTGAATGAAGATAAAGGAAAAATTGGTACATTGAAAATTCAGTTATGTTCTCAAGAAAGAGAAAACAAAAAACAATCTAAGTAATGCTTTGAATAAAGAAGCATTTGGAACAAAAGTTACAAAAACAATTTCCAGAATTAAAAAAACAACTTGGAAAGTGCAACTACTGCCATTGAAAAGGTATCTAGGTGATATCCTGTTGAAAATGGATAGCTGATAACAAACTATCAAAGTCTGATCAGAATCATAAGTTTCAAGAAAAAAATTGAGTTTTTACAAATAAATCATTATTAGCTGTTGATAAAGAAGCATTCTCATCAGAAGAAAGCAATTGTGGTTGGTTTGTTAATAATGGTGCATCAAAATCTATCACCAAGAATAGTAATTATCTCACAGTTTTTCAAATATTTAAATCCCCACATGGAATTACCACCGCAAATGACAAAATACTACCAGCTGTAAGTAAAGGTACCTTAGAGATTATAGCAAAAATAAAAATAGGAAGACAAGTTTAAGAACTAAAAGAAGTTTGACTTTTTCCAGGAATTAATTAAAAATCTTTTTTCAGTACTAGAAGCACATGATAGAAAAAAAACAAATTCGAATCAATAGTAGAAAAATGTTAGTTAAAAATCAACAACAAAACTGTACTTTATGGTAGAAGAAATCTAAATAATAGCTTATACAAAGTTCATACGGTACTTATTCCGGATTAACTAATGGAAATAAATATAGCTATTGCAAATAATTCTTTTTTACAGTTTTATAATGAGCGTTGGGGACATAAAGACAAACGCAGCATAAAGAATGTTCTAGAAAAATAAATGAATCTCAAAGTGAATTAGACTATCAATATTGTGCAACATGTATATATGGCCAAACTCATTGGTTAAAATTTAGCCATAGACAGAAAACCACAAAACCTGGAGAACTTTTTTCAACAGATGTTTTTAGACCTCTTAATAAGTCCTTCAGAAAACATCATTATTTTGTTGCTTTAAAAGATCTCCATTCTCAGTTTCAATATGTCATTTTTCTTCATGAACCAGAATCAAAAACCAGGCGATGCACAAACTCTTGAAAATATCCTTGATCTTTGTCATCCAATTTTTGATCTGTTGTTTGTAATTATTAGAAATTATCATAGGTTTATATACAGCAGCATGCAATATTCTGGAGCCGAAATATACACATGAAACTGTGAACCAGTTTTGATCGTCGAAACACTAAGAATTTTGATCTCCTTGGAGAAAATATGACGACGAAAGCAGAGCAAGTGTTGCAAATAAAGCACAAACGGAAATCTATTCGAAGTAACATAACTCTTTTCTCAAATGAGATTGACAACTTGAAAAATGGTATTTCAAATGAAGACGTGGAATATACAGTACATCTTCTGATTTACGCCTTTAATGAAATGAAAATGGTTAATGATGAAATCGATATTCTTTTTATGCATGAAGGTTCGAAAATGACATCACCCTATGTGAAACCGACAGATAATGCGCGCAATTTTCAAAACCCGAAGATTCCTTTAAAATAAATTATCACCAAACTTTAAAGCTAGCGATAGATTTTAATTTAGCTATTGATAATACCAATTTGGTGACAAATATAACTGTTTATCTTGAGCTTGCTCGGACAGAACCTATTACTTCAACTTACTCACTGAAATTATTGACGATTAAAATAAAACGATTTGGAGAAGGAATATAGAATTTTCCAAGTTTTTGAGAACAATTTCATTCTTCTGTTAACTCCAATCCAAACTAATCAACTATTGTCAAACACGTCTTTTTGAGATATTACTAACAAGATAAACATAAATGGGTTGCAGAGACACATGTGAAACAACTAAAAATCATCTAATAAATAAATATAGTGATAAAAATAAAATCATTCAAGCTTATTTGTGTATTTTGAATATTTTATAGTCAATTCGTGATAAATAGCCCAACAGCATTATATGAAGTTTATATTGAATGCAACAGAATCTTACAATCCCTACGCTCTTATTAAGAGAAGAAATTGACGCATTCGGACGATTTTTAACTCTTAAAATTTCACATGCATTCCTTGACGACATTTTTTAACCGATGGATTATTCATGTGAATCAACAAAAATTTCAGGAACAGTTGTTATAAAATTAATACATTTTCTCTCCGAAGAAATAGAGGGGCCCTTACAGTAAGCGAAGTAAAAGGTTTTAAAATCCACCTTAGAAAACTTCAATTTAAATTAAGCCATTTATTAAAAAGGAAAACTGTCACCCTTCTGTGCTTTTTGTGAGACTATTGGGCACTACCTTCAACAATGCAGCTCTTAATAATATATGGACACAAAGTATAAGAAATTCAAGATATCAGAGATGATCATACACAGAAATTAAAAGCTAGGAATAGATGCTTTTGTGCACTGGATGTTTTGGTACACAAAAGAGAGCTAAGCTCGTAAAGAAAAAAGCTTCTTATGTTAAATGCAAAAGAAAGCATCCATGTTTCAATTTGAAAGGATAATGCTGATCGATCAGGTAATATGTTAGTAGTGAGAAAAGGAGAGTAGAGCTGCACGTTGATTGTTGATTGATCTTATCACCGAACGTCATGGGTTTGTAGTCTTATGGGAGGGTTTAGAATGACGTCATATATTTGTGATCTTATACGAGGGTGTTATCAGTAAGTAGATTGTGTGACGTCATATGTAGTCTTGAATCATGTGGCCATCTATCGAGAAATTTTCAAACTTTTCCTTTGATATTAATGCTGACCTCTATTAGAATAATTTTAAACTGAAAATTTTTATTTAAAAATTGAACTTTGCCCGCTATGTGACAGAACGTCGCACCTCAGCGGTGGTAGTCCGATACCTTATCTACTAACGTACTCGGTCCTCGCTTGGGAAGGATTTTTATGTTTTATTATCAGAGGGGGGATTAGGACTTACATTTTTTTTCTAATGATTTTAAATAGAATTTTTATGTTTAAGGGTTATATAATGTATTTTATATACATAAAGTGTATAATAATACGAATTAATTTTTAAAGTAATAGAATTTAATTTCAGATGGAATGTTTTGTCATGATTTAAAATTTATGCATAGAGTTTTATTTTAAAAGGAAATGGATCCTCAATTCAATTACAATGTTGAGTACTTTAGAATATTAATTAAATTTTATTGAAAAAGATAATATATTTTTACGATATTAAGATAAAGTATTTTTCGAATACTACTGACAAGATTTATTTTTTAAAATATTAATAGAATTTAAAACAAATGTTAATTGTATTAATTTTAGTTCTAGAAATAAAATGCTTAAAGTTAGAAAAAAAATTTAGTTTTTGAAGAATTTTCCCCAACAAGATCATGTATTCCTATTATTCTAAATATTATACCAAAAAGTTAAGTCAAAATATAAATAATAATACAGTTTTTAAAAGAATATTTAAATCGACTGACTGCTTAAAATTCAATTACTGCAAATTTAATGTATTTTATTAAAATGTATCGACTTATGTAGAAAAATTTATATTTTAAATGTTGAAAAATTTATAATGTGCATTTTATTATTTAACAATTTAACTAAATATTTTAAAACGTAGTATAGTAGCTTAAATGTATTTAACTAAAAAAAAGTATTGATTAATCTAATAAAAGAAAATATAAACGTAAATTGTGAATATAAACATTTTAGATGGTAAATTATAAACAATCATTTTATGCTTTTGTTCTATGATTACAATAGTGACATTTATTTCTAATAACATTTTAAAGTTTATAATACTTTTATAGTATAAAGTTATAATATTTTTTATACTATATAATTTTATTATTAATATACCATATCTATATGCTTTATAATCGAATAAGTAGATACTACAATATTAGAATAGCTACTTGAAACTGTTGATAAAACGCGTCAAATAAAATATAGTTAAAATGTCCTTCTTTCATGTTTTGGTTCTCTGGGTCTAATAAAATGAAATACAAAAATTGAATATATTGCGAAAATTATAAATAACTGTTTTATGTTTTTCTTCATCAATTTACCGTTTTTTTATAACGAGATTTATTTTTAGTAACATTTAAAAGAAAAATTCTCTAATGCTTTAGAAGGATAAAATTATATCTTTTAATAACTTTTAATAACTCTAACTTTCAATGGACATTATCTAAACACTTTCTATTTGTGAGAAACCATACGTCAAAATATTAAAACCATTACCTAAGTGTGATTTCCAAGATTTCTTATCAGTGGGATGGGGATATTATTGATAAGGACTTTTAGATTTTCTATAGCTTTTAAAACTTATCATTTTTCAAATAAAATTATCGATACTTTTTAATGGTTTTAACTTAGACTAAATGATCGAATTAGAAATTGAACAAAATTCATATATATAGTTTATCGCAAAGTTTTTAGTGAAATATATAAATGGTTTAGATAAAATTTATAACTATTTGCAAAATTTCAGATAAATTATACACCATATTAACATTCGAGGCCCATTCTTAATACAGTGCATTATCTATCCTATTACACTCACTAATTAAGTTATTCAAATGAAATATAATATGCATAACTTATTGGTATTCGTGTAAACTTTAATAAATATAACGAATATAGAAATATATTGACTAATCATATTTTCAGTTAAAAAATATATTTGTATAGTTTTTGTTATAAGAAATTTGTGAAAACGTTCATTTTAAACCTTAAATACTGATTTGATATCTTGTAAGCAAAAGTTAAATGAATTTTACTAATTTAACTAAACCTTAAAATTAATATAATAATTATTAAGCAATATATATATTCTCAAAACATATGAAAAAATACATTTTTGTGTAATGTTACATTCTACATATAACATTTAATATTTATTAACTTATTCACTAAGTCAATAACATAATCTTTTTTAGTGAATTTTATAAAACATTTTTATAACATTTTTGTCTCTTTAAAAGATGTTATTTTTTTAATTACATTTGATGTAACTTTATAATAATATCATGATTGGACACAAAGTGTTATTTGCTCGAATCATTCAGTATTATATTCAAGATAAAAAATTTTTACCCTAATTTTGCATTTAATGAATGAATGAATTTAATCTTAGTATAGACACTTTACTCATCGAAATGTTTTAGAAGTAATTTACAATTTTTAAGCAACGTGAACAAATACAAATATGTTAGTAGTTTCTTTAAATTTTAAAACTAAAATTTGCGTAAATTTGAGTTTTTATTCTAATATTAAAATTTTCCTCGTCTCGATTTTGGGTACTAGTAGTGGTTCGGAATCCACTTTACGTCCGACCCTAATTAGACTTCCTGTGCCAAAAATGACCGATTGAGTGTCAAACAAACAAGAATTTTCATAATCACGGCTCTTAAATGTGTATTTTTAAACTATATTTGTTTTAATTAACTGATTATTTAATTTTACCTAAATAAATTTAATTATTTGGTAAGAAATTTAATTTGTCGAGTATAATCTTAAAGTACAATTTTTATTTTTATAAAATAATTATTAAATATATTACCCAATTTTTACCAGTGAAACTTTCAAGCATTTTGATTTTAATGGTATTTCAAAGCTTATATTATTTCAGTGAGCTTTTTTTTATATAAACAGGACGATTAATTTTAACATAAAAAATTAGCTGGTTAATAAAATTTCTTAACGTGCTAATATTTTATTCTTATTTATGATTAAATTTTTAAAATTTTTCTTTAAAACCTACCTAAACGTAATTAATTTTAACAACTAATTTATAGAAACTCTTATCTAATTTTTACAAATAAATTCTTCAAGTGATCTGCCATGTTTAAATTTTTATAACAATTTACAAGATATTTACACCAAAGACAATTTTTTTTCTTATAGTTATAAACTTAAAATTTGAAGACCATTATATTAGAAATTCTTAACATGATACAGTGATAATTTTTATATGCGATGAAATGTAAAAACTTCCTTTGTTATTTTCATAAAAATCTATTAATGGATTAACATTTATTTATTAATTTGAATAACCAAATCATGATTTTAAATGTCAATTGTTTTCATAAAAATAAGAAATAATAAGTGAACTTACATTTTTAAAGTTGTTTTCTGGTCAAATATATTCACTTTAAAGCAAAGCTAAGCGATTTTATACTGAAATCGAGATAAATATATCACGTGACACTAGATTTGCGATAATTCTAATCAATGTGATTCGTTGTTTTCGCTAAACATGCATCATCACGTGATTGCTTTGCAACGATTCTTATCATAAAATATAATAACTATCTTATCATTTAAGTAAACAATAATATTATCCCACTGATAATAAATCCTGGAAATGACTTAACAATGGTTATTTTAATGTAAGCAATGGTAACTAAGCAATGGTTATTTTAATATTTAAACGAATGGTTGCTCAATTGGAAAGTGCTTAGATATTGTCCATTAAAAGTTAGAATTATTAAAAGATATAATTTTATCCTTCAAAAGCATTAGAGAATTTTTCTTTTAAATATTACTAAATATAAATCTTGTTATAAAAAACAATACATTGAAGAAAAGCATAAATCAGTTATTATTATATTAAAATATTCAACGTTGTAATTGAATTCAGGATCCATTTCCTCTTTTTAAAATAAAACTTTATGCGTAAATTTTAAATCATGAGAAATATATTTTATTTGAAATTAAATTCTATTACTTTAAAAATTAATTCGGATCATTATACACACTTTATATATATACATAATACATTATATAATTCTTAAACATATATATATATATATATATATATATATATATATATATATATATATATATATATATATATATATAAATTCTATTTAAAATCATTTTAAGAAAATATAAGTCCTAGTCACCCCTCTGATAATAAAGTATAAAAATCTTTCCCAAGCGAAGTCAGAGTATGTTAGTGGATAAGGTATCGGACTACCATGAGGTGCGATATTCTGTCACATAGCGGGCAAAGTTCAATTTTTAAATAAAAATTTTCAGTTTAAAATTATTCTAATAGGGGTCAGCATTAATATCAAAGGAAAAGTTTCAAAATTTCTTGATAGATAGCCACATTATTCAAGACTACATATGACGTCACACAATCTGCTTAGTCATAACACCCTCGTATAAAATCACAAACATATGACGTCATTCTAAACCCTCCTATAAGGCTACAAACCCATGATGTCACTACCACTGGTGATAAGATCAATTCGCTTGCAATTGAATTGTGCTTTTCTCACTACTTATGTCTAGTCACAAAATTGATATTTCTACCCTCAGCACTATACATTTGCAGACTGCAAGAGTTTTTATAACTTGAACAGCAGATGCTACAAAATTGTCCCATTGTCTTTTAAATGGAGGTATCCAGCCTAATTTCATTCCTTATAATCTTGTTGAAAGCTTGAAATAATCATTTATATCTACTAATCCAATGAAATATGATGGATTTAAATCTAGACAACAAATATTCGCCAAATGAAACGAAAAATAAGTTTTCTAATATCGAGCATTTGGAGAGTCCTCAGTTAATATTAAAACATTTGAAAGCTACAATAAATACACCTCACATCCATCTGATCCAACTGATTTGTTACAGGCACATCAATTGAAAAGTCAGAAACACAGACGCCACTAGATTCGTATGACACAAAGAAAGAGTTCTTCAAATACATAGTTTACAGCTAAAATAACCACATTCACACGTAGTGCACAAATTCACTGGCTTACCTTTCGGGCTATCTTGCAGTCCTTCTCTGTTGTGGGTTACTGCAAAAGAACTAGTCAGTAATCACTTAAGACTTCTCCTCTTCATCTGCAATGCTATATATGAATGATTTTGTGATTAATCTGGAAAGTGAATCAGAAATAATGATATTATAAAAAGAAAGATTTGATGTGACTTATGAAGTTACCGATAGTAAAATTGTCTACTGGCACTTGAAACTTCAAATCTTGCAAGAAACTAACAATAAAAATTTTAAGACCAAAACAATAATTTTAGATATTAAATGGAACAGCATAACTAATACTTTCAGCAATACTTTCAAGACTTCACTCTGTACTTCTCTAGATAAGCTGCTTACTAAGACATGGTTACTCAAATGTATTTTTACGATCCTGTGAGACTATTACACCATTCACGATAGTTGGAAATATACTCTTTCAAAATACTCGGATTCTTGGAACCAAGTGGGGTGAAATCTTCCCTGCAAATGTAGCTAACCAATTTTGAGACATTTCTAAAGGCAAGACAGCATACACACATTGTGGTAAGACATTTGCAATGGGCAAAATGAAATAGTGAACTGAAAGAGAAAAGCTTAGTGAAACAGGCAGACAGGTATTTCGGAAGATTGTAATGTCTAAACAAGAGAACAATTGCAGTAAAGTTGCCGGTGAGCTAAATCAGTATCTGGATTCTTCAGCGCGAATGATCACAGTTAAAAAGTACCTTTATTAACAGAACAGAGAGAATTAAAGCGGAACAGCAATTTCCAAGCACCTTGTCACAGATGTTAATACCAAATGTCATCAGTATAGTGAAACACTGACAAAACCTGCTCCATTGATAAGTGGAAGTAACATAATCGGACGAAATATCTTTTACACATTTTTCTACAACTGGATAGATGCATATTTGGAGAACATCTGCTCAAGCGTAGGATCGTAGTTATCTCTTTCCAAGTGTCAAATATAGAAGTGGCTGTGTTATGATATGGGTAGCCCCGTCACGGTTTCTCCTGAATGAAGTGATTACGACTGATAATCCAGAAAGGAAAAATCATTGAAGTGAAGGATAGAGAAAATCTAGCTGACCAAGTTCATTTTTGTTGCAAACTTTTTTCCTGCTAGAGATGGAATTTTCTAGGATGGATGAAGCAGGATTAGTTCAATCATGGTTTCATAAACTCGAGGAGAAAGTTAAACATCTACCTTGGCTCACAGTGACAGCCGATTTCTATATATTGTCATTGAACTGGGATAGAATAGACCGACCTCAATATATCTCCACGAAAAATGGTGCAATAATCTTCTAAACATAATTCATCGCTTGTTGCAGTTTGTATTCTTGCGCAAATCCAAACTGTATTACATACCAAAGACGGTCCTGTACCATACTAATAAAGGATTCCTTATATATCTAAGATATTTTCCCGTTATTTTGATAACCACCTATATTAGATATATACCAGAGTGTGATAAAATTACATAACTTATTCTTTTCCACAATAATTTTTAAATTTTTCTTTCTATAAATGATATCTCGGTCAAAGTTAATTTGCAGAAATATAATATATTTACTTGACTTACATTTTAAAAAGCAGAAGAAAGTATTTTCAAATAAAAATTTTTGTAAATATTGATGTTGAAAATTTCCTGATGTTTTACTTCGTTACTCAATTCTTAACACAATAAAATTTACATATTGTTAAAGTTGCTAAAATTATTTTCTAATCTTTTAAATGTAAATACGATTCCTATTTTAGTACTAAAATTAAGGCAAAGTTTTTACAAAAGAAAATTTGAACTGCAGCTGATTGATAACTTATTGAATTTTTCTAGTGAATAAAATTTTTATTGTGTTTTTTATATTAGAAATTTTTGTTTGTAAGAAAAATTTTTTTGATTTATTCTAATATCCAATGAGCATTTTGATCTGAATTTATGAACTTTTGTAATATCCAATGAGCGTTTTGATCTGAATTTATGAACTTTTGTATCCGATGCCTCTCGTCTTCGTATGTTACTGTAATTTTTATTTTAAGGCAAATCTATTTTATATCTAAAAATAAAAATATTTCTACCGTGAATCTTTTAACCCCTTATGTCTAAAATATTTAGCTAGCCTTTCTCCATATAGTTATTTTAAATTACATGTGAATACAGTTATCTTACGTTTGTTTTTTTGTCGCTAACAGTCAATTTTTGTTCCTCAATGTTAATTAGGCAGGTATCTTTAAATTACATTCTGAACCACTACAAATTGCAAAGCCCAAGTTGTGAATCAAACTTACGATCTGTTAAACCGAAAAAAAGAGTGTTTTTCAGGTTATGGTTTAAATTTAAAAGGTCTATAAAGGAGTAAAAATATTTGTCTGTACAAATTTATGATTTCTGTGTAAATATGAATTTTTAGTTTAAATGAAAATTGCTGAAAAATTTTTGAATTTAATTTAGACATACTATTATTTTTCACAAAATACATTTTTAGTGTCGCCTTTAAATAAAATTAATAAACTTAATTGTAAATATCAAATTCAATCTATAAAACTGTTCTATTAAAATTGTATCTATTTTTATGCTAACTGTGTATCAATGTATTTTGATTATTTAACATTTATTGCTTTTAATCCAGTCTATGTACTCCCCAATTACCGTAAAATCAATTATTATCGCATTTTTATTGATATGAAAAATATGTTAATAATTATGAATTAATTATTTAACATATTTCTCAGTCTAATTGCTTAATCTTTCCCAAAAGTTGACAATACCAATTCTGATCTTGCTACAGTTTCTTTTAAAGAAAAATATATAATGTTCCTCGATCAAATGTCATATGCTTTTTCAATTTAATTTTTAAAACTGAATGCAAAAAGGCATATACTTTTTAATTAATTTCAATAACTTATTTTGAATTATGATTATTAGTGTACTAAGATTTTTTATACAGCTTAAATTAAAGAATATATTGGTATTCAAAAATGTTTTCCTTAATATTTAATTTTTTTTAACTAAAACTTTCGTAAATAGATAAGTTTCTTTTCATAATATTTAGATGAAGATTTTAAAAGCCGAGATACTTATAAAGCTTAAGATATAATTAGGATTTGAGAGAATTTCAAATAAATATCATTTCAAATTTTACAATACTTTGAAATTTGAAGGAATTTTTTACAGTTTTCTTCCTTCTTTCTTTCTTTATTTATTTTTGTAAAATACAGTTAAGACAGGAATTTATATACTTCTGGTTTGATTAAAAATATTTTAATTTTTATGTGCAATTTTTTAAGATGTTGTCATGGCATTCGGAAAGCTTAGGATATGTAGGGAAATGCTTTTCACCAAACATGCTCAGTAATCTGGAAATATTAAAAATGTATTGTCAAGTTTTTAAATGTTAAAGCAAATTCATTTTATTAACATTTGATTGAGAAATATGTGGAAGATATTTTTATTTTAAATTAATTTTCTTCACATTTTTTCTGCTTGTCGATAATTTATTCATAAATACTACATTTTATGAAATCCGGGAGGCTGTGGTACCCTAGTGGTTAGGGCATCGGCCTTCCGTCCGGAATGGGCGGGGTTCGATTCCCAATGCTGCCCTAGACCAACCTAGTACATGCGATATATTTATATGAGTGCTCTTTAAATACGTGGAATCGAAAGTCCTGTGGTCTTTCGTTCAGCAGTTACCATGGGTTCAAAGGTCTGAAGAAAACTTCCTCCTCCTTCAGAACAATGACAAAATTGAGGGAGTGGATCCTCTGGTGATGCCATCTATCGGAGATTTGAAAAGCAAACACGTACTTTCACCTTCGTGGTGCTTTTCTTAAAAGAAAGAAACACACTGTTCACTTATTCGCATAGCCAAGCCATAGTGAGCTTGTGGTCCAAGTGTTATTAGTAACAACAACTAACGTGAAATCATATAAAATATTGTGAAATTGCTTCAGTTTTTCTGGAGTAATTTTCACTTTATTTATTAATTTATATTGTAATTATAGTTTGATCAAAATTTCTATTTCTACATTTTTTTCCTTCTTCGTTTATCTTGTGCAGATTTTCGAAACTTATGAGTTGTGCATTTGATGATTTTTTTTTTATTTTCAGTGTATACATGAACACAACTTATTTTTTAAAAATATTTAAGAATGAAATATCCTATTTCACTTCATAGAATTAAGCAAATGACATTTCCATGAGAATGTTAATATGAGCCTCATGTAAATGTCTTTTCCTTAATTAAGAGGATATATATATATATATATATATATATATATATATATATATATATATATATATATATATATATATATATATATATATATATATATATATATATATTACTATGCAATTTAGTTTTTTTTTTAATGCTTCGTAATGGAAGGTTTTTTTAAACTATGCCTTATAGATTTAAATGACATTATTTTATTATTTTCGATAAATGTTCATTAAAAGAAAATATCAATTAAATAATATCAATTAAATGAACTTCACTTTTAATTTTGATTAAAATTTCCTCTGCTAGGTTATGATTTAATGTAATTCTGATTCATTTGGTTATAAAGAAAATCTATGTGGACATTTTTTATTGCTTTTTAAAAATATTAAATAATATTTTGTATGCACTCATAGTAAGATGGTTTTTCTGTAAAAGAGGAAATCATTCAATATAATAAAAAATAATTACGCTTTTTGTTTTGAAAATTTTAGCAAATATGTATATATATATATATATATATATATATATATATATATATATATATATATATATATATATATATATATATATATATATATATATATATATATATATATATATATATATATATATATACATATACAATGAATATTTGCTAAAAAAAAGTTTTCTAAATTAATTTGCTATTATATTATATACATAAGTATAGCAATATACATAAGTATATATATGCCTTACAAATATTATTCAAATAAAGAGCCTTCCTAAAATTAAATTTAAAAAACTTCATTTTTAAATAAATTTTCATATTGAGTAAAAATTACAATCAGTTAAGTTAATACATTTTTTTTCTCAAATAAACTTATGATAGAAATTACATTTTACATGTAACAGTTTATTTCAAGATCTCCATAGGTTTCAGAAATTGGCTGCCAACTACAAGGTAATTGTAATTAAACTTCTTTTATAAGCAATTTTTGGCAATTCTAAGGAGTTAAGGAATATTAAAATTATTATGTAGTCTATATATGAAATGTTCATATAAGAAACTGATGACAAAGATTTCTGATAACACATAGCGTTTTAAAACGTTAAATTTAACAAAAAGAAACACGATAAATAAAAAAACGTAAGAAAATAATAAATTTAATAAAGTATAAAACAATTACAAATAAAGAGAATAATGTTGGTTTGAATATTTTAGAACAAGATTTATAAACACTAAAGTATATAAACTGAAAAAAACTTACTACATTCATGAAGAAACACGTTTGGATATAAAATGTTTGCTGAAATATTCATGTTTCATTCTGAGATTGTCAGTAATCGATGATTTGTCGTTTATTTCATATACTCTACTTGTAAAAATGCACTAGGAAATATGGAAAAAATGCTTTTAATTGATCTTGAATTTCAGCATCTGAAAAGTATATAAAGCTTACTAACATTCCCTAAAAATGTTAAGCAATGATTCGGTGATAAACAATTCCCAATAAATTACTCCACACCCACACAACCAGGAAGCTAACATAAAACCTTCACATCGGTAATTATTCAGGTCATCTTGACAGCTGTTATCATTAGGACACGAATAAGAGAAGTTCGTGATTTATGTTCACTATCAAAAGTGACAGGTGTTCTCTCTAACATTTTTCACAAGAATTTTGAAAGTTACTTTATTTCAGAACGAAATCCGTCATGCCCACATATTCTTGATGTGATGTTATAATCAGTAAATCTGAACACAGTTAACCTCTCATCCATGAATACTCTTATTATATTCTTGCTTCAATGAGCTGATTTGCTTCTAATTCAAGTATCGTTCTTATACCCCCTTATTTTAGTTCATTCCTTATTAATTGTTCTATATTTATTTAAAAGGTTTCTCAAGGGCTACCTTTGTAGTAAGCTAAGTTCAAGTCGGAAGGTCTTAATTTAGATCCTAACCATTGTTGTATAACTGGTGGCGAATGTAACGCTTGCATGCACATCTATAAGAGCGGGAATTTTCGGGGGTTCTTCTCTTACGACATGTGAATATTGTTCACTATATATAGAAAACTGATAATTACTATGTATGTATACTCCGTAATTATACAGGGTGATTCTAAACTGTTTTTACAAATTAATGGGGTTGATAGTACCCATCCATTCAAGCAATAATTGCATAAGAACATAAGGTCGCATTCCACTCTGAGAGGCAGAAAAGCGGAAAGTAGAATCGCATCAAGAATCTATCTCGAACTTACCGTATGCAAATTTCCACAGATATGAAGCTGCTTTTCGTTGTTATTGGTTGTCGAAAAATGCCAATCGGAATAGATGTTGACCGTTAAGAAGGGTGCAACATTATCGCTTTAAGTATTATCTGAATAATATCTTCCGAAAAGTTTCGTGAAAGCTATGGTGATGTACACGTACAACATGCAAAATGTGCAATCTTTGCAGACAGATGACTATCCCTGCCGGACAGACTTTGTGCAGCTGATGCTTAAGATGAAGAATAACAATCAACGATTTCCTGCATTAATACTATTTAGTGATGAGGTAATACTCAGCGGAGAAAGCATTTTTGAATAGCGCAATCAAGACGTTTTGTCTGACAACAATTCCAACAGTTCACCTCTCGTAAACAAGAACAGAAATTTTCTATGAAATATGGGCAGGTATCTTTGGTGATTACCTGGTAAGCTTTCACATCATGCCGGACCGTTTGATGGGTGTAATATACCGTATCTACTTGGAACAAGTGCTTCCCTGTTAATTGCAGGCTGCTCCACTCCCCATTCTTTCTGAATGGGGAGTGGAACCCCATTCATGGTTTATGTACTATAAAGCCCCAGCACAATTTTCCATCACGGTCCGTGATATTTGAAGTGTCACGATGGATTGGACGTAGTGGACCTGTGACTTGGCCTCCTTGTTCATCATACTTCAAACCACTGAATTTTTTTTTCTGGAGCACATTAAATCCTTAGTGTATGAGACGCCTGTCGATTCAGCGAAAGATCTCATGGCTAGTTCTCATGGCAATCGTTTTGCTACTAACAAAATTAACACGGCACCAGGAACCTTGGAAAGGATGCGCCAGTCATTCCTTCACCGGTGTTAACTGTGCAATGACACACATGGTCGGCATTGTGAGCCTTTGCTGTAAAGATTTCACTAAACGATAAATATGATTCTGAAACTTTTGGTATTATTCACTCCCTTACCCAATACTGTTGTAAGCTTAGGGGAGAATTTCTTTTTTCTGACTCTCAGAATGGAATGCGAGCCTTTATTCCTATGTAATTATTGTTTGCTGGATGGGTACTATCACCCTGCTTAATTTCTAAATTTTTAAAAATAATTTAGAATCACCCTGTATGTATGCATATATATATATATATATATATATATATATATATATATAGTTTATTAAATAAATCCCACTGCATTTATTAAAATATGGAATATTCAAAATATTCTAAAATTTAACAAAAAAAATATATACACACTAGAATGCAAAAAATGAAGAAACGATGTGGTTTATATACTCTGTATGAATTTATGGTTTCCAGTTGAATTTTCCCGTATGACAAATGCAGTAATTCTTATAAAGTGTTACTTAGTAAAAAGATTAAAAAGAAAACAAATTACTTTATTAATTGGGAAAGCAAATGCTGTCAAACATAAATTAGGAAAAAAAACCTTGGTTAGCATCTTTTTACTGGTTATAAGCGGACTGCTAAAAGCATTTGTAACCATTTTAATCATCCACGAAATAAGGACTTTACATTTGAAATGGCTGCAATATATTTCAATAATATTTCAAACTTATAATTTATTAAATTTTTCATTTTTATGTGTGTTATTTTAATTATAGTTAGAAAAGAAGGAGTAAATATTCATAAAGCATAAAATCACATGAAAAAAATAGTATTCAAAATTAAACAACACTGTAAATTTTAAGTTCATAACCATGAAATTCAAAGAAAGGAGTTCTTGTGATCAGTACAACGAAC